>CM033344.1:33083041-33415541 GCA_019395295.1 Osmanthus fragrans
TACGAAACCTGAATGCTATTTCAACCTACCAGTATTTTTTTTTTCCATGAAAATAAATTTAATTGCCATTGCCAGAAATTAATCCTTTCATAGTCCATTCAATGACAATTTCCGAGTAATCTGGGGGCATGACTTTTTCCCATTGACAATGGAAGAAACGACATAAGAGAGAGTGGCCGCAGTGGTTTTCGCTTGATGAAGTGTGTAACAATAGATAAAGTTTTCATTTTTACTTTTATGTCTTCTTATTTGTATGCATTTATCTTATTTATGACTCGTATGATCTGATGTATAAGATCATGAGTTCAGGTAATTTTGGGGCCGATTAATTTAGCGAAAAACTATTGACTCTTGATAATATTGAAGAGAGATAGATGAAAATTGTACATCGTCTTGATGATTTTCTATACACAAAGACCTATAATCATACACACAGACCTCTAATCTTCTTGATGAATACTTTTCAAAATATTGAGTTAATGATTATTGATTGGATTTCTTAATATTTTTCTAATGAGGGGAGGAGCCTAATCATATTGTGATTTAAGAATCTCAATTGGCCTTCATATTGTTTGCTTATGATTTGCCATTGCATGGGATGATGGTTTTGCTAATCATTTTATCACACTTCCATTTATTAGATAATTAACTTTTATGACTGAAAAGATATCAAATTTATTTGTTATCATCAACAGCTTTCCAAGTGTACAACATTCGGTTATTTAAATCTGTAATTCCAATGATGTGTGGACCAACATAACAGTATTTCCTTGTTGGAAAATAAACCAAGTTAGTGATAACTTATTAATTCAATAATTATTTACTAAACTTTATTTTAGTGTCTACTAGTATTCCAATAATTGATTAAGTTAAAGTCTCTTTGCATATGTAACGGACACATTAATTTTGATGTCTTTTCATGTGTCCTCTAGTATCTATAAATTAGAATGTAATCTGCATTATTTTTTAAGGCAATAAAATTGAGTTTTTTGATAATATACTTCCCAACTTTTCCTTCAAACTGGTATCAGAGCCAACATTATAAAAATTGTTCTCCATCAGTAACATATCTTGGAAAAGAAAATCATGGCAAATTCAAGTAATCTGGTTTCTCTTATTCCTCGTTTCAATGGGGAAGATTATGATTATTGGAGTCACAATATGAAAGTGTTGCTGAAATCTATGAAGCTCTGGAGTATTGTTGATGAAGGTTTTGAAGATTCGGAGAATGAAGATGGAATGACTCAAGCACAAAGAAATGCCTTGAATGAAAGGCGAGAAAAAGATAGTAAAGCCCTTTTCCAGATTTACCAGGCAATTGAAAGACCGGTGTTTGAACGAATTGCAAAAGTTGAAACTTCAAAGGAAGCTTGAGAAATTTTGCAAACATCACACCTTGGAGAAGAAAGAGTAAAAAAGGTACGCTTACAAACCTTGAAATTAGAGTTTGAGAAATTGGAAATGAAAGAAGATGAAAGTATTTTTGATTACTTCACAAGGGTTACCACAATTATAAATCAAATGACATTTAATGGTGAGCGTTTAGAAGATCAGAAAGTTGTTGAAAAAGTTCTTTGAAGTCTACCATCAAGGTTTGATTTCATTGCTGCCACAATTGAAGAATTTAAAAACTTGGAAACACTTTCATTAGATGATTTACTTGCATCGTTAACATCTCATGAACTACGAGTAAAACACAGAAATCCTTCATTCCCTGATCAAGCACTCAAATCCCAAATTTTGGGAGGCTTTACTTCTAATACTTTTAGAGGAAGATGACAATCTGGAGGTCGAGGGAGAAGCCACCATTCTCGTGGAAGAGAAAGAGGATTTCAAAGTGGTGGGGAGCTCAAAGAAGAAGTAAAGGATGATCACACAATCAATTTTCGAAGAGGTCGAGGCCGAGGATATCAACAAAGAGATAGAAAAGAATTCTCTGAATGTTATTACTGTCATAAAACTCATCATAAAAGTACCGATTGCTGGTATAAGGGAAAAGAATATGTTGAATGCTATCATTGCCACAAATTTGGCCATAAAAGCAATGAGTGTTGGAACAAGAAAAATGAGGATAAAGCAGGAACTCGTTTCATTCATAAAAATGAGTGATGAGATGTACACTTCTGAAACTTTGTTATTAACATGTGAAAATAATCAAAATGATGAAGTTTGGTCTCTGGATAGCGGTGCTAGTAAGCATATAACTGAAAATAAAAACTTTTTTTCTAAGCTGGTGGAATTAGAATTAGGGCAAGTCAAAGTTGGTGATGCTAGAGCCTAGGGCTGTAAGCAAAAATCGTCAAATCGGAAAACCAAATCGAAATCGCATTTTGGAAACCGTCGGTTTGGTGTCACGTGGACCCGTCAACGAAATGGTTTTGAACCAAACCAAACCGGTGAAAAACGGTTTGGTTTATGTTTGAGAAATTTTATTGCGATTTAAAATCAAACCGGACCAGCGAAAAAATATATAAAAATTAAAAAAAAAAATGAAATTTTCTAAATTGTAACTTGTAAGACTTTTGTGTTCGACTTTTTATTTATTTTTAAATGAAACGCATATATTCCATAGACTTTTAAATTGAAAGTTGGAAATAATTTATCAAATAATCCCACGTTATATTCTATATAAATTACTATCACCAAACAATCATCAACTTATATAAACTGCATAGTATTCCAATGATTAAACAAACTTCAATCAAAATCAAAATCCTACATTGAATTTGACATCTTTTAAAAAATTATTACAACTTATGGTTCTGTCGATTATAATATATAGAGATCTAGATGAAAATTTTTGATTAGATCAACAACTATGTAATCAAAGTGAAAACAAAATAAAAATTTCGGATCTTAGAAATGAAATTATATATTGTAAATAAATTTATTAAGGTATAGATTTACCCAATATTCTAATTTGGTTTGAGAACCAGTTAATCAAATAATTATAAAAAGAGAGAAGAAAATAATCAAATAAAAGAAGGAAAGTGATGGGGTCTAAAATGAAAAAATGAACCTTATTATTTTTTTTTATAAAAGTGATTGAAAATTGAATCATATATTTTACAAATTTTTTTTTTAAAAAAATCCTATGAGAATCGAACGGTTCTCATACTAGAACCGAGAACTAGATCGGAACCTGTTGGTTCTTAATAATTTGTCCCAAAATCAAATTATTTTTTTGAAGATTCGAAACCGAATCGACCGGTTCTAAATGGTTCTGGTACTGTTCCACCGATTCTAGAAAAAAATGCTCACTCTTAAATTAATGGCATAAAAGTAGACAGACAAAAAAATATATGGTGAAATCGGTGGTTTAAAATCGAACGACAGACAAAAAAAAATATACGCCAAAATCGACGATTTTAAATCGGACCAAACTGCTAGGTTTAGGTTTGAGTTTTTTTTTAAACTGTTCAAAATGGTTTGGTTTAGATTTGAGTTTTTCTCAAACCGGTATAAACGGTTTGATTTGAAAATCTATCAAAAATCGATAAAATCGGACCGCTTACACCCCTACTAGACACTTTGCAATTAAAGGAATTGGAGATATAACAATTGAAGCTAAGACGGGAAGGTATGAAAAGATGTCAGATGTTTATTATGTTCCTGGTTTGCGAAACAATCTATTAAGTGCTGCCCAACTTTTAAGAAAGGGTGTTGAGATCAATTTACACGATAAATTGTGCATTTTGACTAGAGAAAATCGGATTATCACTAAGATCTCATTGGCGTCAAATAATCTATTTCCTATTCAGCTAAAAGTTATAAATTTTGCTTCTCATCTTACTAGCGCGAATGGAGAAATGTCGAAACTATGGCATGACAGGTATGGTCATTTAAATTATGGAGCCTTGAAATTATTATCAGAAAAGAAAATGGTGGATGGTCTTCCTCAGATTGATCAACTGAATGAAGTTTGCAAAGCTTGCCAACTTGGAAAGCAACATAGAAGTCCATTTCCACACAAGTCATCTTGGAGAGCCAGACAATCACTACAACTTATCCACTCAGACTTGTGCGGACCAATTCCAGTTTTATCTCTTGGAGGTAGAAAATATTTTATCTCTTTCATTGATGACTTTAGCAGAAAATTTTGGACATATTTTCTTAAAGAATAATTTGATTGCTTTCAAGCTTTCAAAGTTTTTAAAGCTGAAGTTGAGAAGCTTTCTGGATTTTCTATTAAGAAGTTAAGAACTGATCGTGGGACTGAGTATATTTCAAGGGACTTTGAAAAATTATGCAAAAATCTTGAAATAAGACATGAGCTAACCGTACGGTATACGCCACAGCAAAATGGAGTTAGTGAAAGAAAAAACCGAACCATTATGGAAATGGCAAGATACATGCTTAAAAGAAAACAACTACCACGAGAACTTTGGGCAGAGGCAGTTGCTTGTGCAGTATATTTGATCAACAGGTCACCCTCAAAAAGTTTGAATAACATGACTCCACATGAAGATTGGTATGGTTCTAAACCAACAGTTTTACATCTTAAGATCTTCGGTAGTCTTGCTTTTGCCCATATACCGGATGCTAGAAGGAATAAATTGGATGATAAAGCTCATAAATGCATCTTTGTTGGATATAGTGAAAGGTGTAAAGGCTATGAATTATACAATCCATTGACGAAGAAAATTGTGATAAGTCGGGATGTAAAGTTCAATGAAAATGCAACATTTGAAGGTAATGAGAGCAGTCAATCGATAATTTTTCAAGAAGGGGATAACACCTCAAATGAAAATTGTGACAATTCTTCAAGTAGGGAATCCATTTCACCTTCAAGTTCTTCTAGAGGAGAAGAATCTGATGAAGAGCCACCAAGAACAAAAATGAGAAGATTGCAAGAAGTTTATGAGTCTACAGATCCTACTCATGAAGAAGGAGCTATTTTGTTTGCATTTTTTTGCAGGTGAGGATCCAATTTTGTATGATGCAGCAATAAAAGAAGAAAAATGGAGAAAGGCCATGAATGAAGAAATTGATGCCATTGAAAAGAATAATACGTAGGAGCTCACAAATCTGCTACCAAACAAGAAGCCTATCGGAGTAAAGTGGGTGTTCAAAACTAAACTGAATCCTGACAACTCAGTCAACAAACACAAAGCCAAGCTTGCAGCAAAAGGGTATGTGCAAAGAAAAGGAGGTATTCGCCCCAGTCTCTAGACTTGACACTATTCAGCTTATAATTTCTCTAGCTGCTCAAATTAACTTGAAGCTCTTGCAAATGGACGTTAAATTTACATTTTTAAATGGTTTTATCAAAGAAGAGATTTATGTTGAACACCCATCTGGTTTTGTGAAGGAAGGAGAAGAGCATAAAGTTTACAAGTTGAAAAAGGCCTTATAAGGTTTAAAACAATCGCCAAGGGCTTGGTATAGTAGAATCAAAGCATTTTTTGAAACAAATGATTTTCATAGAAGTCCACATGAACATACTCTTTATGTCAAAAATGGTTTGGATGGAAGTTTCATTATAGTGAGTCTTTATGTTGATGATCTTGTCTTCACTGGAAATAATCTAGCTATGTTGGGAACAGTGCTATTTTCAACAAATTCACATTTTGCATCTTATTTTTCAAAATTCAAAATCAGATTTCAAGTTGATAGGTGAGATACTCGTGTGAGTAGTTTGTTCAACTTGATTTAACGCTTTACATAATCTTTACATGATCTGCTAATGCGAACTCATTGGGATTCAAGATATGCGAACTCATTCAAGATGTGATTCCTTCGGGATTTGAGTACAATTATCAAATATGTATTTAGCTTTGCTAACTACAAAATCTATGTGGATTATATTGCTTTATGTAAATATTATATTTGAATTAAACTGCATGGATCTTACTGCATGCATATTTTTCGAAATACTTACCCTCTCAAATTATTAATTTTAGATTAACAACAATCAGGATGATGGAGGTCAAGGATCAAAGCCTAAAGAAAATAAAAAACCAAGTAAACTGCTAGTATAATTTCTAGTTGCATGTTTATGTTGTTGGATTTTTTATACTTGACTTATGTTTGAATATTTTGAAACCTGGAACTATGTCTATATCGGATTTCAGGGTTTATTGGGTTTGCAAACCTAATTTTTTATTCAATAACATGTTTATGCAGTTTGATTGTGATGTAAAGCTAGTACAGTGTCCTACTTTCCCATCTTCTAATCCCTAATTCAAACAGTTACCTCGGTCACTTTGTTTCACGTTTCTTGGAACTGCAGTTGGATTTGAAAAGCCTGATGAACTATCTATCCGTAAAACTTGAAATCACTTCCATTGGATGACTACATAAATAGTTAGGGTCGTTCTTGTGAGCTGCGACAATGCTACCCAAGGAGTGTTCACGCACATCTTCTTTGAACAATGTGAAGCACTAATTAGGATTAGATAAATTATTAAACGTGGGAATCGAACCGGGTTCTATTAATGCTTTCATAATTTGTATCAAAAGTGTGTTTACAAAATGCAACTTTAATACATCTTCACTCTTCATCTTATCCTTACACGTGGATGGATTGTGGCCCTTGATTGGTTTCTAGATGGTTTCTTATTTATGCCATTTCATTTGGCATATGAGAGGTCGAGGGTTTGCTTTCTTCTGGACGACGATTGAGAGTGCCTCTTAGGGTTCATTTTCTCTCTGTAATCTCTTCTCAGATCTCTAATTTGAAAAGTCGGTATGTAGTAGCTTAGTCTCTATATGGTGGTATTCTAAGTGAATATCTGTAATGAAGGCTTCGTGTTTCTAAGTTGATGTTTCTGAGGTTGTGATGTGATGCGATGTGATTCTGTGTGGATCCTGTAGATCGATTGCTGTATCTTGAGAGAGATAAGTATTTTCTACCATTCTTTATGATTCGGTTGAATATTCTTGTACTTTGTTGCCATTTTGGGTGTTATAGTGGAACCGAGCATAATCCAAGTTATTGGATGCTCAACGGGAGATGTAGGCATTAGATGTGGTTGCCAAACCTCCGGGGCTTAGGCCGAAACATATCGATTGTGTTCATTAACTTTCTGCACTTTATTTATGAGAATATTGTTGGTATCTTTTAATTCTTGGTTTAATATTGTGTGTCCTAGCTTTACAGTGGAATTAAAGCCTTGTCTGAAGGAACAAGATACCTGTATCTTGAAGAGACTTGGTGGATCAGAAAGAAATTTGAAATTTTTGGAACTACTGTGAAACAATCTTTGGAGGAAATCGAGTTTTTAAAACTCGCTGGGTGAGATCATTTTCATTCTGTAAAGTTTACTTTTAAACTTAGGGTTTTTTGATCATTCCCTTGATTTCTTTAAGTACACCATTGAAACCCCCTTGAGACTAGTCTTTGTCCAGTGGCCCCTGTGAGACTCCTGAAATCTGAGATAAATCAAGTACGGGTGTGTACTGGGGAATCTTGCTGGAGAGATCCGTGAAACATAGAAATTTGATCTCTGCCATTGTGTTTTTCCTCTGAATTGTGATTTGCGAATTCTCTGCCAGTACTTGAAAATTTGAAAATCCTGATTTACTGTGTGTTTGCTGTGATTTTCTATCTGTCATCTATCTGAACTTATTGTTTTTTGCTTACTAGCATTAGTTGTCTTTAATTGGTGTGTCTTATCTGACTATAACATGGCCTCTGCAAAATTTGAAGTCAGTTAGCATGATGGAAAAATTGATTTCAATCTGTGGAGTCAAAAAAAGAAGGTTATTTTGATACAAATGAGATGTGCTCAGGCTTTAGATGATAGTTGGCCTGTTGATTTACTTCCTGCTAAGAAAACTGAACTTGAAGAAATTGCATGGAGTACTATTTTCTTGTACTTATCTGAAAATGTGATAAGAAATATTGGTGAAACTAAAACTGCCTCTGAACTGTGGACCAAACTTCAGGCTACTTATGTTACTAAGACTACTCCTAATACATGTTTTCTATTAAAAAAATTCTTCTCTTTTAAAATGGATCCCTCAGTTGATCTGGATGAAAACCTAAACAGATTTACAAAACTTACCCAAGATTTGGCCAATTGTGATAACAAACTTTCAAAAGATCAAATGGTTGTAGTCTTGTTAAACTCCATAAGTGACAGATACAAAGATTTTAAGGTTGCTCTAGAGTATGGTAGGGGAGAACTTACCACTGATGTAATAATGAATTCTTTAAGGAATAAGGCTTTGGAGATGAAATCTGAGTCTAGTAGTAGTCATACTGGAGATAGCTTGCTAGCAAAGGGAAAAAGTTTTGGTAAATCAAATTATTATCCTATGTCTTTTATTGAAAATAAAAACAGATTTAATGATAAGCATAAGTCCAAAGCTAAGGTTCAAGGCAAGAAATGCTAATACTGTGGGAAGTTAGGTCACATTGCAAAAGATTGTTTCAAAAAGAAAAATGACTTGAAAGATAATAAAGGTGATGAAGGGAGTAATGCTTTAGTATATAACAAAGTCGAGTCTGATTCTGGATTGGTCCTTGTCAATATGAGAAAACGACTAAGTGATGAACAAATTCTTGATAAAAACTGTTTTCTCGACCTTAAGGGGGCTGCTGGAGGGCAAGTGATAATGAGAAATGATTTCACATGTAAAATCAAAGGAATAGGAACTGTAAAATTGTTACTGAAAAATGGTAAGGTTCTATTTCTTAAAGGAACAAGGTATGTTCCTGACTTGAGGAGAAACTTGGTGTCTTAGACATGTTAGATGATATGAAGTTTAACATTAATATTGGTCAATGACATATTAAAATTCTTAGGGGCAATGATTTAATCGTGAGCACCCCTAAGAAACACAGTCTCTATTTTTTGAATGCAAAACCACTAATTGGTTTAACTACTTCTGCAGTATCTGAACAGTTTACCTTTGCTAAATTATGGCATGATTGACTTGGCAATATTGGCAGAAAAGCTTTAAACTCTTTACAATCAAAATGAGTTTTTGGAAAACAAAATCTTGGTGACTTTGGCTCTTGTGAACAATGTATAATAGGGAAACAAGTCAAACTACATTTTCCTACTGGAATTCATAAAACCAAACAACTATTAGAATATTTGCATGTTGATTTGTGGGGTACTGCTACTATGTGTATTTTATCTGATTTTAAATACTTTCTATTGATCATTGATGATTACTCTAGAAAAAATTGGGTCTTCTTATTAAAAATCAAAGATGAAACCTTTTCTGTTTTTAAAAACTGGAAAACCCAAATTGAGAACCAATATGATCACAAGATAAAGATTTTAAGGACTGACAATGGTTTGGAATTTTGCAATTTTGAATTCAACAATTTTTGTATAGACCATGGCATTTTGAGACATAGGACTATTACTTCTACCCCCCAACAAAATGGCTTAGTTGAAAGAATAAATAGGACCCTATTGAATAAAGTTAGATGCATGCTTTTTAAGTGCTAGTTTGCCTAAACCTTTTTGGGGTGAAACTGTTAAAACAACTATCTATCTTATTAATAGAAGTCCTATCAAAGCTTTAAACTTTGATGTACATAAATCTGTATGGTCTGGTGGCTCTGTGAATTATTCTCATTTAAAGATATTTGCGCTACATATGCTCATCAAAACATTGGAAAACTGGAACCTAGATCACTTAAATGTGTTTTTTTTAGTTATGATGAAAATATTAAAGGATACAGATTGTGGGTTAAATATGAAAAGGAGTATACAGTCATAGTTAAAAAGGATGTTGTCTTCAATGAGTCTCTAATGCCATGCTTAGAAGAAAACGATGAAGATTTGAATAGAATGATGTTCAAATTGAGGTGGAGTCTCCTCAAATTGAACCTAAAATCCCTGTACCTCTAGTAGATGAATCTAGTATTGAGCGTGAAACTAATATTGATCAAACATATGATCATGTTGCTTTCCCTACAGATGAGTATCAACTCACAAGAGATAGGGAAAAGAGGCAGATCAGACCTCCTACTAGATCTGACAGTGATGACTTTGTATCCTTCTTTACTTATCAATAGCAATTTGAAAATGAACCAAACTCATATGATGATGCTATTAAGTGTAAAGAAAGTAAAAATTGAAAAGCTGCAATAGAAGATGAAATGTCTTCACTTTTGAAAAATAAGACTTGGGAACTTATTAAAAGGCCTAAATGGCATAAGTTGATAGATTGTAAGTGGATTTATAAAATAAAACAAGGGGAATGAGATAGTAAAGAAATTATGTATAAAGCTAGGCTTGTTGCTAAGGACTTTACACAAAAAAGAAGGTGTTGATTACATTGAAATCTTCTCTCCTGTTGTGAAATACACCATTGTTAGATGCTTGCTTGCTTTAGTTTCTCACTTTAAATGGGAACTTGATCAATTGGATGTCTAAACTGCTTTCTTGTATGGTGACTTAGATGAAGTAATTTACATGAAGCAACCTATTGGTTTCGAAATTGGAAATCTTGAAAATAATGTATGTTTGTTAAAAAGATCCATATATGGTCTTAAGCAAGCCCCAAGACAATGGTATAAAAGATTTGATACATTTGTTTTAAAACTTGATTTTAAAAGAAGTCAATTTGATACCTGTCTATATGTTAAAGGTAATGGAGGTGAAAAATCTCTTTATTTAGTTCTCTATGTAGATGATATGTTGCTTGCCAGTTGTGACAAATCCAAAATTAATGACATAAAATTAAAACTGAAGTCTGAATTTGAAATGAAAGATCTTGGATCTGCTAAGAAAATTTTAGGCATGCAAGTTTGGAGAAATAAAGAGAAAGATATGTTGTTTCTGTATTAACATGATTATGTGATCAAAATTTTGAAAAAATTTAACTTGCATGAGTGTAAACCTGTAACACTACCTTCTGTTAATCATTTTAAGCTTTCCTTTGAATTCTGTCCAAATTCTGAAGAAGAGTATGCTAGAATGTCAAAAATACCTTATGCAAATGTTGTAGATTCTGTCGTGTATTTAATGACCTATACCAGACCTGATCTTGCTTTTGGCATTAATGTATTAAGTAGATTAATGAGTAACCCTGGAGAAGAACATTGGAATGCTATGAAATGGTTGTTCAGATATCTTAAAGGCACACCTAACTTGAGTTTAATGTTTAAATCAAGTAAAAATGGTGTAATTTTAAAGAGATATACTGATTCTGATTTTGTTGGAGATAAAGATAATAGGAGATCAACTTCATCTTACTTCTATACCTTATGTGGTACTGTTATTAGTTGAAAATCTCAACTCCAAAGGGTTGTTGCCTTATCTTCTACTGAAGTAGGATATATTGCAGCTACTGATGCTGTGAAAGAGGAAATATGGTTAAGTGGGTTAATGTTTGAACTTGGCTTTGCTGATAATAATGCTATGTTACTATCTGATAATCAAAGTGCTATTCACTTAAGCAAAAATCCTATGTTTTAACAGAGGTTAATCCATCTGATATGGGTACAAAAGTGATCCACTTGAACAAGTTTTTAAACTGCTTGAAACTTTTATTTGTTGATTCTATATGATGCATGTACAGGTACTTAGAGCAAATGAAAATTGCTTGAGGTTGTATTGAGGACTACACTATAACCCAAATTCTGACAACAAGGTGGAGATTGTGGGAATCGAACTGGGTTCTATTAATGCTTCCATAATTTGTATTAAAAACGTGTTTACAAAATGCAACTTTAATACATCTTCACTCTTCATCTAATCCTTACACGTGGATGGATTGTGGCCCTTGGATTGGTTTCTTATTTATGCCATTTCATTTGGCATATGAGAGGTCGAGGGTTTGCTTTCTTCTGGATGGCGATTGAGATTGCCTCTTAGGGTTCCCTTTCTTGTTTTGATTTCTCTCTGTAATCTCTTCTCAAATCTCTAATTTGAGAAGTCGATCTATAATAGCTTAGTCTATATATGGTGGTATTCTGAGTGAATATCTGTAATGAAGTTTTCGTGCTTCTAAGTTGATATTTTTGAGGCTGTGATGTGATGTGATTCTGTGTGGATCTTGTAGATCGATTGCTGTATCTTGAGAGAGATAAGTGTTTTCTACCATTCTTTGTGATTCGGTTGAACATTCTTGTACTTTGTTGCCATTTTGGACGTTATAGTGGAACCGAGCATAATCCAAGTTATTGGATGCTCAACGGGGGATGTAGGCGTTAGATGTGATCGCCGAACCTCCGGGACTTAGGCCGAAACATATCGATTGTGTTCTTTAACTTTTTGCATTTTATTTATGAGAATATTGTTGGTATTTTTTAATTCTTGGTTTAATATTGTGTGTCCTGACCTTACATTAAACATAGACATGTTGAGCATGGATGAATTTAATTTATAACCACTGTATAAATTTCAGAATCATTAAAGAAAGATGAGTGTGGAAAATATTTTTTGGTGATAAATTTCTCAACTTGGAAAAGTGAAAAACCGTTCGTTTAAGTTAAAAATTTTAAAATACCAGATTTTGTGTGCACTTTCATGCTCAAATCAATACTGTTGGTCTTTTGCTATTCATTAATTGGACATTAGAAAGAAACTTAAAGTAGTAATGCGTCAGGTTTAAAAATTCGGGGTGTTATCTTTTTGAGTTCTCACTTCGTGACTTAACTACCAACAATATATCCTTGTTGGAAATTTGTACCTTTCAATTCTAATTCTCAAAAAACTCTTCTTTGCATTTGAACTTAACCTTCAATTTTGCAGCATTTTAGGTTCTCGCTGTCAAATTAAAAAAAAAAAAGAATTTGTCTTCGCAATCTGGAGGCTTTTATTGGACGGCTATTTTCGGTCGAGGATATCTTCGTATTACTTTGATCATTTTATCTAAACTATAGGTGAATGTATTAATTCTGACATGTTGAGAATCTTCATGTGGGTGTAAAATATTGCAAGCAATAATTATGCGCTGTATTTATTTCCTGGGATTTATTAGGATAGTCAATCCCTTCCTTTTTCGAGATGGATGATGAATAGGTAATGCTACGTAAAAATGAGCGAACAACCTATAATCTTTTAATTTTGAGTCAGCAAATAACAACTAATGTAAATGTTGATGATTACTCATTTAATTGACTTTCAAATTTTAATACCGTTTATTGTCATGCAGAATTTTCATCCACCATGCGAATATTTTTGTCAAGGTGGATGAACAAAATTGAGATGGATGATTGATGGATAACGTTGTGTAAAAGTGAGTGAGGAACCAGTATTTTTGAGTGAGTAATTAGTAACCGAAGGTAAAGGTTAACTCTCTTTTTTTCCCACTGTACTAGTTTTGTTAGGATTCTTTTAGTATTCTTTTCTCAAAGTAATACAACTTCAATCATTCTAAAAACCTATTACATGGCTTATTTGTACTAAATAGCCTAGATCATGAATTACCTTGTTCTCTTTTACATGTTTGATGTTCTTATAACATATTTTACATGAGACATAAATGAGAGATTAAGAATAAACCAAAAGAATCTGAATATATCAAACACCTCCTAAAAAACAGAAGAAAGTTCCCCTAACACTATTGGTTTCTGTTGTCTTCACATCCAAGTGGAAACTCTTACTGGTGTGCCCTTCCGTTCCAAGTGGACACCTCCATGTTTGGCTAGTATTTCCTTGGCTACCTTAAAAAACTCCATGGCATGGCTTATTCGCTTCCTAGCCATGTGAGGAAGCCTAAACATGCAGTTGAACACTAACTACTCCATGCCTCGTCCTTTTTTGTTCATCCTGGTTAAATCACTTGCTAGATCTGAAACACTCTTCACGTCAATTTGCAGTTTCTGACCAAATTCTCTTGCATGATCTAGGAGCTGTTTTGGTCTCCTCAACGTCCTATTGAGTTTGTTGGACAAGTTTCTCGTGACTGAATACCGAATTTAGCAATTGAAAATTGGATTTACAACTTATTGGATTGGCGCATACTGTATGCAACTTACCGGATTGAAGCATACCGTATATGCAACTTATCAAATTTGCGCATACCGTATATTCAACTTATTGTATTTGCAGTGAACTTAGATACCGTATTTGCACATAACCCGTCATGGGAAACCACCTTGGTAGCTTTGCCTTCTCATAGAGCTATCAGTATCCTTGATAGAAAGAATCAAACGTCGAATGGTCCGAATGAATGCTATATCACGAGCCGAGTTGACTTCACTCTCGGTGACCTGCCGTCGTAACAGCACTGTGGGCGGTTCTGTTCATACCGTATATGCAACTTATTGTACAGGCAGTAAAGTTAGATACCAGATTTACACACACCGTGTTGAACATACCGTATATGTTGTTTTCATAGTATATTTACCAAGACATATAGCAAATTAAATAATTGTTAAATTGCGGCAAAATAGAACAAGTAATTTAAATATAACTGTGAAATATAAATTTGCAAATCGAGTAATAAAACAAGTAACTGTAGAAACTAATTAAACATCGAAAACTTCTAACCTGAGACCTGTGTACACACAAGTCATGCCCGCACATTTCGGTCCTTGATTTGCACTCCCTCCGCGTGCAAGTGGAAAGCGCCTCTATTCGACATATGATTACACACTTCCAAAGTACAACCATATTTAATTTGTTTAGTTATAACTAATTTTTTCCACCTAAACTTGAAATTATACAAATATAAAGATACATACTTCTTGAAAATTAAATCATTCAATTAATGTACTACTTCCAACAATAATCTATTACTAGTTGTTGATAATTGAATAAGGGTAAATTAGAAAAGTTTTTGGCAAAATATATTTTTTCAATAAGATTAAATAAAATTTCTTAATCTGTGTGAAATACAAAATCAACATATATAAATGGGACGAGAAGTACCAAGTATAATCAACTTAAATGAAATACTCAGACTCTTTCATCTACGCGTTAAATCTCTAAGCAACTTGTTCATAAATTGGACCACCACTGCACCAACTACGGTCCCTTACTTTCTTCATCGAATTAAAGATATTTCATAAAAAATAGTTTGGCTTTTCCTTTGCATATTATGGACTTCATTCTTTGCATGCTGAGCCCGCCAGTCTTCTAGTTGATGAAGTCCACTCGTCATTGATCTCTATACCACAAAAAATTTTGGGGGACGGGGAAGAAAAGCAGAAAAATGATTTATTTTGTTGATTAGTTCCTTAGAAATTTCAAGAAATAAAAGTCAATGTTTGACTTGGCATTGGAAAATATTAATGAAATAGAATGTTGCTTTAACTAATAAGTCCAACAAAAGGCTTGATTTAAGTACAAATTATTGGACTTTTTAATTCAATTACGACATGATTTCAAGTTTCATTTTTAGCCTAATAAGGTGTCAAAATTAAAATAAAAATTTTAAATCAAGTTAAAGTCAACAATTTAACCCCACGTTTCATCTACTTCTATCAAAATCTACTAAAATTCTGATTTTAATTTCCTCCAAATGGGGCTAATAAACATTCAAATTTTGAAGTTGCTTAGCCATTTTACAAATTGTGATTAAAACACTTTTGAATATGTCAAAAATGTACGTGAAATTCACTTTTAAGTTAAATATTGTGTCAAACATGGATTCAAATTTACTTTTTATTATAATAAAACTTAAGCCAAGTATAATTCTACTTGTTATATTGGCCCCATACAATGTGTATTGAACTTGTGTAAAACATAAAAAGTGTCTCCATCAGTAGGTTTGGACACTCGTTGAAAATAGAATTTTACTTGTTTAATGAAGGTACAAAATTTTGTACATTAGATGACGTATTATTTTCTAATATTATTAAAGTCAATCGTAATTGAGCTTAGACTAACGCTTGTTTAATATGTATTAGATAATTAAATTAATTTTACGTCAGACATCTATTAGCAAATTCCATTTTATATATTTCAAACATTGTTATATAATATAAAATCAAGATTTGAATAGCAAAACATATAATATAGTTAAATATAGAATTGCCCTAGAGTCGAGAAGTTTTATATTTACTCGATTCTAATTTATAAAAAATATGGTCATGATTGGTTGATATACCGAAATAGAAAGAGATCGAGTAAAACAAGCAATAATAATCAAGTACTAATGATATAAACCAAGTTTTAGTTATATCATCCAATTTGATTAGTCTAAATAAGAAATAAATTTAAATTTAGTCAGTCTTGAACATGAACACTTCAAACTAAGCTCTACTCCAATCACACGGCGAATAGCAATTATTAATTTATTATTAATCATAATAGGGAAAAGTCCTTTAACAACTGTGACAGGACTGACCCTAAATTTTGTACTATCAATTTTCTATGTCCCTCCAAGTTTCTTGCCGGATTTTTGCCTTCTTGCTATGTTACGCTGGAAGGTTGTATAATGGAGGATCCCATGTGAATGCAAGAATCATAATCTTACAAGAAAATATGTTGGAATCTTACAAGAAAATGACTACTATTTCTTAAAAGTCTATTCTCATAAGCAATTGCCAAAATTTATCTAGCAATTAGGTCATGGTCAGAAATTAGTGCTATACCAGCTGAAAAATCATCTTCTTCCCAAAATAAGCTGAATATAGCACTTCTTACCACTTCTTCAGTTGTGTTATTTTTATTGGTGCTGGCATTGATAAGTATTTTCGCATATCGAAAGTTGATGAAGTTTGAGGTTTTGGAGGACTGGGAATTGGATTGCCCTCACCGGTTCCGGTACAAGGATCTTTATGCTGCCACTAAGGGATTTAAGGAGAGTGAGATAATTGGAGTTGGAGGATTTGGAACTGTTTACAAGGGGGTCTTACAGGCTACTGGAGCCGAGGTTGCTGTGAAAAAGATAACATCGAACGATACATTGAAAGGAGCGAGAGAATTTGCAGCCGAAATCGAGAGCTTGGGAAGGTTAAGACACAAAAACTTGGTCAATCTTCAAGGTTGGTGCAAGTACAAAAGAAATCTTCTTTTAGTATATGACTATGTTCCCAATGGAAGTCTTCATTCTTTACTATATAGTTCCAAGGGCACTGTTTTGAGTTGGGAACAAAGATTCAATATAATCAAAGGCGTCGCATCCGGGCTGCTATATTTGCATGAAGAGTGGGAGAAGGTCGTAATCCATCGTGATGTAAAGTCGAGCAATGTTCTGATAGATAGCCACATGAATGCTAGATTAGGAGACTTTGGCCTAGCAAGATTATATGACCATGGTCAAAATTCACACACCACAAATGTCGTAGGTACAATCGGATACATTGCGCCTGAATTGACACGAACCGGGAAGGCCTCGAAAGGCACTGATGTCTTTGCATACGGAATTCTACTTCTTGAAATCGCCTGTGGAAGAGCACCAGTCACATATGAACCAGACCGGAATGCGATATTAGTGGATCGGATTTTGGATTGTATCCAGACAGGCAACATTCTCAATGCAGTAGATCCTAAACTGAATTCGACTTATGCAATCGAAGAGATGGAACTAGTGTTGGGACTTGGTCTTTTGTGCTCTCATCGAAAGTCGGAATCGAGGCCTACAATGAGGGAAGTGATAAGATATCTTAACAGGGATGAAATTCTGCCAGTTTTTGATAAATTAAGCTCAGTTGGATCCAAGAGAGAGGATCAAATCAGATCAAGATTCATGGCTTTAGGATTAACTGATGATAGTATTGTCAGAACATCATCAATTCCCTCATCTTATGTAGGGGAAATGTCTACTAGTTCATTTGACATTTCTGGCAGATGATAAATAGAGAATTTGTCTTGGAAATTTACATCAGGGTTCTATCAGATCAACAGTAGGGAATCAGCGAGTCAGAGTCTAATTCATATTGAAAATGTTAAAAATCTTTGCTTCTTTCCAAATTCCTAGTTAGTATGTATACTGCTCTTACCATTCTATATTATCAATTTTTCTATATGTAATGGTTATATCATAGTTTTCAATGCCTCTATAATCATCGATAAAACTTTTCGTGTAGATTGCATAGAACAGAAAAAGGAAATTGCAACACCATACGACATCTGAAAATACAATTTTGAAAAAAACAAGTAGGATAAGTAACACTGAAAATGTTCCGTAGAAGACTATAATTTATTTTACTAAACATTATTTAGTTTTTATAAAAACAATAAATCTTTAATTCGAACTCTAGTCATTAGTTATAATATAAAGGTTAAACGTACATTTTAAGTTGATTTTTAAAGAAGACGAAAATTTTATTGATTCAATGAATGTCGACGGCAATGACAAAACGAGGCTTAAATAGTCTCTAGAAAACCTAAAATAAGAGAAAAGACGAAAATAGACGTTCCAGGAAATAAAATAACTAAAACGCCAAAATTGACAAAAATAGCAAAAAAACTTCGAGTGGCCGCCGACTGGACTTAAACTGCGAATTTGAAGCTGAAAACAGCATCAACCAAGCAAAGCTAGGTTGGGACGGTATGGGGCTCCGCTTCCTGTTTCCGAAAACATATTATAATAGCGATTCTGACACCGGTGCAAAAAGTTATGATCGTTTGAAGTTAGCACTCGTTTTCTTGACTAATTTCCTATCTATCTCCTCTTCGAACTCCAAGGCGATCCGTCCTACATCAAAGTCCGCACCCAAAGCTCAAAACTATAGTTCTTAAAAATAGTTTTCAATATTTTGGTCAACTTTTCATAAGTTTCGATGGAGTTTCCAAATGTTATTAAAAAGGAAAAAGGGAAAGATCTATTTTTAATCTTTAAGTTTCAAAACATTTATTAGTATTTTCGAAGAATTTCTATTTTAAAATCATGGAAGATAATTCAATGAAACTCGAAGAATCATACATGTTGGAGGGGCAAATTGATCGGCTCTAATATATTGACAATTAGATAGGGTTGTGGTATGATGATCTAAAAATATTATTATTGGATCATGTCTTATATTCATAATAGTCACTTGATACAAGAATGTAATTTTGGTTCTTTAATCGAAAGAATCAAAATTAATAGAAACGTCTCAATTGGTCAAGAGTTAACCAATTTGGAGAGATTACATGTTGGAGCTAGAGTCTTGTGAGTCCAATTTGATCTTTCTCTTGGATCCAAGATATATAGAGGAATTAATTTTATCTACTTCAATAAGTTCACGAAAAAGTGAAGCAAACAATAAGATTATACTAGGGGTATCGGTATAATTGGCCTTCTTTGTGTTGCCCTAGTTTTGACTTACATAGGTTACTTAAGGACATATCTTTTGAGGATCGATATAGAATTTTTACTAAAAAGGGAAAGGAAGCTACGGTTCTTGGAGAATGTTCTTTGAGATAACATTTTTAAAAAAGTTTTACTATGTGTACATCTAGAACTGATATCTTGGATGACAACCCCTCACAAGAGGAGGGTCTGTGATAAAGAAACACAAGGGAGAAGACTAGGAGGGTGAAAGAAGGTTTTTTAACTTGGCAGAAAAGTCACTAAAGCTCGCTAAAAAATGTAAATCTTTTAACCTTTTCTAAGCGGTAGTTCCACTCTGCCAAGGCCATATGGACCCTAGCAGGGTAGCAAGGTCCTTTTAAGGGCATCTAAAGATCTAATATTTTTTGGGTTTTAATGTCAAAGAAAATTAATTAATTTTTTTTAATTTAAACCTACACCCAATAAAAAGATTAATATATTTATTCTCTTTTAGTACTGGTGATTTTTAAAGTTTCCATACTATTTCCTTAAGGGTCCGTTTGATAAATCCTTATTTTCTCTAGAAATCTGAATTCAAATTCCAACTTTCACTTTTGGCTTGTTTGATTGACCAAATTTTCTATGGAAAACGTTTTCCAACTTTTGAAATTGTTCTTGATTTCAAGGAATTACTTTTCTCACCACTTTGGTGGGAATTGAAATTTCATTTTTTTTTTTTTTTTTTTTTTTTAGCAATAGAAACAAATTATAAGATGAAGTATAAAAATATTTATCCCTTTAATTGACAAATTTCATATAAAATAAAGCCAAACAAACACAAGAAAAAAAAAATTTCAAATTATTTCTTTTTAAATTTTTTTAATCTAAACAAATTTTTTTCTCCAATGGTATAAGAAATTTTATTCCTTTAATTGACAATTTTTTATGAAAAATAAAGTCAAACGGACACGAAAAGTATTATATTTTTCAGGTGAAAAATTGTACCACAATTCCCAGTAAAACAAATTATAAGCAATTCAATTCCCTGTAATTCATTTTCTTTCCACCAAAATTTCATTTTTATATCAAACAGATCATAATTTATTTTTTACCATGACACGACAATTTTTGATGTGCATTCCTATTTCTTATATTATTGATTATTAATAAATAATCGGTTTAATAATTTACACTCAGATAATCTAACATTTTGAGCTAAATTTATTTTTAATTTTTAAGGACCAGATTTTATTTTAAATGTGCAAACTTCTTCGGAATAAGCTATTTAGATGAGTGAAGAAACTATTAATAAAATTTTAATTACGTTACAACATTCAAAATTTTCTTGTACATATATGGGCTAGGAAGCAAAAAACCTCGAAAGATGCTAGTGTTTTCATTTCGAATACGTTTTGATAACTCTTGAAGACATTTCAGAAACTCCAAAAACATTTCCTGTTATTTTATTTTTAATAAAATTCAGAAATCTTGGGAATCTTTTGACTAAAATATTTGAAAAAAATATATATATTAATAATTTCACATTATTAATATCGACTATTTGTGGACTTCAACTAAGCATTAACTTATTGACAAGCCTCAACTGCAAATTAAGTAATCTCATGGTTTAATTTTATACTTCAACAAAAATTAACAAGTAATTAGAGTTGGAATTAATATTAAATAGCTTTTTAAAAATTAAATATTAAATTTAATAAAATAAATTATAATTTTTTATACATCAATTCCACAATATTTTGTATCTTTTATCATAGATAAAATTTTCACATATCGTATTTTACTTCATGTTTTCATTTTTGTGCGACCATGGTATAAGTTAAGAGATGACGTACTTGTTTAAAAATCGTGTAAGAGAAGTACTCTTGATAAACAAAATCTTCCAATTTGGGGAACCTTGATAGAGAGGCTACCCGCGCCGCATTTGTCTTGTCTCGTCCCAATTATATAGTCATGTTTCTTTATTGAGAATGTATTATTTTGTTCGTTTACTAATATACCCTTATTTAATTTGCTTAGTTATAACTAATTTTTCATACTTAATATTGAAATTGTACAAATATAAAGATACATACTTCTTGAAAATTAAATCATTCAATTACTGTACTACTTCCAAAATAATTTATTATTAGTTGTTGATAATTGAATAAGGGTAAATTACAAAAGTTTTTGGCAAAAATTATTTTTTCAATAAGATTAAATAAGATTTATTAATCTGTGTAAAATACAAAATTAACCTATATAATGGGACGAGAAGTAGCAAGTATAATCATCTTAAATGAAATACTCAGAGTCTTTCATCTACGCGTTAAATCTCTATACAACTTGTTCATAAATTGGACCACCACTGCAACAACTACGGTCCCTTACTTTCTTCATCGAATTAAAGATATTTCATAAAAAATAGTTAGACTTTTCCTGTGCATATTATGGACTTCAATCTTTGCATGCTGAGGCCAGTGTTCTAATTGATGAAGTCCACTCGTCATTGATGAAAAGCAGAAAAATGATTTATTTTGTTGATTAGTTCCTTAGAAATTTCAAGAAATAAAAGTCAATGTTTGACTTGGCATTGGAAAATATTAATGAAATAGAATGTTCCTTAAACTAATAAGTCCAACAAAAGGCTTGATTTAAGTACAACTTTTTGGACTTTTTAATTCAATTACGACATGATTTCAAGTTTCATTTTTAGCCTAATAAGGTGTCGAAATTAAAATAAAAATTTTAATTCTAGTTAAAGTCAACAATTTAACTACATGTTTCATCTATTTCTATCAAAATCTGCTAAAAATTCAGATTTTAATTTCCTCCAAATGTGTATTAAACTTGTGTAAAACATAAAAAGTGTCTCCATCAGTAGGTTTGGACACTCGTTGAAAATAGAATTTTACTTGTTTAATGAAGGTACAAACTTTTGTACATTAGATGACGTATTATTTTCTAATATTATTAAAGTCAATCGTAATTGAGCTTAGACTAACGCTTGTTTAATATGTATTTGATAATTAAATTAATTTTACGTCAGACATCTATTAGCAAATTCCATTTTATATATTTCAAACATTGTTATATAATATAAAATCAAGATTTGAATAGCAAAACATATAATATAGTTAAATATAGAATTGCCCTAGAGTCGAGAAGTTTTATATTTACTTGATTCTAATTTATAAAAAATATGGTCATGATTGGTTGATATACCGAAATAGAAAGAAATCGAGTAAAACAAGCAATAATAATCAACTACTAATGATATAAACCAAGTTTTACTAATGAAATCGGATTTTTGCCTTCTTGCTATGTTACGCTGGAAGGTTGTATAATGGAGGAGCCCATGTGAATGCAAGAATCATAATCTTACAAGAAAATGACTACATTTTCTTAAAAGTCTATTCTCGATAAGCAATTGTCCAAATTTATCTAGCAATTGAGTCATGGTTAGAAATTAGTGACCGATCGAGTACAATATATAACTCGATATTTTTTGGAGCTCATGTTAATAGAATAATCAAATTCTACGGACAGAATAGATTGAAATCTACTATTAGGATAGAGATAGTCTAATTCTCTAAAAAGAGATTACATGCAACTATAAGCCCTTATTTGATAAACATTATTTAATAAAAATAATGTTTTGAATTAGTGAATTTTTGGAGAAAAAGTCATCAAAAGTAAGGAAAATTTATGATTTTTGGTAAAAAATATTTTATTGTGTGCGTGATTGAAAATGAATACGCAGAATAAAGAGTATTAAAATAATGATCGTCAAATGAGAGCTAAGTTATGATTAGATATTAGGGATTGATCGAGTGGATACTATGGAAAGTGTCCCCACGGAACTCAAGCGTGTTGCCGGGCTGTGGTCAAATACCCCATTGTGTTGATTTATTCTTTGTGTCTCAAACCTAACTTTCTGTGGTTTATATTAGTTCATTTGTTCAATTTGAGCTGAATTTATATTTCTCCACTTTTCATTTCCTCCATGGCTAGACCCTTGTGTTCCTTAGGTCTTCTTCTCTTTTTCTGCAGCCTTTTCTTGAAATCTGAGTCCTTTGATTTTGTATACAATAGATTCGATGAATCAAACCTTGTCCGACATGGATATACCAGAATCAAGGATAAAGCATTAAAACTTACTGATAGATCGCAGAATGTAATAGGCCAAGCATTTTATCCTAGTCAAATTCCTATGTTCAAAAACAGTAGTGTCTCTTCATTTAGCACTCATTTTGTTTTCCAAATTGTACCTTCCGATGCTAACAGAGGGGGCTATGGCTTCGCCTTCATATTATCCCCACAGACCCAACTTTCTGGGGCCGAAGCGGAACAATACCTAGGAGTCATCAACTCATCAAAAGATGGAGACTCTTCAAACCATCTTTTCATGGTCGAATTCGACACGGTTAGTGGATACAACGAGAAATCGGACAGGTACGGGAACCATATCGGAATTAACGTCAACGGATTGCATTCCATTGCCACGGACTCCACATCGTATTACAAAGGGTGGACTCTGCAAAAGGAAGATATTAATTTGGAGGACGAAGATCCAATCCAGGCTTGGATAGATTATGATGGATTGGCAGTGAATGTAACAGTTGCACCTTTATCAATTTCCAAGCCAATTAAGCCTCTTTTGTCTCGATCGATTAACTTGTCAACAGTGATGAAGGATCATATGCATGCTGGATTTTCAGCATCAACCGGGGAAAAGGCAAGTTCTCATTACATCCTCGGATGGAGTTTCAAGCTAAACGGGATTGCTGATCCACTTGACGTTTCTCAGTTTTCTGCTATACCAGCTGAAAAATCATCTTCTTCCCAAAATAAGCTGAAAATAGCACTTCTTACCACTTCTTCAGTTGTGTTATTTTTTATTGGTGCTGGCATTGATAAGTATTTTCGCATATCGAAAGTTGATGAAGTTTGAAGTTCTGGAGGACTGGGAATTGGATTGCCCTCACCGGTTCCGGTACAAGGATCTTTATGCTGCCACTAAGGGATTTAAGGAGAGTGAGATCATTGGAGTTGGAGGATTTGGAACTGTTTACAAGGGGCTCTTACAGGCTACTGGAGCTGAGGTTGCTGTGAAAAAGATAACATCGAACGATACATTGAAAGGAGCGAGAGAATTTGCAGCCGAAATCGAAAGCTTGGGAAGGTTAAGACACAAAAACTTGGTCAATCTTCAAGGTTGGTGTAAGTACAAAAGAAATCTTCTGTTAGTATATGACTATGTTCCCAATGGAAGTCTTCATTCTTTACTATATAGTTCCAAGGGCACTGTTTTGAGTTGGGAACAAAGATTCAATATAATCAAAGGCATCGCATCCGGGCTGCTATATTTGCATGAAGAGTGGGAGAAGGTCGTAATCCATCGTGATGTAAAGTCGAGCAATGTTCTGATAGATAGCGACATGAACGCTAGATTAGGAGACTTTGGACTAGCAAGATTATATGACCATGGTCAAAATTCACACACCACAAATGTCGTAGGTACAATCGGATACATTGCGCCTGAATTGACGCGAACCGGGAAGGCCTCGAAAGGCACTGATGTCTTTGCATACGGAATTCTACTTCTTGAAATCGCCTGTGGAAGAGCACCAGTCACATATGAACCAGACCGGAATGCGATATTAGTGGATCGGATTTTGGATTGTATCCAGACAGGCAACATTCTCAATGCAGTCGATCCTAAACTGAATTCGACTTATGCAATCGAAGAGATGGAACTAGTGTTGGGACTTGGTCTTTTGTGCTCTCATCGAAAGTCGGAATCGAGGCCTACAATGAGGGAAGTGATAAGATATCTTAACAGGGATGAAATTCTGCCAGTTTTTGACAAATTAAGCTCAGTTGGATCCAAGAGAGAGGATCAAATCAGATCAAGATTCATGGCTTTAGGATTAACTGATGATAGTATTGTCACATCATCATCAATTCCCTCATCTTCTGTAGGGGAAATGTCTACTAGTTCATTTGACATTTCTGGCAGATGATAAATAGAGAATTTGTCTTGGAAATTTACATTAGGGTTTTATCAGATCAACAGTAGGGAATCAGCGAGTCAGAGTCTAATTCATATTGAAAATGTTAAATATCTTTGCTTCTTTCCAAATTCCTAGTTAGTATGCATACTGCTCTTACCATTCTATATTATCATTTTTTCAATATGTACTGGTTATATCATAGTTGAAACGAATAGCTGAAACTTTTCCAAAAAATTTCTGTACAATGTTTCAATTTTGTGTTTTGAGTTTTGAATTCGTTTTGTGTTTTGGGTGTCCATTTTGCGATTGTTGAAAACTCTTTATTTTTGTCGTTTTGAAAAAATATTTTACAACCCGTGTTTTTTTAGTTTTGACAGATTTGTGAAGAAAACAGACAAAATGTAAAAATATTATTTTCTGTTTTCTTCACAAAATTTTCAACTATTTTCAAAAACTCGTTTTCGAAAATGGAAAAGAGAACACTTTTTCAATATTTTGAAAAATCGAAAAAAAAAAATAGTCCAAAAATAGTAAAAAGAATGCCCCCTTAGCTTTTTACAACACTGGTTCCCACAAATGTTCTAAACCGTCATGGAAGACAATTCAATGACTATTCTTTTCTTTTTTTTCCTCTTTTTGGGAAAGTCAAACGTCTTATCTGGCACCACCTTGTAGTTTACTTTGAAAAGTCCACAGTACAAAATAGTTGCCAATTATCGTGGAATGGTTGAGTTTTTAATTAAATATGCAATCATTCTTCTTAATTAAGTATTTGCATAAACAAAAAAGATTAGCAATATTTGTAGCTATAGTGTTGACCTTTTGCCTTGGAAAGCAAAACCTATTCAAGTAGTCTTATAGAATAATACAATCTAGTATCACTAATGCTAGATCATGAGTTTAGGTAGCAAAACTTTATAGATCCACTTTATTAAGTCATGTGATTTTATATTTAAATAAATTTATCATTTAATATCATGTAATTATTACATAAGCTAATGCTTAAAATCACTGGTGGAGGGGGGGGTCCTGGGGGACCCGGACCCCCCAATTTTTTGACAATTTTTATTTTTTTATTTTTAAAAAATTGAGAGATGGATTAAACAATAAATTGAAATAAACTTACTCACGTAAACAGAGGACTTAGGATTTTCAGTTATTAGTGGAAAAAAATATATTTTTGATTCTCGAGATGTCGATTTGATGGTTTGCAAGTGCTCTATATGATATTTATATTGTTTATTTTTTCCTAAGGTCGGAATTGAAAAACTTATAATCACCACCAACTTTGATTTTAATTGACTGTCTAAGAAAAACAGGTTTAGAAATAAACATGATTTGGTCGAGAATGATTGATGATGTTAATGATTCTATTTAATAAGGTATGAGAACTTGTTCCAATAACGTATGATTGTGTTAAATTAAAAATTGGTACTCAAAAAGTACTTTTTTATACGTTTATTATTTTTTTTTGTTAATAAGGTAGAAAAAAATAAAATTCGGGGGCAGCACCCCGTGGCCCCCCACCTCTTCATCTCTATATCTTCAATTCTGGGACCCCCCAACTCCAAAAGGCTGGCTTCGCCCCTGCTTAAAATCAACAGTGATAAAATAGCATTTTGAGTCTTCAACTAATACATGGGAGAAGTAATCTTGTAATGTTGTTGGAAAAGAGAGAACTCAAAAAAGTTGTGGGTTTGTTAATATGCATGTCTCGTCGTTACTTGTTCGGTCCGTCTAGTAGCTTAACTCCGCATAGGCACAAACGCGTGAGTGATGAGATATGGGAATTGGGACATTGAAGATAGCAAATATTCTTGAACAGAGTATAGCAAAAACTAGACAACAAGCTATGTTTGATTTAGCTAAAAATCATGTTTTTTTGTAGATTTTTATAAATGTTAATAAAATATGTAGTTGAAAAGTTGATAAAAATTGTAAATCTCATAATTAATGTGAAAAAAAAATTAGAAAATGGGAGTTGATGCTACCAATAATCTGCACCTATGAATACCCGAGCTTGACGATTGGAAATGAGCATGAACACAATCTCTAGAACTTGAAACAAGGGTGTCAAGGATTTGCACTTGTGAATATCCGAGCTTGACGACCAAAAATGAGCACGAGTAGGATCTCCAAGACCTTAAAAAAAGGCATCAAGGTATATCCTCATCGTCTTTCCATTGCTTAAGTTAGCGAAAAAGGGAAACGTAGGCATAAGTCTATGGACCGAATCAATGCATACCTGAATAATAAATTGATGCTCGGTATTTATAGAAGCTAGTCAGAGTTGAAGGTGTGCTGTACGTTATTCAAAAATGTTTCATAAGTGATGTGAAAGTAATATTTCACTTTCCATTTACCCTTTTAGTCTAAATATGAGTTAAATGCAAGCTCCTGCCAAAAAAAAAATGTTATTTATTATATATGCACATAAATAGTAAAATGCATACTTAATGTATATAAATGAAAATGAATGATAAATACGATACATGAATTAACATAAATGTTAATTAATTTAGAATTAATATCAATGAATATATGTGACAATGAATGTTAAATCATTTATACTAAATGAATATAATTTAATTTTCAATTAAGTGAAATTGGATGGCATAATGGCCGTGAACAATGAACTGTATTCCTGAATGTAAAATTATAATTAATATTAATTAAATGAATGTGAATGTAAAATTTTAGTTAATGTTAATTAACTGAATGTGAATGTTAATTAATTGAGAATTAATAACAGTGAATACACTCATGAACAAGGATTTTGTAGTATTTATTACAGTTTAAAAGTTAAATACATATTGAAAAATGAAAAGTAATGTATTATTGAAATAATTGAATGTTAGTAGGGCTATAACCGTAAAAAAAAAAAAATAAAAATAAAAAAAAATAAAAAATTAATTCTCACTTGATGTGACATTTAATATATTATAGATAGGATATGCAATACAAATAGGATTGGGTCACTTGGTTGCCTTATCTTGTTTGATAATCCTAAAAGACTTGAGTATCGTGTTATGATTAGGAGTTGTAAGTTGGTTGAAATTATAGGACTACAGTAGTAAAGTCCTTTTAGGATTGGGAACTGAAGAGAGAGAAGGAAAAGGGCAGTAAGGGCATGAGATGCCCAAGTCGAGCCCAACCATAAAAGCCCAAGGATGTTCTGGCCCAAGAGGAGTGTTAGAGGTCATCATACTCTCGAGCCTGGGATTGTGGGTGGTCAGACCATACATAAATTGTACACATCATTGGCCCCCGTGGATCCATGTTTGAGATTCAATGATGTTGCTTAGAATGTTTGAGGTTAGAAAATGAGATGCATATTGCTCGGGCTAAGTGTAGATTGATCCAGGTCGAGGTGAAAGATGCTCGATATCAAGGTGAAGGAAGACAAGTAATAATGGGTGTTTGATGACCTAGGATCTAGATGGGGGACACGTGGCATACATCAATGAAGACGATGTCAAGAATGGCGCTCCAATGGTTCCAACAGGCCCCCGAGGCCCCTAGTTTAGGTTGTACCCTGAACCCATTTTTTGTAATAAAAATGGCTATGTAAAAAATTCTAAGTTTATGAATGAAGTATTTTGCTCGACCATGTTGTTTTGTCAGTCTTTGCTCCTTTATGCCAAATATTTGTCTTGACGTTAGCAAACATGATGTGTTTAAAGCTCCGCGTACTAAAATTTGATTTCAAGTTGAATAACTTGATCTGGTAAAATAACTCAACATCAAGTTAATAAGCCAAGGAGCTCATGAAGTTGGTGTCAAGTTAATAGCCTTGAGGAGATTAGAAACTGGTGTCAAGTTAATATCTCGAGGAGCACATGAACTTGGTGTCAAGTTAAGAACCCAATGGGCTCATGTTAACAACCCGAAGTGCTCATGAACTCGATAGCAAGTTAACAACTACCAAGAGCTCATGAACTCGATGTCGAGTATCCATAAATATTGAGTTTAGATTTAAACTGTTATCTTAAGAAAATACTCAAGTCAACTCATTTACCGATCGAATAAAGTGATCGATTCCAAATGTTAATACGTGTTCACTACTTCGATTCCTATTGACATACCAATGTGATGACCGTAATGAATGTTGGAAAATATTATATGTTGAATGAAAACCTCCATTGATTGAATCCATTTGAATTTCATCCGTTTCAACACCATCCCCACTACACAAATGTCTGTAACTTCTCTTTTCAATGTTGTAACTCCTCCTTTAATGCATTAAAGAGCTGGCTCCTCCTCTATGGGTATAAATAGGAGAGTTCTCTGGACTGAAAAGAGGAGAAAAAAACAAGAAACCATCTTCCTTCCCGCATCAAACTTCCACCAGTTTCAGCCCTTCTTTCTTGATCCCTTTGAGAGATAGACACAGTTAGTTCGTAGGCGGTTAACGTTGTGCAGCGTGAATCGACAACCGATTGTATCCTGGAAATCGAACACCGATCAAAACCTCTTGCACCCCGGTGAGGCGGCGAATTCGATTTAAGGAAACCGTGTAAACACGGGCCTTCGATTTTGGTTTGATTTACTTTGATTCTCCAATTTTCCCCTACAATGAATGACTCACTTATTGACATATCAAATAACTTCAAGTTCACAAGTATTAACAAATATTCCTAACGGATTTCAGTAATTCATAAGACAAACACGTATGATTAATTCCTTAGCACAGTCAGCTATGAATTTATCAACACTTGTCTTGGTCCAGTCCATACACTTTTAGGTGTATTAGTGTCATTATTCCCCAAACAAATAATCGCCACGGTCAAGATAAATCATGTATGCCATCGATAAAGTTATGATCCTTCAACCCAAATAAAGTGCCAAATTCTATCAGCCGATCTAGGACAAATCCTTCTCATTTATACTTCTCTATGAAAGTACATAATTCGTATTGTCACAATGCGATCAATGGTCATTAATCACTTACTCAAATATGCAATTTACAATTAAATCAAAATAAATAAACTACTTTTATTTAATAGACAAAATCAAAATATCATTAATTACTGTTATTTCCTAACACAATTGGATAGCTATCCCAACATAGAGAACTCAATGGACAGATATATGTATAGTCAAAATGTAAGGGTATCTCCCATTGATATGTAAATAACATGTCTAATGTGGCATTGGAATTATCCAGTGGAGACTTTGCGAAGGCCCTCAAACACTCAAATCAGCCAAGCAAGTAGAATATGTATACAAGTTTGTGGTCTTTCTCAAATGATTTTTACGTGCCTCGGATGTCCTTCATATAGGCATTTCTAGTGGAAATATTTAGTAAGACGAAAACATTATTTATCAATCATGACTGATTGCTGAGTCTTTTTATGACGATTCAATTTTATTTAGGTCTTGATTAGCATCAATCTATGCTGTTTAACTAATTATAATTAATTGATTGCCCCCTTTTAATTGTAGCGTTTGTTACAATATTGAAGGAATTATTTATGCCTCTACAATATGGACTAACATGATGCTTAAAGATAAATATTTAAGTCAGGATTTGTGTCTTTAAGACTCAAAATGAGATGAAAGATGGCTTGTGACCGTGTTCCATTGCAGTGGGCAGCATATGACATGTTCTGTATGTGTACTCAACTGTATATACGTTATGCTGTTGAATGAGTAGGTATTAATTTAATTCTAGACTGACTCACGAGACGAGACAATTGAACTAAACCTTAACTATCAAGGTTTAGATTTGCACATAATTGGCAACAAACAATGTTGATTAGGATATCAATTAATATTGATGACATATATTTGTTGTGTTTGTGATTGATAATTAGTATGTCGATATGTCCCTATTTGGTATAGCTAAAAATCGAATTAACTTTTAGTATATTTTGATAAAAATTTGATGATATGTGTAGTTGATAAGTTGTGAATACAATGAAATATGCAAGGTTGTAAAACGTGTAATGCGTGGCAATGAGGGCTAAGTTATTTTTACACAAATTTTAACATAAATAAGGGCGCATTTTGGCTTTTAAGCATGACCGCATTATCACGCGCATACCCTATACTGCACTATAAATGAACAACTGAAACAATTGTCTTTCGTTTTATTTATTAAAACCAAGGCAGGATTTGAATTGTGAAGATGAAGCACCGAGTCGCATATATACTCTTATCTACAATATATTAAAAGTGATAATTGAATAAAAACTTTTTATTATCAATTTTACCCTTATATATTTAGTTATGGGTCAAATATACCCTCATTTACCTTTATATCTTCAATTTTCCATTTTACCCTTAATTTTTATGTTTATGGTCAATGATACCCTTAAAATGAAAATTATTTTAACAAAATTCAATTATTATTAAAATTAAAATTATTTATTATTTTTTAAAATTAAGTCAATTATTTTCACTAAACACTGTTATTATTAATTATCAATATATGATTAATAAAAAATTATATGAAAACAAAATAAAACTTATAACAATACTACATATATAATTAACATGAAATGCCATAGACTATTATGTCAATTAATATTAATACATAGAATTTATAAAAATAAAAAAAATTATACGTACAATTAAATTTTTTAAACCTAATGATGATACCAAAAGTCGTACCTGGACAATTCCCGAAGTTGAAGTAGGATGATGAACACGAACAAGGTCTTCGAATACCTGAAACAAAGGCAATGAGGGTTTTCCTCGTTGCCCCTCCGATGCTTAAGTCAGAAATGATATTTTTGCGTAAGGCTATGAGCTGAATAATAATGTAAAAAATGCGTACCTGAATTCTGAATTTGTGATTGTATTTATAGGGTGTAGGTAGCACAGTCCCTGTAGGATTAGGAAGTCTCTACCCACAAGAATTCTATTTGAACGAAGTGTTTAGCTCGTACTACAATTCTAATAAATGTCGGTAACATGTTTGCGATAGAACTTCACTAGGCAAAGGAATCTTATTGAAGATGAAGGGTCTGATCTCGAGGAGGTATGATCTCGAGGACATTGACGACCTACTAAGATGCGATATAGTCCTCGAGCAAATACATGTCCTCGAGTAAGTGCATGTCCTCGAGGACATATATAATGGGTGCTGAAATTGAGTCATCGAGGTGTCTGCGAGAGGGTCCTCGAGAAGAAGGAGTGAGGGAGACTCCTCGAGAGTGGTGAGAGACTCCTCGAGACGTAATACAGGGTTTGACCACATCACTGGCCCCCGTGCACCTATGCTTGAAGCTCGAGCTCAAAGAGTAGGTGCACCTCGAGTGATATGCACAAACAATGAGGTCGTGGTCGAGTGTGATGTGACCGTTGGAGGAGTGGGCTTGGATGATTGACACGTGTCTGACGTGAACGGTGGAAGATCGTGATCTTTGGCGTTCCGAATTCACCCACTATAAATACCTCATTTTCACTCCTCATTTTTCACTTTTCACTGCTGTAAAATCGCTCTGGGAGGTCGTGCTCGAGAAACCCCTTAAGGTAAGTAGCTCGAGACTTTAAGTTCTATTTTTAGTTTAAAGGTCGGTTAGATAATGTCTAGTGGCGGTAGCTCGAGCTCGAGTAGTAGCGAGGATCTAGGAACAATAATTCCCATGGCAGTACCTCTAGATGCCAGACCACGAGCTCAAGCACAAGACTTTATGTATCCCGATGAACAATGTAGGTTGAAAGAGCATTTGGCCATAAGTGATGCTCGAGAGCACGGGCTAATGCCTAGGTGCGACATTAGATCCCCGGACTTTGAAGAAAGGGTGATTAGGGCGAGGAGGGGGGAGTTCGTAATTTTTAGAGAGACCTTAAAGGCCGGGTTTAGGTGGCCTTTACACCCCTTTTTCACTGCCATGTTGCTCGAGCACTCTATGTGCTCGGGGCAGCTGGTTCCCAACGCCTGGCGAATGCTCGTTTATTTTTTCATTGCCTGTAGATATTTAGGTATCGAGCCCACAGTCAGCCTTTGTAGGGTAATGTTCGAGCTCAAGAAGCACCCTCGATTCACATGTTTTGGATACCTCTCGACCATAGGGGGGTTTAAGGTACCGAAGATGGCCTTGTCCCTAAAGGGGTGGAGGGAGGGTTGGTTTTATGTAGTAGCACCCGACCCCGACCTTCCTTTCTGGCCAGAGTGGGGTGTACCCGACACCGAGAAGTTCTGTGAGGACCAGGAATATTCGGAGGAATTGGATCGAGGTAGGAGAATGCTGGTGGAGCTCGAACCCCTGTTTTCGAGCATGAAGGAGATCGGGGCAGAGGTTATAGATCTGGCAGATGTTAGAGGTGCTCAGGGTAGGGATCTTTTTTCTGCATAGTACTTTTTACTCGAGGATGTGCTCGAACTAATATGTTGCGTGTTTATGTTTTTCAGGAATGTCTTTCAATCCTCGTGCCCTCAGGAATTTTGTGAACTCGAGGCCAGAAGCCTCCCAACAACAGCCTCGTTCTTCGGCAAGGAAGAAAAGCAAGAAGAGGCCTCGTTCTCAGGAAAAGAACGTAACTGGTCCCGGGGAATCCTCGCAGACTCGACCACCAGTTCCAAGTCCTCGAACTCAGAGGTCTGCCACACCACCCGTGCCCAAACCTCGACCTCCTCCTGAAACCATCGACCTTGATGATGATGATGCAGTCCCCGAGGGTATGTCCATGTTCGGGGATCCTGAGAAGAGCCATCTACTCCCAGGCCTCGTGGCCAAGTACAGTGGGGAGGTAAAACTTGGCAAGGGCGTTAAAGTCCTCGAGCTATTGACACGAAAGGTACGCCCCATGACCTATGTCCTGACTTTAGCCTTACTTCTATGATATGCTCGTTTTTTTAACTTGTTTTTTTCAGGCATTGAGTGTGGCTCGAGGTCTGGCTATCCAAGGCCTTGATGAGACCCAGAGAATATCTGACATCGAGGACTCTTCAGCCTTGAAGCACAGACGTATCGCTGAACTCGAGGCTGAGCGTGAGGCCCTGAGGAAAGAGAATACTGAAGCCAGACGCGAGGCCAAGAAGGCCCTCGAGAAAGTTGGAGCTGCAAAGGACGCAGCAGAGGAGCTCAGGCTCGAGATCATGCACCTGGGCAAGGAGTTGGAGGATAAGCTCGCGGTTGCCAAGACAGAGGCCTGTGAGGAGTTCAAGTTGTCCGAGGAGTGTGACAAGCTTAAGGCTGAGTACGCCTCGGGTGCATACTTTCATGCCTTCAAAGAGGCTCGAGCCTTCCTTCGCTCTAGACACCCTGAGGTCGATGCTGAAGAGTTGAAAACAGTGCCCTCTATTGCAGAAACCCTCGAGCTATCAGATACTGAGGATGGTGGAGATGGCGAGGAGGAGGATGAAGGCCCAGAGGAAGGTGATGACGTCGAGATAGACATTACCAACCTCGACCCTCCTCTTGGTCATATAGAGTAGTGTCCCCTCCCCCGATCACATGCAATTACAATTTTTGACAATGTATTTTGATCGAGGACCTTTATGAATGAATGGGCTAGTGCTCGATATTTTGTAAGTCTTTTTAGCTCGAGAACAAAATGTGGAAATACCTCGAGGACTATATAATTAGAAATAGATGTATCAATCTCGAAAACTAAAAAATACCTCGAGGACTATAAATCTGAAATAAGAGGTATTAATCTCGAGGAATACAGATTGAGAAATGCATATCCTCGAGGACTAGACAGGTCTCGACGAATGTCCTTTTGAAAAACGAATGACTTATTCTCGAGGACTGCACAGGTCTCGAGGAACCAAATTGAAAAATACGTGAATTATCCTCGAGGACTCCACAGTCTCGAGGAACGTATATTTGAAAACACATAAGTCATTCTACATTACGCTCGACGAATAAGTGGAATTCCCAAAAATGCATTAATTCTCGAGGACAAAATAATACTCGGGAAATAATATGAGCTTAAGGTGCTTGCACGGGGCAAGACTTTGTGTGCTCGCGTAAGGCAAGGCTTAGAGTGCTTGCACGGGGCAAGGCTTGAATTGCTTGCACGGGGCAAGGCTTAGAGTGCTTGCACGGGGCAAGGCTTGATGTGCTTGCAAAAGGCAAGGCTAGAGGTGCTTGCACGGGGCAAAGCTTTGGGTGCTTGCGTAAGGCAAGGCTCGAGGTGCTTGCACGGGGCAAGGCTTTGGGTGCTTGCGTAAGGCAAGGCTCGAGTTACTTGCAGGGGGCAAGGCTCAGGGTGCTTGCACGGGGCAAGGCTGGAGGTGCTTGCACGGGGCAAGGCTTAGGGTGCTTGCGTAAGGCAAGGCTCGAGGTGCTTGCACGGGGCAAGGCTTAGAGACTGTCGACTGAAAGTAATGCGCGCATGGGGCTGTGAGGCCCGAGCACTAAATTTATTAATTTTTCGAACTGGACTTGGATTTATACTTCATCCAAGCTGCCTACGTACCCAAACGGGATCAAGCCGAACGTAGTTCATTACAAAAAGAAACGATGTAGAGATAAAGGGCACGGGCACGCAGGCCTAAAAAAAATAAAAAGCGTAGGATAAAAAATCTACTTCATAGGTGTAGGGAACATTACTTGTAATATACCTTCAGGTTATCGGCATTCCAGGGCCTCGGGAGTGGTCTTTCTGAGGAATCCCTAAGGCTGTATGCTCCTCCATGAACTTTTCGTATAACTTCAAACGGACCTTCCCAGGTGGGTCCAAGCTTTCCTGGAGCATGACCTGTGGCTTCGGCTTTTCTCAACACAAGATCTCCCGTCCTGAATGTACGGGGTCTTACTTTGCTATTGAAATATTTTGCTACTCTGTTTTGGTAGGAGGCTACCTTCAAGCTTGCCTGCTCCCTTACTTCTTCCAGGAGGTCGAGATGTTCAGTAGTGTGTTCCGAGTTCCCGGGATCAATCCTCTTCAGATTGGGCACACTGATCTCGACCGGGATAGTGGCTTCAATACCGAAGGCTAACATGAAGGGAGTTTCTCCTGTCGTTGTCCTGTGCGATGTTCTATATGTCCAAAGTATAGAGGGTAACTCGTCGTACCAATGTCTCTGAGCATTACCAATCCTGGTCTTGAGGTCTTGAAGTATGATTCTGTTCGTAACTTCTGCTAGGCCATTGCTCTGGGGGTGTGCGACTGACGTCAAGCGGTGGTTGATCCCGAAATTGGTGCAAAAGTTTCGGAATTGAAGATTGTCAAACTGTCTGCCGTTATCCGTTATGAGGACCTTAGGTATCCCGAACCTGCAAATGATGGATTTCCAAACAAAGGCCCTGAGCTTGGGCTCCGAGATTATTGCCAGTGCCTCGGCCTCAGCCCATTTGGTGAAATATTCCACGGCAACTGCTACGAACTTTACCTGACCCCGGGCTATTGGAAAGGGGCCGAGGATATCAACACCCCACTGTTCGAATGGAGCCGGAATACTGATGTTGGTGAGGTCTTCGGCGGGTGAATGGATGATGTCGCCAAACCTTTGGCATTTATCACATCTTCTGACGTACTCCAGGGCGTCTTTCTTTATGGTGGGCCAATAATATCCGTACCTTATGAGCTTGAAAGCAAGAGCCCGAGCTCCCTAGTGATTTCCACATATACCCTCGTGCACTTCGGCCAATGCCCGGGCTGATTCTGTTGGTCTCAGGCACCTGAGGTATGGCAAGGTGAAACTCCTACGGAACAGCGCTCTTTGAATCATGCAGTATTTCGATGCTCTTGACCGGACACTCCTCACCCCCCGTGGATCCTCGGGAAGCTTTCCGTTTGCCAAGAAGTCAATTATGGGGTCGACCCATAAGGGCTCATGATCAATGTCCATGACGGTGCATGAGGAATTTATGCTGGGCTCTGTTACAATTTTAACGTGCACTGTTCTGTCCAGTCCGTCAACACCCATAAACACGAGCTTCGATAATGCATCTGCTTGGCAGTTTTCAACCCGGGCAATCTTTATGATCTCGCACATCTTGAATCGTCGCTTGAGGTCATGAACTTTCAAACAATACAAACTCATCTTCTCTTCTTTCCTTTCGAACGTTCCTTCTATCTGGCCAACTATAAGCTGGGAGTCACTGTAAACCTTGATGTGCTCAAGCTCAAGATTCTGAGCGAGTTCTAGGCCAATGATGACTGCCTCGTATTCTGCCTCGTTGTTTGTAGCTTCGAATTCGAACCTGAGTGCACACCTGATTTCAGTGGTCTTACTGGGATGCGTGATAATGACCCCTGCACCCGAGCCCGATGAGTTAGAAGCTCCATCGACAAAAACTTCCCACACTTCTGGAGTGCTCATGCTCGAGCTCCCTTCTGGCCCCCGAGCCTTAGGAGTGAGTTCTGCAATGAAGTCCGCCAGCGCTTGGGCCTTTATGGAGGGCCTGGGCTTGAATTCAATGTCAAATTCTCCAAGTTCAATCGCCCATTTTAGTAGTCTAACTGAAACGTCTGGTTTCTGTAGGATGTGCTTGAGTGGCTGATTCGTGAGCACGACGATAGGGTGAGACTGGAAGTACTGTCGAAGTTTTCGGGCTGCCGTGACCAAAGCGAGAGCGAGCTGTTTTGCCAGTGTATACCTTGTTTCGGCGTCAAGTAATACTTTGCTCACATAGTAGATTGGTTGCTGGGACTTGTTGGCCTCTTTCACTAGTACCCCGCTTACTGCATTCTAAGACACTGCCAAGTATAGAAGTAGAGTATCACCAAGTTCGGGCTTTATGAGAATGGGTGGAGAGGCTAACGTTCGTTTGAGCTCTTGGAAAGCCTTCTCACATTCTTCATTCCAATCAAAACTTCGGTTACCCCTTAGCACTTTGAAGAAAGGGAAGCATCTGTCAGCTGCCCGAGACATGAACCTGTTCAAGGCTGCCACGCGACCTGTCAGTTTCTGGACCTCTTTCCTAGTCTTGGGCGATTCCATTGATGTCAATGCTCGTATCTTATCGGGGTTGGCCTCTATTCCCCGGTGGGTGATCATGAATCCCAAAAACTTTCCCGAGGCTACCCCGAAAGCACATTTAGCGGGGTTCAATTTCATCCGGTATTTTCGCAAAGTCCTGAAGACGTCCTCGAGATCGGATATGTGCTCATTCACTTTTTTGCTCTTGACAACCATGTCGTCGACATATGCCTCAACATTCTTACCAATTAGATTAGCAAATACTTTGTTGATAAGCCTTTGATATGTTGCCCCTGCATTCTTCAGACCAAAGGGCATGACCTTATAACAATATATGGCGGAATCTGCCATGAAAGATGTCTTCTCCTGATCGTCCTCGGCCATGAGGATTTGATGATAACCGGAGAATGCATCCAGAAAGCTGTATAGTTTATGCCCCGACGTGCTGTCCACCAGGTCGTCGATTCTAGGTAGGGGATAGCTGTCCTTTGGACATGCTTTGTTCAAATCCGTGAAGTCGATGCACATCCTCCACTTCCCATTTGCCTTTTTTACCAACACCACATTGCCCAGCCACTCGGGGTATTGGACCTCCCGAATGAACCCCGCGCTTAGAAGTTTATTAATTTCTTCGCGAATGACCTCTCGCCTTTCTGGCGCAAATTGTCTCTTTCGCTGTTTGATGGGTTTCGAATCCGGGGTTACACTAAGTTTATGTATCGCGACCTCAGGGTCTATGCCCGGCATGTCCTCGACCTTCCATGCGAAGACATCAATATTTCTTGATAAGCAATGTATGAGCTCGGCCACGAGGGTTTCATCAAGTCCCTTACCAATGGAAACTTTCTTCCCCTGCCCGAGATCGACCTCTATCACTTTCTCAACCGGAGCTAAGCGGGCTCTGTCCTCGAGCTCAGCGTCCACAAGTTGCATGACGTCGGTGCCAATCGCCTTGAGACATGTCACATAACACTGCCTAGCTATTCCCTGATCCCCGTGAACGACCCCAACGCCGTTGCAAGTGGGAAATTTCATGGCGAGGTGAAAGGTGGATACCACCGCCCTAATCTTATTGAGGAGTGGTCTTCCCACAATAGCATTATAGGCCATGGACGTACGAACAATTTGGAAAGCTGTAATTTCTGTTACCTGCCTGTTACCCGAGCCCAAGGTTAGGGGGAGATCGACGATGCCCTCTAGAAGGACGACGCTACCGCCGAATCCCTGGAGGGGAGTTTTGATTGGTTTCAGTTGTTGGGTTGAGATTCCCATTTTGGTGAATGCCTCATGAGATAGTACGTTGGCCGCACTTCCACTGTCAATCAGGATCCTTTTAACTTCAAAGTTGGCCACAATTGCTGAAATGACCAAGGCATCGTCATGAGGATACGATACTCCCTCTGAGTCCTTTGCCCCAAATGTGATATCCTCGGACTTGTGGTGGGCTGTTCCCGGGGCCGAAGTATATTGGTGAGCGTACTGTTTTCGAGCAGCGCTTGAATCTCCCCCCGATGCAATGCCCCCTATGATGACGTTAATAGTCCCTGCTGTCGGCTGACCCTGACTTCTTTCGTCTGTGGCCCTTTCGGTATCCCTGTCATTCCTCGGGCGCTTGTTGTGACTAACATAAGAGCCAAGAAGTCCTCTTTTGATAAGGGCTTCGATCTCCCGTTGCAGTGCTTTGCAACTATCTGTGGTGTGCCCATGATCACGATGAAAATCGCAATATTTGCCTCGATCGCGCGTGTCCGGAGGTGACTTCAGTCTGGAAGGCCACTGAAGCTCTTTCATATCCTTTATCTCTATCAAGATATTGGCCTTAGAGGTATTCAACCGGGTGAATGACGTCGATGGATTGTCCTGTCTTTGTTTACTCCTAGGTGCTTCATGTCGAGAATTCGTATCATGAGGCCTTTTTTGATCTGGCTTATCCGGGGCTGGGCTGACCCTCCTCAGGTTTAAAGTTTCCTCCATATTTATGTACTTCTCCCCCCTTGTCAAGAGCTCGGTTACTGATTTTGGGGGAGTCTTTGACAAGGACATTTTGAATGCTTCGCACCTTATCGCATATGTTAGAGCAGATACTGACGCTGTGATGTGGAGGTCGGGGATCATGAGCCTCTCTTTATTGAACCTCTTCATAAAATCTCGCAGGCTTTCGTTAGGGCCCTAGCGGAGTTGCATCAGGGATGCTGCCGTTTTTCTGATGCGCTTACTGCTCGCGAAGAAGGCGGAAAATTTATCAGCTAGGTCTGAGAATGAGGCTATGGAATTGGGCTCAAGAGTGGAGAACCAATCCCTGGCAGCATTTGTCAACGTTTGAGGGAAGGCCTTGCACATTACCTGATCCGGGGCAACTTGTAGGTTCATGACGTCGGTATAGATATTCAGGTGGTTGGTAGGATCTGTAGACCCGTCATACTCTTTTATTCGAGGATACTTGAATCTATCAGGCAAGGGGAATGACAAGACTTCTGGGGTGAACGGAGTGTTGGGGGCAAAACCTGTTGGCCCTTTGTCTTTCTGTCTTAGACCTGCTGTAATTCCATCCTGGATGATCCTGGCCAAGTCCGTGGACTCTATTGTTATTGGTCCCGAGGCCGAGGCCACATTGGGTAGGCCCGAAGTGTCGGCTCCCTGATTATCATGTATTTGAGGTTGAGCCCGACGTCGAGCGTCTGCCATGAACCCCCCTTCGGGTGTCGGCGTACGAGACGGATGCGAATTTCTCTGGGTGAGCATCTGTGTTAATGTAGCAACTTGTTGACGGAGCTCCTCGAATGCTCCTGCGCTGACGACAGCGGGTTGTGGCTGTTGCATGCCTGACGACTCCTCTTGTGGGATTGGAGGATCGGCAGGAGGTGGTGGATGTTCTGGAGCGGATGAGCTCGTAGGAGGGAGACCTGATCGTGTGTTAACCATGGCTTTTGGTAAAGAATTCCCACAGACGGCGCCAATGATGATACCAAATGTCGTACCTGGACAATTCCCGAAGTTGAAGTAGGATGATGAACACGAACAAGGTCTTCGAATACCTGAAACAAAGGCAATGAAGGTTTTCCTCGTTGCCCCTCCGATGCTTAAGTCAGAAAGGATATTTTTGCGTAAGGCTATGAGCTGAATAATAATGTAAAAAATGCGTACCTGAATTCTGAATTTGTGATTGTATTTATAGGGTGTAGGTAGTACAGTCCCTGTAGGATTAGGAAGTCTCTACCCACAAGAATTCTATTTGAACGAAGTGTTTAGCTCGTACTACAATTCTAATAAATGTCGGTAACATGTTCGCGATAGAACTTCACTAGGCAAAGGAATCTTATTGAAGACGAAGGGTCTGATCTCGAGGAGGGTATGATCTCGAGGACATTGACGACCTACTAAGATGCGATATAGTCCTCGAGCAAATACATGTCCTCGAGTAAGTGCATGTCCTCGAGGACATATATAATGGGTGTTGAAATTGAGTCCTCGAGGTGTCTGCGAGAGGGTCCTTGAGAAGAAGGAGTGAGGGAGACTCCTCGAGAGTGGTGAGAGACTCCTCGAGACGTAATACAGGGTTTGACCACATCACCTAACATTACATATGAAAAGAATATTGCATTCCTACATTGCAAATAAATCATAATAGTGTAAAAAAAAATAAAAAAATCCCGTTCTTTATAAGTATTAGATGAAAAGTCATTTTCTAATAACTCGTCAACTCTTTAATCATCATTAATTTACATTAATTCGATAAATTATGAGACAAGGTCATTTTTTAATAATCCAAGTGCGAATAGGTGATAAATATTCGATTTCGCATTTTACTTTTACACAACTTTATATTTATGGTGAATAATACGTTTAACATTCAATTTTATTTCCTCTAAATAAGATAATTAATAATTAGTATTGCTTTCAAAAATTAAGTCAATTAATTTTCACTAAAGACAATTATTACTAATTATTAGTGCTCAATTAATAAAAAAAAATTATTACATACAATTAAAAGAAATTTTATATACACAATTAAATTTTTTCACACCTAATATTACATATTGAAAATAATATTACATTCCAGAAAACTCTATTAAAAATAATAAATTCAATCCATAATTGCAATCTTTAAATCTTTTTATTAATCAAATGCATAATTATAGAATTTTTTTTGTTCATAATATAAATATTTTTCTTTGAATTGATATTTCTCGTTAAGCGTTTTAGACCAAAGGAAGGAAATAAGTTGGGGGGGGGGGGACTATATGAAAACTCATTTACTCTTCAAGTTTCGATTATGAATTTTTCATTCGTAATCCATCACTCACAGATCACAGCTTGAGTACGTGTTTGTAAATTATTTTCTTTCATATCTTACTTTCTCTAAGTAACGTTTAATATTTTAGTAATTAATTAACGGTTTATTAATCAAAATTATATTATTCTTATGATGATAGAAAATCCAAATGTTGCCTCTTTTGATAAGAATTATGGCCAATCCTTTTTATAGCGCACAATAACCAACTACCAATCGATAGATTTTTTATTTTTTTGTTTATTATGAACTTTTTGGTAGTGTAAATTTTGTGAAGATTTAATATATTGGATAGTTAGCTTTGAATTTATTTTCTACAAATAATCTTTTTCTTTAGCCGAAATTTACTTGCATTCGGTTATCCAATTCAGTACAAAAAAATTTCTTTGTTTGCTCAACTTGAATTTTGTATATTTTATCTTTATGGTATTCATCTCTTAATGGATATGTTTTTCTCCTTATTGTTATAAATGTACAGTATGTGAATGTTAGTTTTGAAGAAGCGAAAATTCTAGTGCTACATTTTCACTTGTAAGGAATTCATGTACGAGTTGTGAATCTTGAAAGCAATTTGGTGCTTTATTGGAATTTGCATTTTTTTTTTCACTTAAATATTGGAAAAGAGAGAGAATCATCAAAATCTAAAATTAGATTCTCCCAAATTTCGAGTTATCATATTCTCGGAATTTTTAACCCTTACAAGTTTGAATCAATACACATCTCCATCGAATAATTTTTCAGTTATTAATTTTATTGATTATAGCCATCCCCGTAATTTATATTCAATTAATATTGTTACCTTTATTTCATAGGAAAAATCTTTTAATTTTTATTTCACTAAATTATGACTACCAAACATTAAGAAGAGAATGCATAGCCTCCCAACTTTTTCTTTTAATATTTGGTTTTGACACAAAATTACAGTTAAAAATTAATTGTGTAAATCATTTAATTGCATAATCAAATAGTTAAAGTTTATGTCACATCCCACAAATTTTTGTCTAAATATTTTGACATTTTAAAATTTTGTAGTCATTTCAAAAGTTTTTTGTCAATTATAACGATAGAATATTAGTCATATTATCATATTGAAAAGTATAGATTTTAAATTTTATGTCGTCGTGTTAAAATAGTGTTATAAATTATACTTAAAATTGTAAGTATTGTTGATACTTATTAAAGTTATATTATACATAAGTAATACTAAAGATATTAACATTATTAAAACTAAAAGATTTTAAATTTGATTTAATAACTTTGTTTTAAAATATAATTATTTTGTCGTATCATATTATATGCAAAGCATGTTTAGAAAATTAGCTTTTGGTTTTAAGTTATTACCCATTATTTTTATAATTTTTTTTTATCATCATCTCCTTTTAACTTTTAAAGGATTATTAAAAAAGAGGTTCATGTTTCCAATGATACAGAATCTAATGAGACTGAATCTAATTGAAATAAATCAAATATGTTTACTTGAATTTCAAGCAAACCAAACCAAGAGACTAAAGGCATCACTACTTTGGACTTATTAAACGAGGTATAAATTTTTATATTTAGTGATTTTGGATAAATTTAATGAATATAAATTATGCATCAATTTTTGTGTTGTAATATTCATGTGTACATACTTTTCTTTTTAAATTTAATTTTACGTATTTATATTCACACAAATCAGATAAGAGTTTTTGTATGCTAAAGTAAGAATTTTATAGTGTATTTGAAATTGTGATTCACGGTAAAGTAGAAAGGATAAAAAATCAATTTTAGAAATTTAAGTATGCCGGTTGTTTGTAGAAGTGGTAGAATTTAGCAATTGTTTGACATGTTTGTTCATTGTCAATTCAATTTAATATTTGACACTTTTAGTTCTTCATCATCAAGATATGTTCTTTTTTATATTTCATTTCATATTTGATTCTCCTTTTATGTCTTTTGTGTGGAATCTAAATACAAATTAATTTTATCAAAAGGAGTTTCTAAATAGATTGTTGACAAATGATATCTCACAACATAAGTTAATCTTGTAAAAATATTGTCCACTGATGCTCTTAAGAAATTTGGATCTATCCAACGGTCTTTACAACGAAACAAAAATGTTTTGTTATGATTTCAAGAAATATATTATTTATTCAGAAATAACCATTGGACAACATGCTGGAAAATAAATTTTCCTTCACGCATCACATTAACTTATTCATGGGATATTCTCCGGCAAATGATGAAGAAAATTCATTTAAATTCAAGAGAAAATAATTTTCAATACATCTATACTTGCAATTATCATTAACAAAGCTCATAGGCAAAAGGTTACTACTATTGGAATGAACCTTCAGGAACATTTATTATGTCATGGGCAACTATATCTTAGCTTTTTTGCGGAGTTTTAATGTAAACAACAAAGGTCATGATGAAAGGCTAAAAATATAAAATAAAAAAGAAGAAAAATTGTAGGATATTAACAGAAAATATCGTGTATAAAGGTCACCGGTGCTTAACAATTTTTCTTTAACAATATTAATTACATTAACTACTTTCAAAAATAATATTAATATTTCAAAAATATTACGCATATCATTCGTCCGATACATGAGACGTGCAATGCACGTGCTTACTATTAGTTAGATAATATAAAGGGAAAAACACTATCCATCGTGTATGAACCAAAATAAAGATGCTAATAAATGCATCTTTGATTTCCTAATGCTCGAGTCCTTAGATCATCCTATTATGAAAAATGTTATATAGCATATCAGTCTATGTATCATTATATGATAGATTCAATCAAATGTGAAATTATATAATTCATTTAATTATGGTAATTACTCTTTGATATTTAATTGTCACAAAATAAAAGTTTCTTAATTACTATGCCCTTGTTTGACAAAGTTCTTTGAGATTGTAAATTGGTGAATCCCATAAAAATGTATGATTCAAAAGTAGATAAAAATATATATTTAATGAAATATGTGATTAAAATGGAGTTTAATCACCTCATAATCTATATAAAAATGATCAAACAAGGGCTATATCTTGACGTACGATTATATGTATCATTCTATATTTCCACTAAGAAGAGCGTGCAAAAGAAAAAAGTATTTAACCCTTTTTTTATTGTGATTAAAATTTAGATTTTAATATAAGTCAAAATCAACAATTAATTTCAACCACATATTTCATGGATCCACATTTTTTCAATTACACATTCATCAATTTTATCAAAATTTAGTAAAAATCTGATTTTGATTTCTACCAAACAGTGGCTAGTAAGATGCTTCGTTCATGGTTTGATGTGTAATGCAATGACATGCCCCGCTCCGTATAACACTACTGGACCCGGAACGTAACGTGCGCCGATAATACATACCAATTAAAAGTCGGACCCACCATCAAGGCCACTACAACTACAACATGCAACTTTTTATAAATTATGTTTTAACCAAATTTTAGCATTATCTCTCCTATAAACAGTATTAACCGACCTGTACTACAACATACACAAATCTCAAAATATAACACAACACAATAAAGATATGCCGAAATCTCAATTTTACCCAGAAAATGACGTGAATTATACATATAAATACAAAACACATAGTGAGCCCCATAACCATATATGAGTGATGTAAAACCATATCCAAACATGAACATATGTCCCAAAATACTGACTACATGCTCTATAAAATGAGTCATACTAGCAAACTCTGTCGTGTGACTCTAACTCCAAAATCAAGGCTCAACTCCAGATGATGCCCAAAAAGTCAACTACTTCCTGATAAGGAAAATGGTGACAAAATATATGAGTTGATAGCTCAGTAAGTGAAGATGTTCGAAAATAAATATATTTTTTCATTTATATATTTTTATCGAAAATCGAGTTCATATTCTTTCATAATTCACGAGATAACACCATATAATAATAGCCAAAAAGTGAGACATTCACATAGCGTAGTAAAATATCATCTAATAGTCATGATGTAAACATTAGCTCATAATCATACTATAATTTCATCCCATCAGATATACAGAAAAATCTACCAAAAATGTATCCTCTGACTGAAATATGTAATCTGGTCGTACGCGCGTAGATTGCTTCTCGGGCTAAGCACTCCCGACACGGGCCTCAAGTCCCCTTAGTGAACAGAAGCCGATCTCAATGACCTCTCATAATCAATTCTACAACACGGTCAAGACCCCTCAGTCAAGACCCCTATATCCCAGCCAAGACCCCTTAGTGTAGTATAGAATATGTCCAAGGCCCCTCACTGAACTAGAAGAAGTATATAATCACGGGAACTTTTTTGGTCGATCTCAAATCCACATATGTTTCACATACCAAGTTACAAATGTACCAAAGTAACCTTTGAAATTCCACATGTATCATAATAAAAGAGATTTTCATAATAATCGAACACATAATTGTACATTAATGATATACTTAATTTATAAATACTTTTAAAATATTTAAGTTTTTTCACTCACCGAACTATGAACACAAAATCAACTCGGTTGGTAAGTTGTCCTGATATCCGTATCGTCGCCTGAATTATGATATAATTTTTAGATTAATAGTTAACTATTTTAAGTAATTTCAATAATTAAATAGGCGATACCAAATTCTAACCTTTTATGCTTAAACAATCTTCCCAATTTCTTTAATCCCGTAAGCTATTTCCTTACTTTTAACTTAGTTTCATAACTTATTATACTTAGTTCAATAGGTTCATTTCCATAAAATTGAATTTAAACTAACAATCTAACAACTACAAAATTAAACATAACTTTCCAATAAATAAATTTTTGCTTACCTTTGAATTGAAAAAATCAGGTCTAATAATATAAACCACTTATTTCCTAACTTGGCGAATTTTTCTATTTTTTTCCTCCTCCTCTCTTTTCTTTTTTCCGTTTTTCTTTCTTTGTTTTCTCTCCCTGTATCTCGGCCTCTGTGTGTGTGTGTGTATAATGTTGTGTGTGAATGGTGTGTGTATATATATATATATATATGAATTGGATTGGGATGAATTTGTTTTGGCAATGGATTGACATAAATCCAATGCACCGCCTCACTTTTTAGAATTTTGTTTGTCTTTCATTTTTTTTTTAATAGCATGACAACTTTGACTCGCATTTTTAGTTTGACTATTATAACTTGTTATTAATTTCACTCGGTTATTACATGCAAGTACTCAATTAATAGTTTTTAACTATAGATAAATTTATTTTATACAAATTAGTACTAAGAATCATGTGTCCATCATCTCAATGCAGACATATACAATTGCACACAAGACTAGACAAAATTTTCGAATCGAATTGAACATGACTCGAAGTGAATCGAATCAAGTAATTTTTCTTAAGTTAAATATTCGAACGGGTATTTAAATAGAAAATTGATGCGTTTGGTTTGGTTTTTGATTCTAGATCAAAAATCGAAGAATATTTTTTTCTAAATAAATTTGCTAACTAATTAATTTAGTTCAAAACCAAAAATATAATTTTCATATTTCTAATTTTCAGTCTAAACTCAATTTAATCAAATTAACCGAAGTTTTATTCAAATCTGTTATTTTACCGTAGTTCCTTTCCTACCGTTTTGAAGAAATTGAATTAAAGCTCGACCGTGCCTCTCTTAATTATTGTGAGCTCGCTATCTTCATTTTCCTATGATTTTAACAATTAAATCTATGAAAAATTCGGTAAAGAGAAATGCAAAAGATACATAAGATTAAACTACATTATTTTGTAAGAGCTAAAATTGAACATATCATTAATTGAATTAATGTAGTTTAGTAAATATTAAAAAAATTAATTGTAGTACGGAACTCGAGAATCGAACCCAAATGGTTCTATAATTAAATTTGGACATCATGATTTCACTTACTAAATACCCGAAAATTTTGTGTATGGTTCGATTCTCCAAACCAAATTGGACCATGTCCAACCATCACTACACCAAAAATGATCATTTGCAACACAAATGGCAACATTCAATAGTTAAGTATTGTTAAAGGAGTCTATCGTAACAATTTAATAAGTGAATATTGTCATTGGTTAACATAATTGAGTTTTGACAACATTTTATAAATCTATGTTGCTAAATGGGTCTTTCGCAACGTTTATTACGAGTTGCGAAATTTTTTTATTTTTTGCAGCGTTTATAAAACGTTGCTAAATATTTTTAATTTTGTAGCGTTTATTAGACGTTGCGAAAGACTATTTTTGCAGTGTTTTGTAAACGTTGCGAAAAGTTTGTCTTTCGCAACGTTTATAAAACGCTGCCAAATTTATTTTCTTTTGCAACGTTTTTTAAACGTTGCGAAAAATAATCTTTTCGCAACGTTTTTTAGACGTTGTGAAAATGGTCTTTTGTAACATCTAAAAAACGTTGCAAAAAATATAACGAGTTGGGTTGGACCAATTTTGGGTTCGGGTCATGGGTTGACCCATGAAACTCGATTAAAATCCAATAAAAATTCTTAGAACCCACAAAAACGTCTCTCTCGTACCCTAATCTCTTACCTTACCTTCTCTCTGTCTCTCGCTCTCATTCCCTCAACTGCTCAGCACGACACCGCCGCCTGCCTTCCATCTCAGAGAACCGTCTGTCGAAATTGAAGTGAAAACCCTGTTTCATCCCAAGCAATGTCGTAGATCTCATTGTTGTGGGCTATCAATTGGGTTTCAACAACACCCTTTTCAATGTCCATATAGTGCAAGTGGTGTCAATGCTGGAAGTGCCACCAAAGGTGTTTTGACAGGTAGTTTCTGATTGGTATATAGTCATGATAAATTATATTGTTGATTGTGATTTATGGGATAATCGGTTCTTGGGTAAATAGAATTTTCTAGGTCTTCTTTTTTGGGGAAAATACAGAGATATAGATATATATATATATACACACACACACGTGTGTGTATGTATAGCTCTTCTAGGATTTGTTTATTCTCCCCTTCCTCAGATTTTCCACATAAACCACCCTTTTGAAAATGTTGATAATACTTAGGACGATGACAGCGTATCCTACTGAGTGGTGGTAGACGTTCCAATAAAATTTGTATATGTGATCCTTTTACGGCCTTAGAAGCAAAGCAAATACCTGTATTCAAAAGAAACCTTAGATCATATAAGGATTACTACATAGCAAAAACTGGTTTCTGAGAATAGTTAAAAGTGATGGTCATATAAGGATTTAAGCACTTACATTTCTTTTCTTGGTTTTGGTTTTAGAGTCTGATGACCCTTCTGTTGTTCTTGACTCTTCTGAAATAAGATTTAGAGTTTCTGATGTAGGATAATTGGCTTTGTAGTTTGAGACAAAAAAAATTGGCTAAAAGAGGTGCTTCAAAGAAACGGGCATAACTTTCAGTTCGGGTGTCAGAATTTCCACTATAATATATTTTCGGAAATAGGAAGTGGTGCTCTATACCGTCCCAACTCGGGTCCCCCCGGTTGATGTCATTTCCACCTTCAAATTCGCGGTTTAAGGCACGTTGGCGGGTAGTTGAAGTTTTTATCATTTTTGTTTGGTTTTGCATTTTAGTTGTTTTGTTTCAGTGGATGTCTGTTTTGGTCTTTTTGATTAAATTAGGGTTTCCAGAGACTATTTAAACCTCTTTGTCATATCGAAATAAAGTTTCAGTTTTTTTTTAGTTGCAAATATGTATGTACTTGGGATTTACGTTGGTTAATCCTTGAAGTTCCGTTCTCCATCAGTTCCTAACAATAGAAATTTATTGCACCATAATACTATAATGTCAACAATAATTCATAATCACTCTGAACAAAACAGCCAAAGATGGACACATCTTACCTGTTGTTATGCAAGTTGTTGCACCCACTAAATAAATAAATGAATAAAGTTCAATCAACTTATCTAGCAAACTCATTAACCATTCCATAAAAAAATAAGACCTTAGTATTTTTACCCTCGCTACCCCCCCCCCCCCCCCCCCCCCCCCCGCCTTCCCCCTCCCCCTCTAGACACACAGTCCTCTATCAATGAAGTTTAAGGAAAGTAGCAGAAAAATATGTAACAAGTCACCAGTTATCATAGTATTCATCATATCATTATTGATTTCTGGAGCTTTTATATTCACCAAAGAAATAACGTTTATTGCTAAAATTTCCTAAAATTTCCCGATTTTCAACTTTTTCAAGAAACTGAAAAAGTCCCATCTGAAAATCGCATAAACCAGACAGTACTGCATGAAGAAGAAACACAGATAAATGGAATCAAATCAGAGTTTGATGAAAATCATGATGATGAAGAGATTGAGTTGCCATCAAACAGCTGTGATTTGTCTAAAGGAAAATGGGTTTTTGATAATCTCACACGCCCTTTATACAAAGAAGAAGAATGTGGGTTTCTTACATCACAGTTGACTTGTATCAGAAATGGAAGGCCAGATACAATGTACCAGAACTGGAGATGGCAGCCCAAAGATTGTTCTTTGCCCAAGTAAGTGTTTATATATGTGTACATACATTAAGAGATTGAGAGATCTAGAGAGAGTGTTTGTTTCTTGAGTCTTGGTATTAATGGGATTTTACTTTTAGTCGTTTGATGAGAACAGATTGAATTGCTTGTTAAGACGTCTAGATAAGTGTACAAAATATACATTATCAAGAAGCAACACAAATTCTTGTATGTTGATTATTGTTAACATATTTAAATAGATCGGGATTTATCCCTAACGGTTATAAACAATCTTGTATTGGTTTTGACGAGATTCAAGGCGAGATTGTTGCTCAAAAAACTTAGGGGGAGGAAGCTTTTCTTCGTGGGGGATTCAGTAAACCGAAATCAGTGGGAATCCATGGTTTGCCTACTTCAATCAGCCATTCCTCCGGGGAAGAAGAACTGGAAAATGGGAGCCCCATTATCTGTTTTCACTATTCAGGTTTTTCTCTCAAACTTCTTCTCATATGTATCTCGACTAATTTGTAAATGTTTGCTTTTCAATGGTATGTTACGTAAAATGAATTAGATGGTACGTTTAACATAAATTTGTTATTTGCTAAGAATCATGTGGCTTGAAAATTTATGCGTGTCGGTGGGATCGAACAATCTAGAGACAAGACTCAGATTCCTTTGGTGGTGTGGAAATTAAAGTTAAAATTCAAGAGTCTAGCTTTTGATTTAAAGGTTGAACCCCAACCTTGAGAGTCTCACACCACCCCTACCCTGGAGCATCGCGAGGAAGGTAAATCGCAGATTATACCTTCAATGGTACAGGATAGAAGGCTGCTTGTACACTTGCACTTACCCAAGAGCCAAATTCATATTTCAGAATTCGAACCCTTGACGCGACAGTCTCAAGCAAAGCTGGATTTCTCCACCCTCCCCTTTTACCACTTGAAGATGTGCCCTAACTTTTGATTTAGTTTGGCGGTGGTGTTGACTTCTTTGGATTCGGTGGACACCACCTAAATTTAATGATACAACCATATAAAAGGTCGTTTCAGTATAGTGTTCTCAATTTATCGAATAACTTTATTTATCATTATTAGTGTTGAACACTAGTATAATTGTCAACATATCATAAGTCTTAACTCTTACTAAATGTGTCATAATTTTTTGCATTTAATTAAATATGTAATTTAATGTCACCACTCCACCCACATGAACTGGTACTAAACATGATTTATTGAATACATATTCCCAACAAATAATATATTGCCCATTTTTTGTTCAAGTAATAATTCATATAGGTGGTCTTATTAATTATTGTATTTATGAAAGTTTTGTTTTTCCTTTTTCCAACTAATACCAATGTGGTTGCACTGATATCAAGATTTCAATGCATGTTCTGCACATTTAATGTTACAGAAAATATTGTTTTTTTAAATTTTAAATTGTTAATTTCATATATTAGTCACGTACTCACGTGGAGTCATTAATTTGAAGTCCATTTTTAATTTTTTATCTTTGAATTGAAAAGGCAATGTTTTGAAAACTAATCCAATTAAAAGAAAAATTGAGAATCGGCTAATTTTAAGTAAAATTTGATGATTAAAACTCGAGTTGTCTAGATTTTTCTTTTGTACTCTTTGAAAGAAAAGAAAAAAATTTAGACATATATATCATATTATGCTGATATGGAGCTTGAATATTTTGTATTGACATGATTTTTAATTTTATATATTGATGAAAATTAAATATTTGTCACTTTTTATAGTACGTACTTACTTATTTCCATAATTAATTATTTTTAATCTTCAGTTCAACTTTAATTATTTTCCTTTGACCTTTAAACTCTTTACATTTTAAAACATTGAGGAAAAAAAACATTACTTTCGTATTTTACTCATGAATAATGTACGTAAAATCACAAATGCTTAGCATTAACCTAGGTGGATGGACCCAAATCAGTGGGGTCCACTGCCATTGGCTGATGTCGAACATTCATAGTGCTATATAGAATTATTATTTACTAATTTACTGGTTTAATATGTATTATAGGATTACAATGCCACAGTAGAGTTTTACTGGTCACCATTTCTAGTGGAATCAAATTCAGATGATCCAAGAAATCACAGCATTTCAAAACGAATTATCATGCCTGATTCTATTTCTAAGCATGGAATTCACTGGCAACATGCAGATTTTCTTGTCTTCAATTCCTACATATGGTGGATGAACAGTCCCACAATGAAAGTTCTGTAAGTATATCGTCTCGCAATAGACACATCATTATGAGTTATTCGTAGTATACTATTAACTTTCGTACAAGAAAAAAGGCCAATCGGATGGTTATTCGTAGCTTAATTCTTTATGTTAATTACTTTGATTTTAGTGTCAATCAACTTCTATTTTGTTCAATCGGGTAACTATTCTTTAATTTGATTCTATTGGATAACTCCCTCCAATTAAAAGAAATCAATGACGGGGCTGTAAAAAATGTGGTCGTCATTTACTTCATTGAAATTGCACTTATTTCACATCGTCAACTAATGGCTACACATCACTTTTGTTTATTGACTGTCATGTTATCAATTTTTGTATTAAAATTTGATATGGTACTTTAAATGAAACCAAATTAAAGTGTATTAGATCAATTAAAATCTAGTTAACCTATTGAAATATGTTGATATATGGTTATGTGACATTAGACTTAAATTATAGTTACCTCGAATAAAATTTACCCCAATCAAACATATGCTAATGTGTCACTTGGAACAGGCAAGGGACATTTGATGAAGGGTCTGTGAAATATGATGAAATTGAACGATCCATAGCATACGAAAGAGTTTTGAGAACATGGGCTCAATGGCTACAACAAAATGTTAACCTTAATCGCACCTCAGTCTTCTTCAACGGAATGTCACCGGTGCATCAAGAGTAACTCTCGTGAAAACCTCTTTGTTTTGACATTTAATTTTCATTAGAGTCAACTTCAAATTTATTGTGATAGATTTTCTTAATGTTATGCGATAGGAGCTCCATTTGGAATGACCCCGATGGGATAGCCTGTGCAGGGGAGACAAGTCCAATTCCGAACATGTCCATGGTATCAGACATTGGCACAGACCGTCAACTCCTTGATGTTGTGGCGAAAGTGATTAAGACAACGAAAATTCCGGTCAAATTGATTGACATTACAACTCTATCAGAGTATCGAAAAGATGCACATACATCGGTGTATTCTATTAGACAAGGCAAATTGCTCACACCGGAGCAGAAGGCCGACCCTGCTACATATGCTGATTGTCTTCACTGGTGTCTACCCGGAGTACCTGATACGTGGAATGAGTTCTTGTATACCCATATAATTTCCACATAGCTTGACATGGAATTTTGTTTATTTTATTACATTCGTCTATGTACTTTGGATGATTACATGAATATAAACAGGTCCAAGAGTCTACATCTGATGTCCTCAAATTGCTATCCCCCTAGCCCAGACCTCGAGTACGAGACAGAATAGGGATATAAGCAATGATAGCTCGTCATAATTCATAGAATAGGCCAATCCGTCCCTGAATTGTAAAGTCATGCTAAGCAAAAATGTAAGGCTCGATGGAGCATCAAGATTGTGGTGGTGGCTGGAACAAGCTTATGACCAGAATACTTGAAGAAAAATAATAATAATAATAAGCCTAGAACGAGCCATGTCATGTCTGGAAAGTATTCGTTCTTCTTATTGCTTAAGCTAGGGCAACCTATGGTCTTTCAATTGTTTATTCTTCTTGTTGCATCAACCTTACCAAATTACAATGATATATTTGAAGTCATTTGACATCTTATATTTTAGGCGAAAACTGATGGAACTTCATAGAAAGCTTGATCAGTAAGGCTCCTTGGAAACATTCTAATTGCAAGACTATCATCATGAGCCACTTCAGCACATTAGGCGATGGGCATAATAGAAGGGCCTTTCACTAGAAAAAAGGGTTAAAAACAAAAAAAAAGTGAACAAAAGAACGAGGAAATGGGGTGACTTGGCTTTATGGCGACTATCCAAGAATTTAAATATGTGAACCGAGGATTCAGATTTTATCAATTGTTAGAATTTTTTCTTTGAAGAAATCTTAAATCTTCTAGGATATTATTAAGGATTTCATCGAAAACTTACAATAGCTTACCAAACCAAGGCTACGAAAAAAAAATCACTAGTATGACTCACATAACATTTATTGTTGGACGCAAATTAGCATAGGCTTCGGGCACTTTGCCAAAGAAAAACTACTCGAATAAATGGAAGAATTAACACTCATTTTAAAATTTTAAAATTCAAGCAAAAGATAAAACTATGAAAACGAAATTGCAATTCTTTTAGGTTCATTATCATAACCCAAGGATAAATCATAATCCTACCTTACCTTAAAATAAAGGATGTCAAGTTATTTTCATTCTGGTGGCAGAGGTTTCACACCTGGTTTAAGTGAAACTGATTTTCCACTGTTCACTGAAAAATGTCTTCATACTGGCACCTTTTTTTACTACAAAAAGCAAACGCTTTCTGTGGATTAAAGGCCATTTACAGGAAACTAAAAATTTTCCTTCCCTTCCCTGCCCTTTCCATCGAAGAGAAGGCTGAGGAGAAATTCTTGTTTCAAGCAGCAAGGTGGCGGTCAGAAGTGGGCATAGCCACAATCTCTTCCTTGCGTTCTGAAAATCCAAGTGTTACCTTTTCCTACAAACCCAAAACCCCGAAAATCAAGAATCTTGACCTCCATTTCAGCACCACTCCAAACCTCAGTAATAGAATCACCCAAAAACCAGAAACCATATCAGATTTCCTCGCTAGGTCAACTCGGACAATCACTACATTCTTGGCACTTGGTTCTGCCATCTTCATCTTGTTTCACTATCTGTTAAGCTTCAGGGAATTGGTTGGTAAACAAACAACGGGTTAAAATGTAATAAGAGACATGTTGAAGCAAACCCACGTCGCAATAATAGCTACGAAACCCAAGTGTATTATGATTCTAATCAATATAATGGAACATAACTATCCTCCTCATTAGTCATCTAAGTTCAATTGGTATTGTGGAAGGTTTTGACATTGTTAAGATATCAGAGCAGCTTGGAAAATCAGGTCAACTCCAACTTCATTCCGGTTTCAAATGCTTGATTAATTTATTTAACGAATCTAGCAGCTGATCTTACCTTTTGTGGAGTTGGGTATAAACTACTATGATAGGCGTTTCCCACCGGGATGCTATTGATGACAAAGTAACCGCTCAATGTGCATAAGCTACTTTTAAGTATGACTTCCCAAGTTCTCGATTTTGAATAAATATTGAACTTCTAATAATAGGATTTTGATGTCTTTATTTTCTTCATAATATTCGCAGTAAAGAAACAAAATTTCTAACATATATTTTAAAGTTTTTTTTTATCACAATTTCCGTTAATTTGTATTCGTTCTTCTTCTCAGTCATGATGGTAATTTTGTATGTTGAAATTTTAGGTACAATGCAGCAATTAAATGTGCCACCATCACTCCTGATATGCATGACTCAGCTTAAATTGTTCGATACTATGCTTTGGATCTTCATATCACTTTATCTTTAAATTATGACTGAGATTATTATGCTACAAGTTTTCGTCTGTGCAGATGAAGCTCGTGTTAAGGAGTTTCGCTTGAAGCACAAATTGAGACTTGCTACAAATTGTTATCCTCCCCTTTATTGCACTTTATCTTCTGCCACATGCAAGCAAACAAATGTACCTTTGTCTGTTCTCTTTTATTCACCCCGACATGATTATAGACCTTTTCGAAATATCCTTTGCGGCCCTGTCAAATTCACTTAAATTGTCTGTTCGTAGACATGTGCCTTCGGGGTTCAATTCATTAATGTGCTTTGAGGTTTGATCAACAAACTATACAAAAATGTTTGATTGATCAACAAATTATACTATTTGTATCACCCGAAATTTCAAACCTTTCATAAATTGTGAAAAATACATTTTGAAAAAAATGTTTACCAAACAGGGGCTAAAAGTTGTTAAAACGTTGTCGAATAAAATCTAAAATTGACTTTTAAACTCGATCAAAACCAATTCGCTCTTGGGTAGGTATGCCATTTTGTTCAAAGTAGGTTTGGTGTTTACAGTTTGCCAAATGTGACATAGGTTAAAGAAAAATTGACCCCCGCAACAACCCAACCATCTCATGCAAAATATTTTGTATTAGTGAGATGTGGGCATGTGTCTTTATCACGTGGGTGGTAAGACAGTCTAAATTGCAAATTTTTTAATAAATAGATGATGGTCACTACTAAAAAAAAACATAACTTTAGACACGAATTCTCAGTTCCTGAATCTACTTTGAGTTTATCTATAATTTACTTATATTCCTCACAAATCCCTTTGATTTCTATCTTGAAGGTCTTCACTGCCATTGAAAATTCTACATATGTTACGTAGTATTAGAAAAAAATACAGCAATGAAGAAAATAATAGAAGAAGATGATGAATATAAAATCCGGAGAAGACTTGAACACTAAAACAAATCGTTGTCCTTAAACGATATTTGTCTCCTCTCACAATGCTTTTAAGGATTAAATTGAAAAATAGTTTTTAAGATTAATCAAGCCTTAATTAAGAACACTAAAAGCAAAAGTGGTCTTCAAAATGAACAAGTGAAAATGGTTTTGAATATGAAGAGAAATTGGATTTGAAAAAATTTGGAATGAATAACACAAGCTCAAATGTGGCTATGGGTTTTTCTACATGTTTTCATTGATCACCATCCTCCTACATATAGCCATCAACAATGTTGTACAAAGTGGTGCCAAAAACCATTGAAAAGCTACTAGAATTTCAAACAAGAGACGGTCACAATGGCTAGAACTTTGTTCTATGATGTTGCATGGTACAAATCTAGGTGATTGCATAGATCATCTCACGACAGGGCTTTTAGGCCCTGCAAATATGTATGCGACCACATCCCTTGTTGGCCTATGCGGTCGCATAGGCCGGCCAACATTCGGCTAACTTTAATTTTTCATTTCACACATGTTTTATTGATTTTGAACAACAATATATATCAATCTCCCACTTGTTCAATACTTAATAAAACTCATAATCAAAGCGTACAATACTCATGCATAAGGATTAGATATCCTTCTATTTGAATATAACCATAGTGTAAATCTCATAAGGGCCCTGTTCGGTATGGCTTAAAATTCAATTAAAATTGAAAATATGACCGTTATTGGGTCCCACTCGTCTACTAAAAGTCAACAATAACGACTAATTTTTTAATTTTAATCTCTACCGAACACACCCAATGTATTATCAAAATTCAAGATGGCTAAAACACTTTGAATCAGTTATTCCTTATGACAATACCAATGAAATTACGCACACAAGCACTAGAATTTCACAAATTCCTCTAACTCGCTTAGTGCTAATTTGGCATTGTACTTACTATTTTTCTTTGAACTTTTAAAGAGAGAAAAACTTCAACTCTCTAATGAGGTGGCATCACCTCAAAGTACACATGGGTGAAATTCTTTCAGTATCTTTGTTACTTTTAGAGATATTTGTACCATGTACTGAACTTTATTAAGAGTTTTAATTATAACCCATCCCTCCAACAGTAACAACCAATATTATTTACCAAAGATAGGGTTTAATAAATTTAATAGTGTTGAAATCCATCCACTTATCGAATGAGTTGTTAAATATCAAGTTGAAGTAGATTTCTTCTGGATTTGGTATAGAAAGATTGAAATGATTACACAAAGTTTCACTCCCATATTCTTAGCAGCTTATTATCCTATTACTTTATCTGGTTTTTTCCTGTATACCTAAATGGAAAAAAGGAAGCTAACGAATAGAACTTTTTCTATTCCTTAAATTCTTTCTTTCATACTTGTCTTGTTTATATTTCCCCATTTGTTTCCTTATTATTTTAGCTGCTTGTTTTGAACTACTTTTAGTATTTCACATTCGATGTTAACATATTTTCTACTTTTCTTCATATACTTAGAATATCTCCAAGAGACTCTTTATTTTTAAAGAAAAAATTCTACAATTTAAAGAGTATCTATAAAATTAAAGAGTAAAAATTTTAAAATGCTCCAATAGCCTCTTTATTTTTAACATTTAATTATAATTCCCAATATGTATTTATTGTTTTTTTCATTCTTTTATTTTTACCATTTTTCCTCCAATAATTATATCACTTTATTTAATTTAATTAATAAATTGTGCATTGAAAGTTGGAATCTTTGAAGCATTAAATTATAAAGAGGTTTATTTTAAAATGTTAAATTGAAGAGTCTCTTGGAGTAAAATTTTAAAGATTGACTCTTTAAAATAGAGAGCATTCCACTTTTAAAGAGCCTATTAGAGATACTCTTAGCTCTTTATCTTTATTGTTCTTTATCTGACTTCCTTATACACCAATTAAATACTTTCTTCACTTCTCAAAACTCATTTAACGCGCATCTTTCTCGTGAATCCTTAATACTTAATATACTAATATTACCTTCAACAAAATTCACTAATAATAAAAAGGCAGGCAAACTGAATGAGTTAATTGTAAGAGGAGAATAAATTTCTCTCATATCGAGAATTTGAGTGCTTGAGATATTTTTATTAAGAGCTCATGTAGTGTCTTTGATTCCTCTTGTTTGAGTTTTCTAATTGATTAGAGCGACCCGGAGAATTTTGAGACTTTAGACGACTAATTATTTTGAGGCCTTAAATACAATTTTTTTTTTTTTTTTACAACCTTAATAATAATTGAGTATTTAAATAAGTAACATTTCTATATTAAAACAAAGATTCCATGCAATTCAAGAGATAGAGTAGTAAAATAAAAACTCTCACAACTCAAGAGAGCTAGCATACTATTTAATCTTTAACTACTAAAATATAGTCTTTCAACATATTTTTTCGATAGAAATCATAACTAATTCATTCAATCTCTCTTGTGATATGGTTGATCGATAGAAATCATAGTTAATCCATTCAATCTTAGCCACACATACACAAGCAATTTATTGAAATTAATCAAGCAGTGTGGTTGAAGAGACACATGAGCTTCTACGGGACCCCAAAAGTAAGATAACATGACAGGGATACTAGGTTCAAAGGAATAGGTACACTACACACGTTTGAACATGTTTATGCCTTGACAGAAATTAAGTGAAAATATCAAAATATCACGTCCAAACAATTATTAATAGAGAAATTATAATTCCTCTCTAAGCTCTCTTCCGGGTTATGAAAATCTAAAAGGAAATTAGAAATTCAAAAAATCAAACAAATACTTTGTTAAACCAAAACTCTATTATTTTCATAAGTTTTAATTGACATGAAGCAGATGATAACATTTTCAAGTTTATTTTCAAAGAAACTCTTTCATCACAAAATATTAAGAGCAGGTCTATACGTACAGTAGGGGTGGACCTAGAAGGGTCCCCTAAGGTCAAGTGACCCCCACATTAAAAAAATAAATATTTTTTTAGCTTTTTTTTTTTTTTAATAGAAGGTAACTATAAATTTTGATTAATCTCCTAACACAAGTCGTCTAGATCCACCCCTGCGTACAGTGACCCAGTACTTATAGCTTTTTTCAAATGTTAAAGATTCAAGAACAATATATCGTCATAATTAAATATTATTGGAAAAAAAAAATCAGAACAATAGTATAAAATATTTCATTTGGTGAATTTTATGAGATTCTTGGAAGTCTTCAACAGAACCAATAATTTTTTAAATAAAGGAGCCGATCCAGATGCAACAATTGTGTGTGGAAAATGATAGATTTTTTGGTGAAGATTATGAGAGGGAGAGATTTCAAGATCTCTTTATTTCCTCTAAGTAGAAGGTAAAAGTATTAGAGCATCTCTAAGAAATTCTCTATTTTTAAAGAGTATATTCTACAATTTAAAGAACATCTATAATTTTAAAGAGCAAAAATTTTAAAATGCTCCAATAGTCTCTTTATTTTTAACATTTAATTTTACCATTCTCAATATGTATTTATTGTTTTTTTTTTCATTCTTTTTTTTTTTTTTTTTACTATCTTCCCTCCAATAATTATATCATTCTTCAAATATATTTATTTAATTAAGTCAATAAATTATGCATTGAAAGTTGAAATCTTTGAAGTATTAAATTATAAAGAGGTGGGTTTAGAGCCAAACTCACTCTCTATTTTAAAATATTAAATTAAAGAGTCTCTTGGAGTAAAATTTTAAAGATTGACTCTCTAAAATAGAGAGCATTCCACTTTTAAAAAATCTTTTAGAGATGCTCTTAGGCCATGTTTGTTACTTTCCATCTCTTGTGTGTAAATCATAACGACTATATTTTTCATTCAAGAAAAATTCATATGTCAGGTGTATAGTTTACACTAATTCACAAATCAAGTACATAGTTTAAAAATTCAAAATTCATGTATATATATAATTAATTAAATATAATAAAGTCACAATTATATAATTAATGGTCACGGATACATAATTAAGGTCATAATTTATTTATTGGTCACATATTATCAAATTAATTAGTCACAGTTTATTTCGAGGTCACAAATAAAAAAAATTATGGGTCACAATTCACTTCAAAGTTACAAATTATAGGTCACAATTTATTTGAAGGTCACAGATTTTCAAATTAATTGATTACAAATTTTTTTGAGTCACATTTTATCAAATTTTTAAGTCACAATTGAGTATTTGATCACAGATTTCAAATTAATTGGTCACATACACCCAAATACCCAAATCCTGATCCACCAATACTTGGTCACAAATCTACTAAATAGTTGGTCACGAACACTATTCATCACATCCCGTCGCTGCCGACACCACCTCCGTCGCCACAACCACCACCAACAATAACAGACAACAACACCGCCATTACCACCACCAACACTACCACTGCCACCCCCTGCCACAGCTAAATTCAATAAAATTCAGCCCAATCGCCAGATTCATCACCACAGTCCCGCCACCACACCATCCAGCCCAACCACCACCACAATCCACGGCATAAACACTATTCACCCCAATCGCTAGAAAAATCAATATAGCCACCAACAAAAATCATAGCCACCACCAGATCCAACAAACACCACCAATGGTATCAGAATCTATAAATCGTTCGTCACCTACCCATACAGCATCGGATCGCTCAGCGCCGTTCATCACTCGAAATTTCACAGACAACTCCATCGTCGCTACGCAACGGAGTTGAGCGGAGCTGCTCTTTGATTAACACCGCCATCGAAATCTATATACCTTGCACATATTGAAATGTCACGTCGCTCCACCTCGCACTGCCCTTAGATTAACGTCGCTCGTCACTCCACCTTACACAGAACGAAATCTCACGCCACCCCAGGAAGAGAAAGGAAGAGAGGGAAAAGAGGAGAGGGATAGTGTAGCACAGAGAGGGACGACTCAGCAGAGAGAAGGAAAAGAGGGAGAAGAGGAGAGTGAAAATAAAATGAAATGGTTAGGATTTGTAATTAATATATTCATACCTGATTTTTTAATAATAAAACTTAGTCCCTGATTTTTGAATTCTAATCTTCAAACACCTGAAATTATGTAATTTCCTCTTTTCATTCTCTTTCTACAAATAATGAAAATCAAACGAGGCCTTAATATTTTAGGGATTTAATTGATTTTAGTTTGGGGAGAGTATTGGATCTACAGTTTTTTTGAGGCCTTTGAACTGAGGCCCAAGATAGTGGGTAACAGATGGTAATTGACTATAGTACAAACCTTAAATATTAGAGCCTCAAATCTACTTCTTCCCCATATGAAAGGTTTGGGGATAATGTGTTAAAAAAAAACAAAAAAACAAAATTGAAAGATTTGGGACTGCAGTTGCAATTATTCCTTTTGAAATTTTGGTCCTTGTAAGTGAATTTAACGCCTAACCTAAGCCAAATTGAATAGTAGTAGGTATTTCGCAAGGTTTGGACTATCCAGGGGGATTTTCCAAAAAAATGAAAAGATATCTTAAACTCTGACTAGCTATCTTAAACATAACGAGCACACAATCAAGAAAAAGCCCAGAAAAATTTACAAAGATATGATGGTAAATCAAATGGAAGCTAATCTAGAATAAGGAAAAAGATAGAAACTGAATATAATTATTTTGTGCAACATTTCCACAACGTTTAGTGACCGAGTTTGAGTGTTCCCCCCCCCCCCCGGGTCACCCCCACTACAATGTTTTTATATGTTATGTTGCGATAAAAGGCTGGAATATAAATTAAATATTTTACGCCAATTTTATTTAATTAATTAAAACATAGCGTACATGACAATGATTGATGGACTAATTTTCATTTTTCTTTCATCTTCATTTCTTTTAAAGTTTTGGAACATGACATTTTCCATAGTGTGTAAAGGCAAATAACATTTTCAAAGACAAGGCAACTTAATTTTCTCCAAAAAAAAGTATGTGTTATAAGTACAATAAAACATGATCTAACCAGTGATTTGTGTGATCGGAATTGTGAAGATCTTTAAGCGATGGTTGTAGACTTTTTGAACTCGTGGATAAGTAGGTTTTCTTTTAAATCATTCTTTTTAATTTCAGTTTTTCCATAGCTAGTGCAATAATTTTCCTTAGAGAGGACTTGATTCAACTTCACTCTCATCAAGTACATGCATTAATTTCCATTTTCTAAGTGAAGAATTCAATGTACTCTTGCCACCATGAAGTTCAATTCTTTACCCTAAAAGGCCAGCAATTTCTAATATGAAATTAATAGTTTAGGACTTCAATTAGTATTTGCTTATACTAATTGATGATTAAGGACTAGTGGAATGTGATAAATATATAGAAACGGACAATCTTTCAACAATTACTCAAATTAAAATGCAATTTAAAATTAGCAAGAAACAAAGGGAAGATCAATAATCAATGTTTAACCAAAAGAATCAGCAATTTATGGGCCTTGGACCCTAGTAGAAAACGACAAACATTTATTAATTTTAGGTCAATTTATAATGTGTTGTGCACTGTAAATTAATTTGGATATATATTTTTGATTATCTCAGGAAGATAGGATTGCAAACTTTTGACACTTGCGAATGCATATAAGACAGTAAAGAAAGAATAATGTTCCATTACAAGGAACAATAATGTATGGGCGTAATAAATAATGAAATTATTGAAAGTTAGAGATGTAGTAATTTGTGGTCAATGGTAGAGAATTTATGAGAATATGAATTTATTTATTTTTTAAAATTTTTTCTTCTCGTTTTTATGTTTTTTTTAATTCATGATTTTTTTTAATGAAAATGAGAAATACAACCATTTGTACAACAAAAAAATTGACATTCTAGCAGTCAATAGACTGAAATTATTAGCATAAACAAACATGTTGAAGATTAAAATATTCAAAATGAAAGCCCCTCGTGGGTGGCTGAGTTGGTGGAGTAGGTGAGCGCGGAGATTTTTGGTCACTAGTTCGATTCCTCATGTCAACACTATCTTGATCGAGCCTGTTACACCGGACTTGTCTAGTGTGGTTAACCTGACTGACGTGGTTTACAGATTATTGCGTCAACTCAAGGATTTACCTAGTGCGCACCCGTAGGGTAGCAGCTGCGGGTTTTCCTGTCCACAAAAATATATATATATTCAAAATGAAAGGTTGAAGATTAACTTGCTACATAAATCGTAGGCCTTGTTCAATTTCCCTTTTTTTTTAAAAAGGTCAAAGTTGTGTTTGAATTCTATCCAATGACATTATTCAATGTAAATACGTAGATTTCAAGCTTTGTCTAATTTTATAAAATTTTGTAGATGGAATATATCCACCTACCATTGAACATCGAAATAGTTAATTGTGAAGTTAGTTGAGTACTTTGTATAGTATAAGTTCACATCTGTTATCTTGTGTTTACTGTCCTTTCAATGTATTTTTGACACATTATCTTTTTCATTAATTAAGAAGATATGAATGTATAATGTATCGAGACATCAGTCACATCACGAATGTATTAGAGGTACAGCACATCTGTTGTACACATTCAATTCCACACACATGTTTATGTATGTATATGTGTGTGTATTCATGTAGGTGTATATGAATGTATATGCAACATGCATGGACTTAAAAACCATGCATCGAAAAATGAACACATTGATTGATTATGTAATTTATTAAAGTGATGATATATTATTAAGAAAAGCATAAAACGACAGACATGCTCATTCTCAAATGATGCCAGATCCGAATTAATAGGCCGACACACATGTTTCTATACAGGGTATTATAACAATTAATGGTGAAATCAAGTGCTGTTGGAAGTTCACTTCACAGGTTGGATGTCTGTGATGAATCTTTTCAGTTTTTGTAAGAACAAGAAATTTAGGATGCTTGTACATTTAAATTAGACATGATAATAAACAAATTCAGTCACGGGCTTTTTTAATTAATAATATTATGTCAAGAATACTTGTGTGAGTATACTGAGACTGGATAATTGCCTTTGATTAAACTCGAAAAAGTTAACTTATAGTTAAATTTACATTTTAGTAAATAAGTAAATTTTACAAGAAATAATTTTTTTGCTGGTGAAACTTGAAATAAGTAAGTTCAGGTAGGAGTTACTTTCATAAAAATAAATATTTTTATTTAAAAGTAAGAAAAAGTTGTTTGCTACGCTATATATATAAAAGTATTGATTGGTATTATCAATCTGAAAGGCTTAGATAACTATAAACTGAGACAGAAAATTGATATACAACTTTGTTCGTTCTTATTAATGTGTCTGTATTATTTTTATTAGTTCATAATTTTTAACGATATTCCTTTCCAATATTATTTCCTCCTTGAGCTCTTCTACAACTGGTAATATAGGTACATATAAATATTTACCTGCAATCACGGCCAGCCATTTTCAGGGTTTTTCCAAGCCCCATAATCACCAAACTTAAGAAGCCCAAGAAGTTAAAAGACCCGATGCATAGTTGTTGAAAGAAAATGAATCAAGACCAGTGACATGTTTGCAAAAATGTATGGAACAAGACTTAACACTATAGTTCTCGTGAGAAAGATCATCCGAATTCAAAGAACTATTAAATTACTTGTTACGATAACATACATTTGCGATATAAAAAATAAAAATAAAAACGCCTCAGGTCATATGAGATGATAAATTTACTTGTTATCGAGAAATATTATAAATTAACTTAGTAACATTAATAAACAAGAGTGCATACATAGGGGTGTCAATTTGGCTCGTCGGTTCAGACTGCCCATGACTCCGCCAGGAAAAAGCCCCAGTCGAGCCAACTCGAGCTCAATTCGAGGATCGGCCCGACCCCATTTTGGGGCGTCGACTCAAGCTTGAACTAGTCCGTTTGGTTCGCCGGCTCAAGTCTCATAGGTCCTTAAAAAAAACAACAAAAAAAATTTTAAATTTAAAAGGTAGCCAGTTGCTGCCTTTTAAATTAGCACTTTATTAAAAAAAAGAAAAAAAAAAAAAGAGTAAGCTAGCTCGAGTCGAGCCTAGATTTTTTGGTCGAGCAAAAGCTCGGCTCGGACAAAAAAAAACCCTCACCATTTTTACTCAGTCGGGCCCGAGCCTCAAGTTTCGACTCACGAGTCGACTCAACTCAACTCGTTGACATCTCTATGCATATATATTGTCTTGCTAATGAATTGCATTAAAATGGATTAATAAGAGAGATTCGAGATTTTAGTAACTATCTCACATAGTTATACATAAGCCTTCATAATTTGCTCTCGGAATAATTACTTTAAATAGTTAATTTAGATAAATTCTGTATACACAATTGGTTATTCGATTAAGGTTAAAATCAATTGATCCTACATTAAATATATAGTCCTCGTGGGAATGATTAATGATATCCTACTTATCATTTGATTGCTTGTTCGTGATATTGTACACTTGCGAATCTTTCAACGATCAAATAGCATACAAGAAGAAAATATAAAATACGACAAAATTTACGAACCTTATTCTAGGTACTATGTTGTAAAGACATGTTTTTCGAACTCTAATAGCTCATATCCGGTCTCAGTAGATTCCGGGAAAACCGCATCAAATCTAAATTTCCATATTTGTCTTCCAAATGGACATGGACAATTGCAATATAATTATGGGAATTTTTGCTAGACAGAGACATATTTTGCTTGCAACTTTCAAATTTAAATCTGCTCAATCCTCGTTGCTCCTATTGGAATTTTCAGCATCTTTCTTAGGAACTAGGGGTTAATTTTCATTTTAAAGCCTTGTGCAATCCAGCTTGAATCAAGAAATTCTTAACTTGTACTTGTCACAAGTCAAAATTGATTCTCGTCACATTTCTCCACATCATATTTTATACTTAACATATTTTTCCTTTTGCTTTAATACTATGAATCACCTAATGCTCTAATACCACTAGTTGGGTGTTAAAACAAACTTCCTTCACTTGCTTAGAAGATTTTTATTGCTAAAAACATTTAAAAATACGAAACAAATTACGGACTAATAAAAATTTCATCCCCAATCTAAACAATCTCAAATTACCATATTTTTCTTCCAAATGGACGTGGGCATTGCAACATAAGGATTACCTTAATTAATTTTCCCTATTTGCAAAATAGGATTTTTTATTTTGGCAATTTTGAGGTAACACCACAACACCTTCTACGTACGTACCAAACAATTATCTAAGACTTACTCACATTCTCGAAAAGCCTCTGCCAACCATATGAAGATTATCTTATTTCTTATTATTTTCTAAGTACAAACCCCAAGTACATAATTACAATGGCCCCGCCTAAAATACATATGTTCGTATCAGATTAAGATGAAACATCTAATCAATATAGATGGGTTATTTAATGTAATTGATTTTTATATTTAATTCTAGAAATTGTCTCAATTCCAGCGCATATAGAAAAACAACCGTGATTCCCGACGCAAAGGCAGCTGCAAAGATGCAATTTTTTCTTGAGTTTAGTTCAGTATGAACTACAACAAGACATGGTCTGATGAATGCAGCAGCCCCAATATGGCCTTCTTGGGACCCTTGAAATTTGGAGAATTAATTTTAGACTACAAATAATATGGACGTATGTTCTTCCGAACAGCCTGTTTCAGTATTTGTTAACTTCCAAGCATGTTTTAGACTGAATATAATGTTTTTTTTTCTTAAAATTCATAGGATTTTTTTTTTTTTTTTTTTTTTTTTTTTATCTCTAAGGATGTCAAATTCCCATAAATTTTCAGATCACTTAAGTTTTAACACCTTTTCATGTATATATTAGCCTCTCTGCTTCGTGAGTTTTCTAGTTATTGACCTAGTTCAATGGCATGTCCCATAAAAACCTCACAAGAATTGAAAATATAATCTTCTCAAATGTGATAAGTTGAATAGAATAGTATTCGATAATACTGAAGAAGAAGGGAAAAAAAAAAAAAAAAAAAGGGGGGGGGGGGGGGGGGGGGGGGGTTATTCACGTGCGTTTTTTCAGCATTGAAGGCCTTCAAAGTGGAAATTATACCATGTTTTATTGGTATTTAAACAAGTCCAATGGTACAAGGGATTACCATCGTTTGTCAACTATATTCATCAAATTGATTAATTCTTGTATGGTTTAGATAAAAATTAGATTTTTAATAAATTTTAATAAAAGTTGATGATGTGGATTGGAAATTTGTGGATCCCATGAAATGTGTGGTTAAAATTAATTATTGACTTTCACTTAATTAAAATTTAAGTTGAATCAAACAGAGGCTAAGTGCATATTTGACTACCATAAAAATTTATTTAAGAAAGTTTGAACAGAAGGAAAAAAAATTATAAAATTGTTGGTCAAAATTGAAAATAATATATTACTTATTTGAAAGTATTGAAATTGTCAATTTGAAAAACAAAATGTCACTTAACTATGAGTTGGAAAACTTCCAAGCTTAGTCAACATACTCTAAATCAAAAATGGAGGCAAATGTGAAAAGGAAGATAAAATGTTAGGAGACTTTTCTGGGCATGCTGTTTGATAATAGAGTCTCTTGATATTGATCCGTATAAAAAATGATGGAATTTCAACGTCCTGTTTACCATACAAACTCTTGTGGTCCCAAGGCTTGTTTTTTTATTATGTAAAGAGACGAGAATTACAAAAGTTTAATTTGAACTTACTTGACTCAAATTTCCTGGATTTTTGCATTTACTTTGAAAGTTGAATAAGTTACGTCAGAATAGTGTCTGAAGCTGATTTTGAAGTCTGTGAAAATTACAGCTTAATTGATTTATTTTAAGCAACGAATGATTTAAAAATTATTATTTCCAAGAACTAGCTCCTTTAGGTGGACAAATGACAATATGCCTAGATCACATGATCCATGATATTTCATCTCTACATAACACCTAAAATAGATGCATGTATACATGTATGCGTGAATTCTTTTTACTGATAAATTATTGAGAGGGGGGGGGGGGGGGGGGGGTGGGTGTTCTTGCATCTTCATCTCTAGGGCTTTATTGTTTTTGTTTATTTCCATTTGGAGTATGTAGGCTTCAAATTAATAAATATCATTCTTGAACCAAATTGATGGATTTTCATGCTAAGATTGGTTAAATCTCTTATATTTTAAAAGATGTATCATTTAAGAATGTCTAGTGTGAGGAATATAGAAGAGAAGTAAAGTTCATTTTCTTGTACTCTTGGGAGCCCTAGTTCCAGTTCTTAATAACATCTGTACAGATTGATTATAGAAGGTATATACGAGAAAAAGTTTGCAGTCGAGCTGATAAAGATGAAGGGAAGTGATGATACTGAATATTCTAAGACAAGCCCTTTGGAGAGAAATGATGAAGAAGGAGAAAGTGAGGCGAAAAACGAAGCCTGCAACCCTAGAGATGGAGGAAGCTCAAGCAACAGCACAGTCGAAGAGGACGAGAAGAAGACATTGGTAAGGGCTTATGTTAGATCTAAGATGCCTAGAATCCGGTGGACACCTGATCTTCATCTGCGCTTTGTTAATGCTGTGAAAAGAGTTGGAGGACAAGATAGTAAGTATCAAATGAACTCTATCAGAGGAACAAAATTGGCGACGATAATTTATTCTGGATTAATTTATAGATTGAATAGATTTTCTTTAATTGTCTGTTTTTCTTGATTAATTTGGTGCAGGAGCAACTCCAAAATTAGTGCTTCAATTGATGAATATCAAAGAACTAAACATTGCTCATGTCAAAAGTCATTTACAGGTAGGTGACATTTGAAGAAATTATAATTATTGAAATCAAGGCATATTTGCACCTATATAGATCAATTAATGACCAATATTTTTCACCCTTAATATTTAAAATTTTGTTTGTACAGATGTATAGAAGCAAGAAAATTGATGAGCGCAACCAATGTATGCTTTTCCTTCATTTCCCTATTCATTTTTCTTTATTCGACACAAATAGGGTTTTCGGTATTGAAATCTTATGCAATTCTCCTCATTAAATTGGTGGCAGATCACAGGCTTTTTATGGGAAACGCAGACAAGAATATGTACAGTCTAAACCAACTCCCTCTTCATTCTACCTTCAGGTACATATAGATAGATAACGTTAGATATTCATACAAATATTTCTTCTTTTATTTAGAGTTCTCGGATTTTAGTCTCTGACGAATAAATTCCATATTAATCTTTCTCAAGATTTGGAGATTCTTCTTGGAATAAGTATGGAAAATGGATACGTACCTCTACTATGAGGCAGAATCCAATTAATGAGAGGATCTTGGACTGCGGCGGCCAATATAGTTCAGTCAATCATGATATTTGCCCCAGAATTTCTTGTTCCAATGAAATATCCACTCAGAAGACCGACAAATTTGGATCGCTTAACGGGCATGAATCCTGGCTAGGCCGATCTAGACAAAACCCTATTGAGCAAACCATGAATCTCCAAAGGCAGACTATGGTAAAAAGAAAGGCGTCAGAGTGTGGCCTCGACTTGAATTTATCACTCGGGGTTGAATTAAGGGAGGATGATCAAAGGCGGCAAGGTTTACAGTATGATGAAAACATCTTGTCATTATCATTGCACACTGATCCATCCTACTCGAAGTTTATGAAGTTGAAAGAAGATGAGAGTACTAAAATTGCAAGAGAGGCAAGTACTCTGGATCTGACTCTATGAATTAGGGAAATTCTAAGTGAGATCTTGAGGTACTTGTTTTCTGAAGAGAATGCGTTAATTTTTCTTATTGTCTTGTCGCATCAATGTAAGGTAACAAATACTGTACTTATGTGGCATGTTTTGTAAGGTCAACTAGACAATACTTGAACAATATTGTAAAAGAAAAAGTTACGTAATGTACATCGTATTTGACATGTTTAGTGATGTCGACTGGACAGTACTTGGACAATATTGTAAAAGTAAAAGTTACAAATTGTCCAATTTATTGTCCAGCATTATGTACCAAATTTGCTCATGATCTTTATTTGAATGGTTCCAATCATCCGTGTCTTACCAAGATCTAGCTGCTTTCATTATAAGATGGTCAGTCTTCAGTGCAAGTTTTACTTTCTATCAAATATATTTATGATGATGATTTAGGAATATCTAGTACTTGGATGAAATATAATTTGCTGTAAATTTAGGCCTATTAGGAGATGAAAGTTTTCAGGACAGGTTAGTTATACTGGAGTACTAGACATAAATCGAATAAATAAATACATGTGACGAAATTTATAAATTATTCTATTCATTTCAACGTACTAAACATGCACACACTAAACATACACTACGGTTTTCTGTCAAGCATACGTATATGATATATAGCTTCTCAGGTTGCATATAATCAAATGAGAACCATGTCCACAAATCATTTGATTACCTTGTAGTAAATTGACTAATATACTTGCCAATATATGGAAAATTCAATTCCAGAAGTATCATATATATAGTTTCACTACAACAAAAAACCTCTTTTGCAACACTTAAAATGCAACATTCAATCAATGAATGTTGCTAAAGGAGTCTATGGCAACATTTAAATAAATGAATGTTGCAATTGGTTAACTTTATTGAGTATTAGCAACATTCTTCAAAAGAATGTTGCCAATACTACTTTTCGCAACGTTCGCTGCACGTTGCAAAAAGTTCTAATTTTCGCAACGTTCATTGCACGTTGCGAAAAGGGAAACTTTTCGCAACGTGCAGCGAACATTGCGAAAAGTGGTATTGGCAACGTTCGCTGCACGTTGCGAAAAGTTCCCCTTTTCGCAACGTGCAATGAACGTTGCGAAAAGGGGAACTTTTCGCAACGTGCAGCGAACGTTGCCAATACCACTTTTCGCAACGTTCGCTGCACGTTGCGAAAAGTTTCCCTTTTCGCAACGTTCATTGCACGTTGCGAAAAGGGGAACTTTTCGCAACGTGCAGCGAACGTTGCCAATACCACTTTTCGCAACGTTCGTTGCACGTTGCGAAAAGTTCCCCTTTTCGCAACGTGCAATGAACGTTGCGAAAATGAGAACTTTTCGCAACGTGCAGCGAACGTTGCAAAAAGTCCCTTTCGCAACGTTCGTTGCACGTTGCGAAAAGGTACAATAAAATCATTACACCACGCATCCTCGCAACCCAACAAAACACCCACCATCATATTTCAATCCCTAAAATACCACTCTCCCCCTCCCTCCCTCTAGTGGAATCTCATCTCTCACTCTCCCACTCACGTAGCGACGGCGATTAGCGCAATCTTCTTTCGGTGGCATACAAGAATGTGATCGGCGCCCGCCGCGCTTCGTGGCGTATCATCACCTCAATCGAGCAGAAAGAGGAGACCCGTGGTAACGAGAGTCACGTGTCCTCGATAAAGGGGTAGATCTAAGATCGAATCTGAACTCTCGGAAACTCCTCGACACAAAGCTCATAGGATCCGCGTCCAGCGGAGACTCTAAGGTGTTTTACCTAAAGACGAAGGGAGATTATCATCGCTACTTGGCGGAGTTTAAGACTGGAGCCGAACAGAAAGAAGCCGTTGAGAACACTCTCTCGGCTTACAAGTCGGCTCAGGTTAGGGTTTCGGTTTCTTTCGATGTTGATGCATTATATCATTTCTATATTCTGTTATCTATGGGCAATCGTTGGAAACTTATTACATGGAGCGGTGGAATTTAGGTTTTATTGTGCGTTTTGTTTGATGATCTGGAGATGATTGTAAATATTGACCGCTATAGTCACTGATTTATGATTTTTTTTATCTTTGCCTCATTAAAAGAGGAACAATGCATACTATTTCTCCGTTTAATTTTGGTCTAATTGTAGATAAAGTTGTGGAATTGTTCTTTCTGGTTAATATTGGGCGATCTAAAGGCGATCAATTTGATGATTGTTGCATATATGTTTATCGTAAAAATTAATGGGGATAAGATTTTTGGTTTTGTACTATTGCTTATTTGTAACTTATATATACATCAGTATGTTTCGCAGCAAATGTGAATAGCACTTTCAAGCAATTTTCAGCAGAGAAATTATTTTTTGTCTAATGATTTAATCACTCTTTTAAAGCAGTCATAATTGTACTGTGAACTAAATAACTTGATGCTTATGATTCAGATCATAAAACTTAATGGTTGAGCTCATGGATGACATTGCAGTTTGATGAGATTGGGTAAAGTTGTTGGAATATGGTGCTGGAGTTTGGTATGTTGAGTGAGAAGGAGCATGGGTACACACTTAAAACTATAAAGTTGGGGTACAGTTGGAGAGTGGGTAGTGATTAGATGATTTTGAATTTATCTTGAGAAAAATACCTTTCACATTTCTTGATTGTTGTCTTCTTGCCAATTAATAGTGGCTTAGTTTCATTGAAACTGAACTAGTGGTCTGGCTTCGTTAATGGGACGTTCCTTTGTTGTCTAGATGTATTGTAATCAAACCTTGGTACTTCTATCTGGATAAATAAGCTGGGATGTTCTTTTGTTGGCGCAATTTTTTTTTTCTAACTTATCTTTTTAAAATTCAGGACAAGATTTTTTAAACTTTCTAATTGTTCAGAGACAAGTTTGGAAATGGCCTTGTGTTTGCTAAGTTGCTCTCTGTATTGCCCGCAGGTCAGATTTTCCTCAACTTGGAAGCCAAGGCAGTCGGGGAAGCAAAAGTACCCCAATCAAAGGTACTCCTGGAAGGTCATTGAATATACAGAAGTCCAATGGTGGTTAAACTCAATCTCTCTATTCTTTATTTCTCTCGCCCCTCTCACTCATTAACTCACAATTCTCACACGCCTTTTTCCACTATTTCTCTCTTGTTAATTATTCATACTCTCTGTATCTTATGCACTGTCCCTTACTCTTTCTTTCACTCACACACTCTTTCAATATTCACATACAACAAAGTAAATTTAAGTATATGAGGCAAATAGAATTTCAACAAATTTTCATCTTAGATCAAGTTCTACTCTTGCTCTATATTGTTTTATTTACTTATATCTCTACATGAAATGCTAATTGATCTTTACGTCCTCTATAAAATGAAATGCGAGGTTTCCGTTGTGATTTTTTCAACAATTACTCGAAATTATGTTTACCGGAGTTATCATTTTGTTCTTAGGGATATATGGAACCGTGAGTGTTCCTTATTTCTAGGTGAACATGAATGATTTATCTTGTATTTAAACTCCAAGCAGATGATAAATAATATATGGATGAAATATTTCTGCAAACTTATTGTTTGTAATTGGGAGGCTTATTGGTTTCTCGAGTACCAATATCTGGAGGTCCGGGTTTCCTCAAATTAACCCACTTTTCATCCTAATATTATTTTTGATTATTTCTATACGATCCGATCGTGTTTGTATTATATGTCAACTGAATGGCTTTTTGGCCAAAAGAAGTTATTCAAGTTAGATTATTATTCTTGTCAATGTGTAGCATTTAATGTTAAGCTTTTAGTTGTGTTCCTTTTTTTGGGGGGGTCGCGGTGGCAGCAGCATGCTATTCCATGAGCTTAGTTGATAGGATGAGTTTAGGGCTATTTCGTTTGGCGTTCGTTCTCTGGACATGATAGGGTGCCCAAAAGTTTGATACAGGCTGCAACTCTTGATAGATGAATGTGACCTGCAAGGCTTCAAAAACATAAAAGGAAGCTGAAGTTTAGCTATACGTGATTCTAAAAGAAATGTGTATAATTTTTCTTTTACCAGAAACTAATTAACTAAGTGTTTACTGTCAGGTGTGTGGCTGCTAAGGGAGATGAATTTGGTGATTGTGGAAAGTTTGCCAAGTACTATCGTTCCCTTTGCCCTGGCGAATGGGTGAGTTAATATGCTACTGGGTTGATTTCCCTAGATAATCATGGTCTTTTTTATTGGTGCGATATGATTTTAGAATTTTGGTTTTTGGGTGCTATGATAAATATATACAAGTATTATCCCATATGCACACACAAACATAAATAACCCATGTTTTGCACTTGGTAATTGGTCCTACTTATAACTGCATACTTTTGTGTTTGAATATGCAGATCTCCTTTATGAGAAATTCAGAATTGCGTGTGTATGATTGGTATATTTGAGCAATATTTACAAGTGAGATCATTTTGAAGATATCAAATGATGAAGAAAAAATTATTTTATTTTTGATGTAATATATTTTTCTTGAAGCCCATTTAGCTCAAGACTTCACTTCAAAATATGTACCTTTTCCCTATATGACGATGAAAGATGAGTTATTTCCTCTTGTTTGTGCGTTTCTGTGCAATCAAAGTAGTATAAACTTTCTGGGAAGCTGTGTGCTTCAATCTTATTCTCCAGTAAAAGGGACAATATTAGATTGTGTTCTATTCGAAGGCATAAAAACTGGTAAGGCTAGTTGGTTCGACTAGAAAAAATTACAAACTGTATCATCAATCAATTGATTACATGCCTTAGACCCTGTCTCTTTTTTTTTGAATTCAAATCTAAAAAAATCACTGAAAATAATATACAGATGATGAAAATAATAAAGATCAAATGTTATACAGCAGCATTAATGTCAGAAATATAAATTATTGTGAAAGGATTCATAATGCATAAATCAAAGTCACATATGTAATGTTATACTTATACATACATAGATTACATTATTTCATAGTTGAACTTAATTTTATGAGCTTGTAACTAATGCATTTTAGTTGTTTTCCTTTCAAGACTCGAAATATGAATATTATCTGCATAAGTTTAATTAATTCAAAGTTCAATATTAAGTTTATTTAGGAAGGTTTGAGGAATTTATTGATCAGCGCTTCACACCCGATTTTGTTCACGTATTTTTTAACAGTATGTCGCACTTCCTATTACTCTAGTTATTTGTTTGCTTGCTTTCAGTATTTCTTCCTTATATTCTATCCTGTGTGATGAATATAGGGTAGGTTAAAGCCTGGCTCTTGTTTATAAGTAGGTTTTTTGAGATTATTAACTTATAAGATTACTTACTTGTACATGTAAATGTCTTTGCCAGGCAAGAGTTTATGTTTATAGAGAAAACAATGGTCAAGGAATCCAGAATTTGGAAGAGCATTTCTTCTTGAAAACTCACAAGGAGATGAAGGAGTAGTTGCAGAAGAATTAAGTGGTTTAATCATTTTTCCTTTCCTTTTGTGGGAACTAGTATTTAGGTGGTGTTGTATCACATTCTAATATTCAAGTGTATGGATTCAAATATTTATAATGAAATTATCAATTTTTATGCGATACCAAAATTTGTTCAGATTGAGTTATTTCAATTTTGCTAGTCAATTTACATAATTTACATATATTGCTCTTAATCATAAAAAAAATGTTGCTAAAAAGGCCTATTGCAACGTGCAGCGAACGTTGCAAAAAAGGGCTTTCGCAACGTTCGCTGCATGTTGCAATAGGCCTTTTTAGCAACGTGCAACGAACGTTGCAATAGCCATTTTTCGCAACGTTCAGTGAACGTTGCTGTAGGCCTTTTTCGCAACGTTCAGCGAACGTTGCTGTAGGCCTTTTTCGCAACGTGCAGCGAACGTTGCCGTAGACCTTTTTCGCAACGTTCGCTGAACGTTGCGAAAAGGTTCCACTCTACGGCAACATCGCAATCCGCAACACGCACCCGAACGTTGCAAAAACTCTTTGGCAACGTTTTTTGCACGTTGCAAAAAGCTGTTTCTGGTGTAGTGTTTGTCCAAAAGATCTAGTTACCACATGCACTATTGCCCCAGGTAGGCCGCAAGTTAATAGGATAATATTTCAAGTAGCAGTAACTTGTATAAATGCAGTGGATTGTGTGATTGCATGCTTCAAGATTTCTCGACTTTAAGATGATTCCCTACAATGATTAAGTCCTTATAGAAAATCAAGATGGTAGTATTGATAAATTGAAGATTTAAAGTACTAGGACTTAATTCTTGTTCTTAGAGTTTGGTTACCTTGGTCGAGGTGTATCATTACATAGTTTGTTAAAGAGGGTACAAACTTATAGGCTTACGTTCTTCAAGACACTAACATTGTACACTTATTAGGCAAATTGTTGCTTGGCCCTTCTACTATAAAGAAGTTTAGCCCTTCCTTTAGAAGGGCCTTCTCCTTTGGCTTTTTACCCTCATCTACATCAATGCCGTGTCCACCTTCTTGAACTAAAGGACATATGCCAGCTTAAAGAAGAATTCCATATCTACACCACTGACAATTATTATTTATTCAAGAGAAAATCTTAACAGTTACATTCAATCACGCTATAAAACTATAGACGGTCAAGTGAAATCCAATCCACAAAATAATTTGATCTATGAAGATGAACAGGGCTATTTGATCTATCGAAGCTGTGCGATGTAAAAATATATCGGTACGGGAAGCCCGAACCTGCTTTTGTGCTTCGGGGTTCATAATTGTCTAAGGGGTGGATATGGAATTTTTCTTCAAGCTGGCGATTACAAAAATGGGTTGAGCCCTTATCATTTTGTTTTGATTCATTTCAAGACAAGAAGTTTCGTCACAGTTTTAGCACGATTTCAATAGCTCATCAAGTTCAATTGCAGATGTAGAGGAAAAGAAAAAAAAAAAAAAAAAAAACCTCGCTGATTCGTGCACGATACTGAAATATATAACTCATAAAAAGAATTAGTATTGTAATTGAAAAAACTCAATTTTATATTCAATCATCCTCGGCGAGTGGGAAGGGGAAGAGGACCATGGACACTTCCCTGAACCAGCTCGTTCATGTTTAAAGAATTTAAAAAATCGCCACATTTTTATGGCACTACAAAAAAATGAGACCAATAAAATTAGTCGTTAAAGGGTATTTGTGTTGGGAATTTATTTAATCATGCATAACGGAAAATAAAATAATTTCAATTCCCACCAAAGATCTACTTTGTGTTTAGATAGAAATTGTGATAGGAATTATACATTTTGTAAATTATGTAAACTTCTTTGCTGATCTTGTAACACAAACGATCACGATCTGCAATCCACAGTTGTCCAATTGTCTAACATTTAATGAAAATTTACACGGGGAACAAAATTGAGAAAATTAGGATTTTCTTATCTTGTGCTAGCAAAAATATGAATTCTCTACAATTTTTCAAACCTTAACAACTTATTTATATAAGTCCAAATAGGCTTAGCCCACTTCATAACTTAATACGGTCTAATATTTAATTAATCCAATTATTATCCAACACTTGTTAATTAATTAGTTGATAAATCTCATTTTTCTAGTTCTCTTTTTGTGCGTGGCCCATTAGATTCCAAATCACAATGACTAACGACGTCAATTATTATTTTAATCTCATCAAAATCAATAACTTAAAGCACTCCTTTTAATTTACCATTAATTCATATTCGTTGTCCCAAATAGACAGATAACAATGTGTCAGGACAATATTTGTGACAAGAAAATGTCATGCGATATGACAAAATCAAACTTGTTCATTTACCGTGAAACCATAAATTTTTCATCAATATGATTCAATTAATTACGAGATATGGATGTATCAATCTCAATTTTCGATCATAACTTTCATCTCACTATTAAGTCAATGAAAGTTGAAAACTCCTTTTCGACTTATGAATACACTTTGGTTAAAGATTTCATTATCAACTTAATTGCATGAAATGTAAATCATAATCTCTTACTATCTAAGAGTGAGAATTCTCTTTTGATCATTCACAACCTTTATATGATTCTTGACATACTCGAACGATACCGTATTAGCGGCCCTTGGAAGAGCAACATCTAACATCGCCAAAGTATGACAATCCTCATATAAGACACTCTGATGACCTCAAGTCAAAGGACCAATTTTATTATCGAACGTTAGAGATTAATCACTGACACTCAAATAATTATCCATATAGAATCTCTCAGCGGGTCTCCAATGTTTTGTTCTATAACAAAACATGCAAGTGTTCATTTAAGTGTCACCAGATTTTAACTTGTGATATCAGCTACTTACTTCACAAGTAAGAAATGTCACACGTGATAGTCTATTTGTAATAACGATATCCGCATCTCGTTATTAATTACGACCATGGATGATTTAAGATTCAGTCATATATAATTTGTATCTCACAATCACAACTCTTTGTGATTAATAAATTATAGGATTTGAATCTACGGACTCTATTATTTAATTTAAGTAAATATTAATTAAATAATATATAAATCTGTTATAAAGCTGCATCAATTACATATTAAAGTGTTTATGTCCAAAGTTGATTGGACTTAAGGCATAATACTTATAAACTCCCACTTACACTAGATCCAATTAGTTATATATCTAATACCATAAAAGTCTACATGACGATCATGTTTATACTGTGACAACTCTTTGTCAATGGATCTGAAATATTTTCAACAATGGGAATTCGTTCTTTCTTTATGTCATTTTTTTGTATTATATATCCGATGAGATGATACTATCTCAACACATGTTTGGACCAGTGATGATGTGATCGAGATGGGCTAAGATCGAACGCAAGTGCAATGTTTGTAGAGAAGATACAAAGGGCTCGATCGAGACTAATTTGGGTCAATGACATCACACAAAGTTGTGCCAATGAAAGTTCGAGAAGCGAGGTAGATGAGGTCGAAGTTAACATGTCAAGGGTCAAGTTTCATGAAGGGGTCATCTGGATTGACACGATATCAACAGCCGAAGGCGGAGTCCAAGGTTATCTTACCGAAAATAGAAAGAGTCAATTCCTTTAGCTTGTGCGACTGCAACTAATTTTGGCCAAATTATTTCCTTTTTCGCAAGAAAGTTTATTTATGTTAAAACTCTTATTTTTTGTAATTCCTATATTCTTAAGAGTCTTGATTCCCTTTTTACCATAATTTTTAGGGTAGTATAAATAGGAATTATTTTTTCATTGTAAGGAAACTTTGATATTTTGAATTAAATCGAGAGGTTGTTTTTGCTTTCAATCAGTGTTCTTGATTGAACAATCCGAACTTATCAAGAATTCACTTCTTTCGGCGTTCACAAATCCGGGTGAGATTCATAAATTGTGTAATCAAGAGGTCGATAAATTCTATTTTATTTGTTGCTTAGTTCATTATTTTTGGATTAAATCCAAAATCTTGCTTATTGGTGTTCTTGGGATCCCCTGTCATTCTGTTGTGAATTTCGTAGCCGTCGTTGCTACGTAACCTCTCATCAATCGATGAGACCTTAGTTCCTTCATTTACACCATCTATGTTACTTATAAAGCAATAGTGCATAAGGCTTCCGCTATTGAATTGATTGTTTCTTTTTTGGACCCTTTTCAACACCGTTTAAGAGTAAACCAATATCTTGGTTAAGATTTGCTTTCATTCTAGTCTGATTAGAAGTTAGCATTAGTGTATCCGTGAATTCTCAGTTCATTTTCTCCATATAAAATCTTCTCAAAATTTTATATGGAAATGAATTAAGCAATCTTCTAAATCAATCTCCATAGATCAAGTTACTTCTCTCATATCTTTCATGGAAATATTATTAGACAACCATGATTTCAACAATTGAAATATAGGGGTGTCGTTTCCTATTAATATGTTATAATATTAGGAATACGACAACGCTCTCATTATCTTCTTGTAAACCCATGGATCTTTTTCATTTTTGATAAAATCAAATCTTTTGACTTTTTCATCAAATCGAAGATTTCAGCTCCAATGGATTTGCTTCAATACAAATAATGATTGATTAAACTTGTATACCTTGTAAGTATATTTGAATTCAAAACTTTCGAGTCGTGTCATGTACACTTTTTCAATTGTCTTGGGAAGATGAAATAATCATGAGAATTATTTATGTATTGTTTAATAGAATTTATTTAAACGGGATTCCACCAGCTTCCCGATCTTCTGCAATTGTCTCTTTCAAGTTGAACTCCAAAATTCTTCAATTCTTGTAATCTTCCTGCACGTGTAGTCCAACATCTCTCAATCTCCAGCAGACTAATGGTTGAAAAGCCTAATGGGTTTCAATTATACACACAAAGCAAAAATTAAAATTTTGGAATTGATATTGGACCTAGTACAAATGAGGGATTGATGTTCCACACCACGTTGTAGAGTGGACTTAATAGTTATTATTGAAATTTTTATGCATCCGTACAAGTTTAATTAGTCCATGTTTGGTACCAATTAAAATTTCAATTTTAATTTAAATCACGATCAACAATTCATATGAATCACATATTTTATGGGTTTCACAACTTTTCAATCATATATTTCATCAATTTCTATCAAAATTTACTAAAAATTTAATTTTAATTTCCCAAACATGAACTTAATTCTCGACCTCCTTTGATTGGGCTTTTATGAATGCTAATGGGATTGGGATTGGAATTGGGATTGAGATTGGGATAATACACGCGCGTGTACACACACAACTCAAGAGAGAGACTTTTGTGTTTAAGAATTATTCTAGACGGACGCGGGTATGTGTTTAGGGATTATGAACTTTTGTCTTGTTACTTGTTGGCATAAAAGAAGAGGCAAAAATCCTAAAGTTCACTCTCAAAATTCTTCTCTCTCCATTTGTTTCTTCTTTTCCGAGTCTACAGAAATTCATAATTCCTAAAATATTGAATTAATTTTGCATTTTTCTTTCACTTGCTATTAGGTCAACCGAAAAAAAAAGGAGAATTAAAAGAAAAGGACTTTTGATCAACCTTACAAATTTCACCATTCTTGGTTACAACTAATGACATATATATTTCACCTTCCAATCCATTAATTTTACTTTCATTATCAAGAAAAATCAATCTGATATTTCTTTAATACGACATATAATCTGGAAAAATATATTCTGAAATAGTGACTTTTTGGAGAATGTATAATTAAGAAGTAAAACAAAATTATTTATATATAAAATTATTTTATAGAAGAATATAAAATTAAATATAAATTTTAAAAACATGAATTTTTTTTCTTAAAAAATGGAGTCCAAAGAGGAGGTTAGTAATCTTATCTTTTCATTAAAAAAAAAAAAGTTTGTTATAACCCCATTTTTCGTCAAAAGTCTTGGACTTTTAACCTGATTTACTTTTAGTCCTTGTCGTTTTCATGCTTCAAGTCAATTAGATGTATTATTAGCTGCAAGGAAATTGAGATGGTAAGATATTATTCCTTGATACATATCTTTAGTATATGGTTCCCAACCTTTGACCCACTTTGCACTTTTACCCAAAAACATATTTTACTAACATTTAATACCTCTATCTTTTATTTTAGTAGCATTTGCATCCTTGTTCATGGTTTACATCTAAAAACAATGTTACAACTTGATGGAGAAATAAATTTCTAGTTCAAATAAGCAATAGAATAAAATAAAAAAAACACATCCTCATGTCCTAATTATTACTAATCACACTTAGGGATGACAACGATGTGGTATTGGTATTACAATATCTCCGTTGATGTAATTATTTAATTTTTTAACATTTCTTATTTTTCAATTATAACTTAAATTGTAAAATTTAAAATAATAAAACAATAGTCCGTGAAATTCCCACACCCAAGTTTCCACCGGTCGAAGTCATATCCATATTTACTCATTTATATTCATAAAATATAAAATAATGAGACATACTATAGTGTCAGCTTGTTTGACCGCTTGGATGATCACACCCACACGCATTGGGAGAAAAATATTGTTTTATTTCCGCAGAACCCACACACCCATGTGAGGGTGTGATCATCCAAATGAGTTATTTAGCATTTTTCTAAAATAATAGTCCGCATGAAAAATCGCCACCACAGTCAGAGTGGGGCAATACATGTACTGTCATTTTGCCATCCTTATCCACATTCACTCAATTTAATTTCTAATTGTTTTCTATAATGGGTTTGAGGGTTGGGAGTGTAAGCTACGGATTGTGAACATGAACCCAAACATGTTGTCCATATCTCACTAATTTACTGATTATTCCCCAATAAAATTTAAACACAACATTGTAATTGCAAGTGTCAAAATTTTAGTGGACCAAAGTGTTTTTTCATTTTAGGCAAAATTATGTTAGAACGGAGACAAAATTAGAAGGGTGAAGTGTTAAATGTCGAGAAAAAGAGTTGTGGCTCCTCTTTGCTTCTCTCATGTACACATCGAGCCCCTTTTTCTCCTCGGTCAACAGAGACAAAATGTAGGACTGGTGCCAACAGTTCATCATGGAAGAAAACACTCATCATCTACCTTAGCAGTTCGCCAATGACGCAATGGGTAGGGTTAATTTCGATTTTTTCACTTTCATTCATTATTAAGGTGGGATATCTCTATTTTTTGAATACTACAGCTGCACTTTTATGAAAAAACTAAAGCTCCTTCTCAGATTTGCCATATAGACTCTCAGCTTTTTTTCTTGAATTGGGACAGGGTCCCTTTCTAACTTTGCCGAAATCGTATAGGTCTAAAAACTCATAGGCCCATGGCGCCTATTGATAGAATAAGTGGCTAATTCCCTTGGTTGGATTATAATCCTTCCTCCCTGCTGGCTTCCTTAAGATAAGAAAGGTACACAGAAGGGTGTGAAGCTAAAATATTAAAAACAGCCTCGTGCGGTGTTACCCATTCACTTTCCACACGAAGTTTCGTTTCAACTTGCATAAGTCTACCCGATATAAACGTGACCTTTGTTCCTATTAATTCCACCAACAACTCTTTGTACCACAACAGACCAACACGGACTTCAACATTTGTCACGCATTTTCTAAACACACCTACCATTCATATATCATTTTTCCCGATAAATCTGAAATAGCAAAAGGGAAAAAGAAAAAATTGGATTCTGATTATGGCCAATCCAGGGGCTTATGAAGAACATCTCCCGGCCGTGCCCGCATGGCTAAACAAAGGCGACAACGCCTGGCAAATGACGGCCGCCACACTAGTCGGCCTCCAGAGCATGCCGGGATTGGTAACGTTGAAATATCTGGTCTAAAAACTTAAATTGCCCCTTCGAGCTGATATTTTTTCTTAAATTTTGTCTTCAACAGGTAATCCTGTATGCCAGCATCGTGAAGAAGAAATGGGCAGTAAATTCAGCTTTCATGGCGCTCTACGCCTTTGCGGCCGTCCTAATTTGTTGGGTTCTACTTTGCTACCGCCTCGCCTTTGGTGACAAGCTTTTGCCTTTCTGGGGCAAGGGCGCCGTTTCTTTAGGCCAAAGCTACCTCATCAAGCGCGCGTCTATACCGGAAAGCACACACCGTTATGCTAATGAAACGATTGAATCTCCTATGAATCAGCCATTTTTTCCGATGGCGTCTTTAGTGTATTTCCAGTTCACCTTTGCAGCCATTACGACCGTTCTACTGGCGGGTTCTGTGCTTGGTCGGATGAATATCAAGGCCTGGATGGCTTTTGTTCCTCTTTGGCTCACATTTTGTTACACTGTTGGAGCATTCAGTTTGTGGGGTGGGGGCTTTCTTTACCACTGGGGTGTCATTGATTATTCTGGTGGCTACGTTATTCATCTTGCATCAGGGATTTCTGGTTTCACCGCTGCTTATTGGGTAATATTCTATACACAACTCAGATATCGTGTTCAATTTTTTGATAAAATATCTTATAAATGCACAATTTTCATTTTCATAAATCGGTGGACGAGCTACTTGAACCCAGAACCTTGAATTACATAGCTGAGTGTCGAAACTGAAAATTTCACTAAAAGTTGTGTGAAGTTCTTAAATTTCTCTTCTGAATAAGAAAATATTGATGGGCAGAGTCGTCGCCCATCTTGATGATCAAGCTCTAATCTAACTTTTATGTGTTGGAACTGTTTGGTCTGATACCATCTTGAACTACCTATTTAATAGATGTTGGCGAGAAGATAATTTTAGTAGTTTAAACTTTTATCTTCAATAAGTGATTTACGTTAGTTGAACTAATAAAAGCGAACAAAGTGGTCTAATTGAAACAAAACCGCCGCTTGAACAAAATAATTGAGCCTGTTTATGTGTTGAAACAGGTCGGTCCGAGGTTGAAAACTGATCGGGAAAGGTATGTTCCGAACAATATTTTGCTGATGCTTGCCGGCGCCGGATTGCTATGGATGGGATGGTCAGGCTTCAATGGTGGAGCTCCTTATGCTGCAAATTTAGTTTCTTCAATAGCCATATTAAACACAAATATTTCAGCTGCAACTAGCCTTCTCGTATGGACAACCCTCGATGTTTTCTACTTTGGAAAGCCATCGGTCATTGGAGCTGTTCAAGGAATGATAACTGGCCTTGCTTGTATCACACCCGGCGCAGGTGTGTTACAACTAAATATGCACATTCGAAGATTTCGATATTGTTTGATGAATCCTCTCCACCAAATGCCCACAACTTTTCATAAACCTTTATTGAAATCTTCTAAATTTTTTGTCAAAAACTTTGTCGAACAACCCAAAATTTTAAATCATTAAAACTTTAATTTGTCGTGATCAAATTATCGAAATTCAGTTTTGGACACATGCAGGAGTGGTTCAATCGTGGGCGGCTATAGTATATGGAATGCTTTCTGGTAGCATTCCATGGTATTCAATGATGATTCTTCACAAAAAGTCCACTTTGCTACAGAAGGTGCACTTTCGTACTCGTATTTGCCTCTTAAAAATTCTCTGTTTACACAACTTTTTATTATTATTTTTAGTATTGAAATTTCTTCATATGTACATTTAAGAGGTTGTGCAAAGTCTTGTTCACACTGATATTTTCTTGTCACTGTGCTCATATAAATATTTTTATAGAAAAAAGAAAAATTAGTTAAAACTCGTTAAAATCATCCTTTACTATCATGTATGCCGATCTGTACTTTATTTTTTTTTCATTGATTCAATATCTAGGAGAAGTATCAACAGTCTAGAACTACATAAATGGATCAATACCATAAAAGCTTGCAGTCGAGGGAAGAAATTGAATGAAAATGAAGTTAGACCACGACATGTGCGGGCATGAGATTGACCGTTACTAAGAAAACAAATTTCTTCCTAGTGAAAAATTGGTGGGAGGAATAATGTGAACCCGAAGTCTTGGTCAATGTGGGGTATATATAGCCAATTTGCTCAAGTTGTGTCAAAGAGGAGTCTGATTAGTCAATGGTACATGATAGGTGAAACACATTCATGTCCCATTTCAAGAATTAGTGACTTTCATCTTGAGATCTTCTAGAAACAAATGTGGTCTGACCAATGGAATTTTTGCACAGCTTTCAAATTGATGGGTAAGCAGTGTTTGCCATTAGTATTATTCATGAACTATAGAAAAACAAAATAAATTACGAAATAAGAAAATAATTTAGTGTCATTTTTTAAAGTATTTTTATATTGATCAGTTAGCACTGAATCGTTTTAAATAAGAAAAACGTATGTATAATACATCTTAATATTGCGTACTTTATTTTATCAGGTAGATGACACTTTGGCCGTCTTCTACACACACGCGGTGGCCGGAATTCTAGGCGGCCTTTTAACCGGGCTATTCGCAGAACCCGACCTTTGCAAGATGATACTGCCGGTAACAAACACCAAGGGTGCATTCTACGGTGGCGGCGGCAGCCAATTTGCCAAGCAATTAGTTGCAGCACTTTTTATCATTGGTTGGAATATAGTTTCAACAACAATAATTCTTTTGTTAATCAGAATTTTGATACCTTTAAGAATGCCAGAAGAACAGCTTATGATTGGGGATGATGCAGTGCATGGAGAAGAAGCCTATGCCCTTTGGGGAGATGGGGAAAAATATGATGCGATACAACATGGTTGGAATAATCCAGCTCATGTTGAAATGTTGGCACAAACTGGGGGTGCTAGAGGAGTCACTATTAATTTATAAGGCATGGATTAATTTGAATTATTGAATTTTTCTAGGAGTTGTAGATATGATATGTGGAATGTTCGAATTGATGAGTACGAATGTGATGTAACGTCGTGTGTATGGAAGAAAATTTTGTTGAAACGGAAAGATTTCGTAACATATGCATAGAAGAAAAGCTTGAATAAGAGAGTTAGAATTTGATTTAACTGGAAGTGTTTGCTAAATTTTCACTACGTATCACAATACATATTCGTGTTGATGTGCATACACAACTTCTCGATAAAATTAGTTGTCTCTAGTTCTAAATGCAAGAAGCTAATCCTTGGTTTAAATTGAGTCGGGCTTTTCCATTTCCTTGCAAGTACCCAAGTTAAGAGTGCATGCCTCGAACAACCTACTACAGGGGCATACGACCTCGTTTTCCAAGGTAACGGTGAATTTATTTAGAAGGGCGAAATGTTGATTTCACCAATTATGACAGAATTGTTCCTTCAATACAAATGGAATGGACGAGTGGATCCCCAAGACATTTTATATAGTTCAATGCACAGGATCGGTTCTAAGAATTTAGAGACCTTAACAGACTAATTATTACGAGGCCCTTGACATAATTTTTTTTTTTTGGGTAATTAGCACAAAATATTACGAGGCCCTTTCAATGCTTTTATGCAAAACGACTTTACCTTACGTATTTTGCCATTTTCACCATTCTTTTCACGTATCTACATTTCAATGTTATTGTGCAAATCATCTTTACCTTTCATTTTTTGGCATTTTCACCATATTTTAACATTTCGTTACAGAAAATGTCATTTTCATTCAATTTCTCAATAAAAAAATGTAAAATGACAAATATACTCTCATATTCAAATAAAACAAGAACAAATAAAAAATTAAAGAACAAATTGTAATTATACTCCCAAAATTTTTTTAAAAATTACAAATAAATTATTAAAATGGTAATTAGCACAAAACGTCATTACCTTTCAATATTATTGTGCAAAACGTCTCTACCTTCCATTTTTGACATTTTCACCCTTATTTTCACATTTCATTGTAGATATCATCATTTTCATCAAATTTTTCAATTAAAAGTTGTAAAATGAGGAATATATCATCTTATTTAAATAAAAATAATAATGAACAAATTACAACTATACTCCTGAATTTTTCAAAAAATAATTATTTATTTAAAATTTATTTGTATTTTTAAAAAAATTTGAGAGTATAGTTGTAATTTCTTTTTTATTTTGTTTAATTTAAATATGATGGTATTTTTAATGGGCAATTAGCACAAAACATCCATAACTTTTAATGTTATTGTGCAAAACATACATACATACCTTTCATTTTATTTTATTTTTGCATTTTCACCCCTATTTTCACCTTTCATTGAGGAATATGACAATTTCATTCAATTTCTCAATAAAAAAAATGTAAAATGACAAATATAATCTCATATTAAAATAAAACAAAAAAAAAAGAAAAATTAAAGAACAAATTACAATTATACTCTCGAACTTTTTAGAAACTACAAATGAGTCCAAATAAATTATTAAAAGAGTAATTAACACAAAATGTCTCTACCTTCCAATATTATTGTGTAAAATGTCCATACCTCTTATTTTTTGAAATTTTTGCCCTTATTTTCAATTTTCCTTATGGATATCATTATTTTCATCCATTTTTTCAATTTAAAGTTGTAAAATAACGAATATACCATCTTATTTAAATAAAAAAAAAATGAAGAACAAATTGTAAATATGCTCTCAAAATTTTAAAAAAATACAAATAAATTTAAAATAAATAATTAAAAAAGAATGTGATGTTTTATTTTTTTAATTATTTATTGGAATTTTATTTGTACTTTTTTGAAATTTTAGCTTAATTTTTCTTTTTTATTTTATTTTAATAGGAATGTACATTTGTCATTTTATATTTTTTTTATTGAGAAATTGTATGAAAATTATATTTTTCACAATGAAAGGTGAAAATAGGGATGAAAATGCCAAAAATGAAAGGTAAGGACATTTTATGCTAATTCATAAGCTTTTAATTGAAAAAATTGATGAAAATGATGATTTTCGCAATGAAATGTGAAAATAAGGTTGAAAATGTCAAACAAAATTAAAGGTATAGATGTTTTGCACAATAATATTGAAAGGTATGGACATTTTGTGCTAATTGACCTTTTAATAATTTAATTGGTCTCATTTGCAGTCTTTTAAAAAGTTTGACAGTATAATTGTAATTTGTTATTAAAATTTTTTATTTAACTTTTTTATTGAGAAATTGGATGAAAATGACATTTTTTGAAATGAAATGTGAAAATATAGATGAAAATATCAAAAAATGAAAGGATATGGCGCTTTTCACAATAAAATTGAAATGTATTATCCAATTTTTATTCTTTTGAAGCGTAGATAAATAAATAACATATTTATATTTTAAACTAAAATTTTATACAATTCAAAAGATAGAATAGCAAATAAAAAATCTCAGACAACTCGAGAAATTAGGTTAGCATAATGTTTAGTAAAATTATCCTGTTGATGGATAAAATATTATCAAAGTATAATTAATAATCTTCGGGAATTATTAATTGGGAAAGAAAAACAAGAGTAAAGTGCAATTTAACAAATTCTAGAAAGTTAAAAACTAAAGTGAAAATCATGAGAAAGATTTAACATCCATATTTTTAAGTGTCAAGAATATTATAAGGATGACTCGTAAGGAAAAATAGTGATTTTCAAAGCTTTAACCCGAGATGGGCCTTAAATGCAAAAGGTGTAAAAGTTAGGGATTATATTGAAAATAGTGAGAAAGATATATATATATATATATATATAGAGAGAGAGAGAGAGAGAGAGAGAGAGATGATAAGGTGACGAGTTTAAGATTATTTAGTAATGAGAAAATTCAAAAGATTCTAATGATTTTGATTTGGAAACCTTTTAATAATTTTGAGATCTTGAGAAACTAAAATGAAAATAAGTTTTGATATCAGTTATATATTTGGGTCAAATGCTTATTTACGGGAGCATCGAGAATTACCCTATCAAATTTGGGTTCATTTCGAAAGATTTATTTAATGGCACATTACGAACTCAAGAAAAAATTCATTTGGATAAATCAAATTCGAGTTAAAAACATTAAAGTAAACTACTTGATGAATAATATTAGTTTCCAAATTAGACCATATTATCGTAAAAATATTGTAATCGTTTGGTAGTTCGTAATAAATAATGTATATTAAGCTAAAGAAAAAAATATCTTAAATAAGTCAAATTAAGTTAGAATCAGCCAAAGAAAATTATAATTGAATAATTTTTTTCAGAAATTAATCGAAGTATTTTAATTGGGCCTTATGTAAATTTTTTTTTTTTATTGAAAATTACACCCACATGGATTTCAACTTTCAAATTTGTTCAAAAATCAAGTCATTATTCGCTTTTTATTAATTAATAATAATATTATTATTAAATTTTCTCTTCTTTATCCTCACTCTTCTCTCTTTAAATACAACCAGATTCACCACCGCCACCTCCAACTCCAACTCCAACTCCAACCCATTGTTGTCCACCGTCCCTATCCCCTCCATCTCCGTTGGAAACCCAACAAAATGTAGCGATGCACAGCATCGTCAACAGGGGGCCATCTTTTATCAACCCAACAGAATGCAGTGAGGCGTGCGATGATACTCACCGATCTGTGCGCAACGATGATGTTTGGGAGTTTTGAGGTGGCTTCTTTCTCCTTCGATCTGCTTAGTGGGGTGATTTTTGTTTGTAGTGGTTGTTTTGCAATTATAAATGGTGGAGGTGGTAGGGAAGGGTGGGGTGAAGAACGTTTGTGACCAATTATTTGGATGATTGTGATAAATAAAATAGTTAATTTGTGATTTAAAAAATGTGATTGCGACTAAATTAGTAATTGTGACTCACAATATGTTAAGCTGTGATCAATTAATTTAATAATTTGTGATCTTGAAATAAGTTGCGATTTATAAAAAAAATTATTTGTGTTCGAGAATTAATGCCTGGTCTAATAATTTAATGATTTGCTAACTGATATTTTTTATTTTTTATTTTTGGACGGACTCGTAAGTTTAGGCTATTGCATATAGTTGGCCTAAGCCTAGGGCCGATCTTTACCATACCCTGGCTTAGGGTTGCAAAGTACGGGTAGTTTGATCGGGTAGGAACAATAGTATAGGACGGACGCAAGGGAGAAACAATACGACATGAGGATCATGTTGTTGGCTGGGGGTATGTTATAGTAAAGCTAGGTATTTTGGACCACGGCAACTTTGCATGTTTAGGTGTCTGAGCACAAAAACAAATTACCACTAGAAGGTGGTAATGACACCCCATACTTTCATTATTTTACATATTCTATACTTAAAAACCTTTTTAAAATTTTAAAAATACTATTTCTTCATAACTATTAAAAGTAGGTTGTAATTAAACCATACAATTTCATCTTTTAAAATTTAGAAAATATTATTTTATTAAAGGAGAAACAAGTCAATTTGTTCCCAAACCCACATCACTATTGTTAACCTATAGTTGACTTTTTTCTTAATGTTTTGATTATAACAAACAAGATTAATATTGTTTCTAACAATTGATTTTGAGTGATGATGGTTCAATGTTAAAATCAATCAAGCATTATAAATCGGACTCGAAATGAAGATCAAAGTAAAAGTTAAACATTCAAGTCAAATCATTCAATACGAGAACTTGAAAGAACGCCAAAAAAAATCAAGATCAAGAGCATTAGAGACAACGTCAAAGAAAGATCAATACGAGAAGTTTAAGAGCCAAGAACCAAGAGTCAAACATGAAAGAAATTTCGAAACAAGATCAAAGACTATACATTTTAGATCATATGTAAAGGTATAACACTTTGATCTATAGTAATGAATGACAATAGCTCAAAAATCATTTTGCGCACGAAAAGTTGTTTTCATTATTATGTACATAAAATATTTTAATTAAAAATAATATTGATTTTCAAAATAAAAACATCATTCATAAGTCTAGATTTTTCAAACAATCAAAAAGGAAAATCTGTGTAAAAAAAAAGAAAGGTCAAAGTCAACGGTCAACTAGGTTTTTGGTAGACCAACAGTAAAAAATGTGATCGTTATGACCCAACGGCTAGTTTGACCGTCCGGTAGATACGTCCAGTTGGGCATAATTTTCTCGTTTTGATTTTTATAAATACCATTTCACTTCCATTCATTACAACAACCATGAAGAGAGCTTCCTTGTGAAATATATTTGTGAAAAATCATCTTTGAGCTTAAATTTTGTTTTTATTTCATTATTTCTTCATAACAAAAACTTTTATTGTTAAATTGAATTTTTTGATTTATTTCTTTCATCAAAGTTTTTTCATTTCTTTGTACTTAACTTTTTTATATTAATTTTCAAATAGAGATATATATTCTTGGAGAAGGTATTTGCACTTATATTGCATAAATCTTTCTACTTCTTCATAATTGAGAACTTTGATTCTTAAATCAAATTTCTTGAATTAACTTATCTCATCAAAGTTTTTCATATCTACTTATTCTTAACGTATTTATATAAATTTCAAAATAGAGATATTTCTTGAGAAAATCTTTTTGAACTTACATAGTATATATTTCATCTTAATCTTCTCATTGAAAAACTTTGATTGATTGAACTAAATTTGTAAAATCAGGAGAGGAATGGCCATGGGAACCAGGGTTACTCCTAAGTCCTCGTTACTACTCGAACTACTCGTACTACTTTCACTACTCGACATTACCCAACAAGCCTAGGTTAAACTAGAAAGCTTTAACTTAAAGTCTCGAGCTACTTACCTTAAGGGTGTTCTCGAGCACGACCTCCCAGAGAGATTTTACAGCAGTGAAAGTGAAAAAATGAGGAATGAAAATGACATATTTATAGTAGGTGAATTTGGAACGCCAAGGATCACAATCTCCCACCGTTGAAATCTGACACGTGTCAAACATCCAAGCCCACTCCCCAACGGTCACATAGTACCCGACCACAACCTCATGCCAGGTATATATCACTCGAGGTGCACCCATTTCTTGAGCCTGAGCATCAAGCATAGGTGTACGAGGGTCAGTGATGTGGACAAACTAGTATATCTCGAGGACTGTCTCAGAGCAGTCTCGAGGACCCTCTTTCACTGATACTCTCGAGGACGTCCTGTGGATGCGTCCTCGATGCGATGTGTTTGAACTTGCAGACGACCTCGACGACTCGAGGACACTCCCAAAAAGTCTCGAGGACTCTTCCTCACTGCCTCTCTCGAGGGTCCTCTAGCAGGTACCCCGAGGACTCACTTCTGCCATCCAGTGAACGTGCCCTCGAGTATGACGTACTTACTCGAGGACTGTCTCCGCATCTTCCAAAGGTCGTTGTTATCCTCGAAGATCACTCCTCGAGATCAAAACCTCCGTCTTCAGTAAGGTTCCTTTGCCTAGTGAAATTCTATCACGATCATGTTACCAACGCTTCCTAGAATTGTAATACGAACTGAACACTTCATTCAAATAGAACTCTTGTAGGTAGAGACATCCTAATCCTACATGGACTGTACTACCTACACCCTATAAATACAGTCACAAATTCATAATTCAGGTACGCATATTTTATGTTATTTTCAGTTCATAACCTTACGCCAAAATTCTCTTTCTGACTTAAGCATCGGAGGGGCAACGAGGAAAATCCTCATTGCCTTTGTCTCATTGAAAAACTTTGATTGATTGAACTAAATTTGTAAAATCATCATATTTATCAAACTTTCTCATTTCTCTCTTAGTGCTTAATTTATTACAATCATTCATTAATATATATATATATATATATATATATATATATATATATATATATATATATTGAGGAGATTTTTTGAACTTATATTTGATTTATTTCTTTTTTATCTTCTCATTGAAACACTTTAATTTATTGAATCTAATTTTTAATTATTATATTCATCAAAGTTTTTTTTTTTCTAAAACTTGAGCTATCATTTATTACTATTCATTAAGTGTTAGTCTTTCTTAGTACTTAACTTGGTTGTATTATTTATTAAGAGAGGAATTACATTGTAAAATTACTTTGATAAAGTGTGGGTCATATTGGGGTCCCGTAAAACTTAATAGTGTGGGTCACATTGAGGTCCCTAAAATTCAATAATGTAGGTCATGTTGAGATCTTGTAAAGCTTAACGTTGTATAAGGATCGGTGCTCCTTGTTTGTAAGTCACCGAAAGCGTTGTAAAAGGTCGTATTGTACCATAAGTCAATCAACATAGTAAAAAAGGTCTCGCTCGTGCCGAAGAGCTTGGTAACGGGTGACATAGATCATTGTTTTGGATCAAACCTCCACAAATATATCGTTTGTATCATTTCTCCCTTTTACTTATTGTTTTTTATATTTGAACTTATTATTTTAATTTATCTATTTAGTTTTCACTTGCTTGAATTTAGGTTAATTTACCGTTTTTATATTGTGCTCATTACTTGATCTTATTTGATTTTGTACTTGTGCATATTTGTTTAATTGTTTAATTGGCTATTACATTAAAATTTGAGTTAATTTTTGAAAAAAGCTTTAATAGCCAATTCACCGTCTCTTGGTTAATCACTCTTGGGCTTCCAACTATCCCCAAACCTACCCACCATCATTCATGACTGTCACCTCCAAGCCGTCGACCACCATTCATGGTCGCCACGATCCGAGCCATCGAACACATCATCTTTTACCACTGTTGTCGTCGTCCCTATTTCTTTCTCTACCTCGCCTCCACAACCCTTTTTACAATTGTCGGTGACATAAAGAGCTTTCAAATTTGAAATGAAATCTAGTTTCAAAATTAAGCCCATGTTTGAGCCACATTATGTAAGAAAGAATGCATTTTTACTGTTGATGTGATGAAGAATATGTGATTGAAAAATAAGGAAAAGTTATTGATGTGATGAAAAATGTATGATAGAAAATGAGTAGAAGAATGAGAGTGAGAAAAATAGTGTGGCTCAAACAGGGGCTAGATAAGATTAGAGAAGATAACAACAAGAACCTAGTTGGTTTGAATAAAAATAAGATTTTTAATAATTTTTGATAAAAATTGATGAATTTTATTGTTGAAAAGTTAATAAAAATTATGAACCACATAAAGTGTTTAATTCAAAATGAGTTTCAAAAAATGGAGACCAAGCATAGGCTAAACAATTTTTGGAATAAACAAAATAAAGAGCCAAAATGAAGAGTATTTTTGGAGTGTATAAAAAATTTTACTCCTCGATTATATAAAATATTCTTCACATCTAGAGTCTCTTAAAGATGTTATATGAAGTTAATAAATTGAACCACTGTAAACTCACTCTAGATCCTTGAGAGCATGGGAAAGTAGCTAACTTTTACATGAACACATGGATCAACGTTTATAACTTAAAAATAAGGACAAGACTCGTGGTTTGGTTAAAAGTTGTCATGTGTCCCCGATAAGATTAAGGATCAACCTGATTTTAATCCTACGAGTTTTGACATGAGAGACATGTCTCTGTCTATCATAATCTAATAGAAGTCTTAAAGGTCACAACGCTACTTAAGACTAATAAAACTGGAAAGCTTCATTAGGACTCACTACAAACTAAATCTTAAGAATTCAAGGCTCAAGAGTTCCCTTCTCAATTCAACTTCACCACTGATGGGGATGTCCCTTAGAATCTTAGCCCATAGTTTGGCATCCATTTTTTCTTTCAAATTTATTTTCAACAACGCATTTTATTGACCCACGTTTAAAAAAAAAAAATCAAAATATACTAAAATTTTAATTTTTATCAAAACCAAACAAGGGCTGTAATACAATTAGGAAGCCAATCAATTTGATGGCCTAAAAAGAGACGTTTTTAAAGAAATAAACCCCATGTATTTGACTTTGCCTAGGATAGGTCTAAGGTTATGTCTCTACAGATAGATTTAAACGAGTGAAAATAGAATTGATAAACTTTATTAAATTAACAGCTTAAAAGCTTATATGTTATTTATTGTTGGCGTCTTTGTTCAATGTGGGATTATAACTTAACATGAATGGTGGCTTATCTAAGTTTTAGTCGGCTCAAGTTACTCGTTTGTTTAACTGACTTACATACCATATTAAAACTTATGGTTTCATTTTAAAAAATCAACCATATATATTGTTTATTGTTTGCATCGTTATTAGATATGAGATTCTATCCATAATAATGGATAATCAGAGTAGACCTTTTTTCTTTGCATGATTTGTATACTCTGTAGTATAGATTTGCAGATTGTAGAATACAATTTGAATAGGGTACTTAGCACAAACATTATTATTTTTTAATGTTATTGTAAAAAACGTCATCACATTTCATTTTTTGATATTTTCATCCTTATTTTCATATTTCATTGCGGAAATAGTCATTTTCATCCAATTTATCAATAAAATGAAAAATGAAAAATATACCCTCATACTTAAATAATAATAAAATTTAAAATTTAAATTGTAATTGTAATTATACTCTCAAACTTTTTAAAAAATTGTAAATGAGTCCAAATAAATTATTAAATATTATTAGCATAAAACGTTTGTCTTTCAATATTATTGTGCAAAACGTCCGTACCTTTCATTTCTTGATATTTTCATCCTTATTTTCACATTTCATTGCAAAAACCATCATTTTCATCAATTTTCTCAATAAAAAGCTGTAAAATGATGAATATACTCTTATATTTAAATATAAAAAATAAAGAAAAGAAAAATAAAGAACAAATTACAATTATACTCTCAATATTTTTTAAAAAGTACAAATAAATTTAAAATAAATAATTAAAAACAATTTTTAAAAAAAAAAATCACTTTCTTTTTTAATTATTTATTTGAAATTTATTTGTACTTTTTTTTTGAAAATTTTGGAAGTATATTTGCAATTTGTTATTTATTTTTCTTTTATTTAAATATGAGAGTATATTCGTCATTTTATAATTCTTATTGAGAAAATAGATGAAAATGATGATTTTCGCAATGAAATGTGAAAAAATAAAGGTGAATATGCAAAAAAAGAAAAAAAAAAGAATTGTAGAGACGTTTTACACAATAATATTGAAAGGTATGGACGTTTTGTGTTAATTATCCTTTTAATAATTTATTTAGACACATGTACATTTTTTTTTTTTTTTAAGTTTGGGAGCATGATTACAATTTGTTCCTTAATTTATTTATTTTAATTTAAATATGTGAGTATATTTGTCATTTTTTATTTTTTATTGAGAAATTGGATAAAAATGAACTTTTCCATAATAAAATGTGAAAAAATAGATGAAAATGTCAAAAATTGAAAGATAATGATATTTTTTACAATAACATTGAAAGGTTATCATGTTTTGTGATAATTACCCATTTGAATACAACCAACTTTTAAGCTTAGCGAAACACACATTTTCTAAACGAATTTATTAAGGAAATATGTTAGGTTACAAGTAACAACTGGTGAGAAAAATTAGTAGTATAATATTGAACTTTCCTCCAACTATACTTCAACTTGACAAATTATTAATAATGTTTTGAAAAAAAAAATATAAAAGAATTGATAATTTAGACTAAATTGCAATCATTTTGACTCTTCAAATCAGTGCTCGATTTGTAAGCAACAGTAGTTTAAATCAGTCACCTCAATTGCAATCATTTTGACTGCATCAATCAAGGCACAAACTTTTACGTTCAGTCAAACAATGGAAGGATTATTTACAAAGGCGAAAATTTAATTAAATTAGTAAATAAATAAATAATTTAATTTAACAGTGAAGTAAGTCTAACTTTTTTACTAAAATTATTGAAATGCATTTAAAAAATTAAAAATTACTTACAGATAACTTTCTTTGCATGTTCAGCCAGACATGCTTAAGATTAGTATATTTTCGATGCTATGTGTTGCTGCCTAAAATTATTTGTCAACTAATTATGTTGTAAAATATATATTTTGCCTCAAATTATTTATACCAATCTTGATTTTATTCATTTGTATTTAAGATTGGCTTTAACCCTATAAGGTAAAACGTTTTTTTTTTTTTTTTTTTTTTTGCAAAAAAAGACTTTACATGTTTGGATAATGAATTTAAAACATGATAAAAAAGACAATTTTTCTTTTTCAGAACTACGAAATATGTCTTGTCGGATTGACTGGAGGGTGTTTGGTGAGAATTAAAAATTAATTTTTTTTAGTAGATTGTGATGAAAGTTTTTGAAATGTGTAGTTGAAAAATTGTTGGACCCATGAAAGATATGATTAATATTGATTGTTTAACTCTGACTTAGATTAAAATTAGATTTTAATTGAAACCAAACAGGCCCCTAAACTACAACCTTTAGGAAATATGTTCGTTAAATTAGGAAAAATATGATTTTTTTCATCTATTAAACTACTAACATGAAATGGCTAGATACTTAATGCTTGTTATAATTATTATAATTTATTTTTGGTTAATTTTATTAAAAGAAACCCACATAATGTTAAATCCACTTGAAAATCAATTAAATTATTTTGTCAGAACTGTAGCTTACCACTTGAATGACCGACCCTCATATGTAGTGAGACCAGCGTGAATAAAAAATGTAAAAAAAAAAAGGTGGGATCCTCCTACTGTGAGGGTCTATCAGGGAAGTGGTAAGCTACAGTTCTGTAGCCATAGCAAAACTGCTTGAAAATAGTATTTCAAACTTAATGACAAACAAAGTACCAAACCAAACTCTTTTAGCCCTTCTTTAATACTCATTATTTTCAAAATATATTTTTATTTTTCTTCTTTTCAATTATACATTTTTCAATAAAATAATATTATACGTAAATTTTAATTTTTAATCATACATTATTCATTAATTTATTATTTTAAAATGTATTCTCGATAAAAATGGAGGTCAAATATGCTGTTAGAAACTAATGGTTGATCAAAAAGTTTACCCTTCTATGTCATACAACTGTTTAGTTGTCATGATACCTTTGTCTTGCTTTCATATGCTTTTCTTAAACAGTCTAATCAATGGAACTAATTCAGCATTAATCTACGTTAAAACAGACATGCAATGTTCCTGTATTATCACCATCAGCAACTGCAAAAGAAGAAGAAAAGAGAAATTATGACTGATGTGGGATGACAAATGAGGAGACAGATAAGAAAAGGGTAAATTTCAGTTGAAAAAATTACAATAACTAGAGTTCTATCCACCAACCCTGCACGAAAAATCTGGGAACCGCACGTGCTCTTGCTTGCATTGCTGCTTTCTTACATCTTGCACACGAACAGCTATATACACCTGGTAAAAGTAACAAAATATAATCAAAACACCTAATTTTAGACAGATTTCGTGAATTATACTGCATACTATAAACACAAAAACATGATTTTTTTTTTTTTTTTTTTTTTTTTTTTGCTTGGCTTAAAAATGTAACTTTATTTTTTAAAATATTAGAACTTATGTGATTTTTTTTTCTTTTTTTCGATTTTGGAATTTTGCACGTGAGTTCTTGATTTTAGGTTGTATAATAATTCTCGATTTCTATCTATCTAATTTTCTTGATATCTTCTCACCAGACGATCCTAATTAGGTTGTGGTTGATAACTAAATTTGAATTATTACTCATTAAAATAAACTGCTTAATGGTTAATATTAGTTTTCAAATTAGGCCAAACTAATAGAAATATTGAACTAGTTTAGTAACTCATAATTAATCATAGTTTGAGAAAAAGGTTATTTTGAATAAGCTCAATCTAAGTTAGAGCCAACCAAAGAAAATTATGGTATAATGAATTCTTAAGAAATCCTATTATGTGTATGTGTGCCTGTGTGTATTTTTGCTTTTGTTTTAGTAAAGACTCATCAAATTTTGAGGCTTAGACCATTTCCTAGGTGACTTTGACCGGGCGACGTGATTGTAATTTTCTTTTATTTTCTCTTCTACTAGTGTAGGTTCTTTGAGGTTATTGAAGTGGAATAAAATCCATTAGTTTTTTTTGCTTGTAGTTGACATTTTCCGTATTAAGTATCAATGTTCCTCATTTTATTAACCATCAAGTATGTAAAAATGTGTCTATTGCTTGTGGTTGTATTCACACTAAGAATTTATCTATTGGATCTAGAGTTGGTATATAAAGGTTGAACCCCAACCTTGAGGGTCACACATCACTCCTGTCCTGGAGCATTGTGAAGGAGGTAAATCGAAGGTTATACTTCCAAGGGTACAGGATGGAAGGCTGGTTGTACACTTACACTTACCCAAGAGCAAAATTCATATTTCAATATTCGAATTCTTGACACAGCAGCCTCAAGTAAAGCTGGATTTCTCTACCCTCCCCTTTTACCACTTGAAGATGTGCCCTACGGGCTAGAGTTGGTATATATATTGTAAGTCAAGTGTTAAATTTAGTGAGTATCATGAGATAACATTGCACTCAAAAATCGCTTCGTACTTTTGTATCAATTATATGATCCATTTCTTACTGAAACCTTGTCAAATAGGACTCTGTTTATAAACTCATTTGTTGTGATCTCGTTTTGACGGTCATGTTAGACCCTGTTTGATGGTCATTATTGAAAAATAATTATGTTTTGAAATGTGATTTTTAAGAAAATATGTGATTAAAAGTTAGAGAAAAGTTTTGAATTTATGCACAAAATATTTTATTGTATGAATGTGTGGTTAAAAATGAGTATGAGAATTAAAGAGTTTTGTTTTAATGAAAACCAAAAAGAGACTTAATGCTATGGCTATTATTTATAACTTTGAATGAATGACAATAAACCCCTTTTTGATGGCATTATTTGACAAAAAATAAAGTTTTGAATAGTGAATTTTTGAAAAATGTATAGTTAAAAAATGGGAAAAATTTTTAATTTACGTATAAAATATTTTATTACGTGAATATGTTGTTGAAAATGCGTATGCAGAATAATGAATTTTGAAATAATGATAGTCAATTAGAAGCTAAATAAATTTAAAAAGTGTATATGCGAACTGTTTGTATTATCATCAACACAGTTTAAGGCTCCCCAAACCTGAAACCAGCTTACAAAAACGTATCATAATTCATAAATGAATTTGAACAAAGCTGAAGTTGAAGCAGCCTATTTGTGGCCCATCAGAATTATATAACTGCCAAAGCAAAGCAAAGAAAAGAAAAGAAGGCAAAGCCCTTTGCGTACAACCACGTTTTCTTACAAACACTAGCTAAACTTTTGCTGCCCTATGCTATAGCCACCTATGACCTACCTAGGTTAAAATGCCCGTATCCTTAGCCAAAGATATTGGCTGACGTTATTTCCTTCATTAATTTGTACCTACCAAACATCCTTCTATATATAACTGTCGTTTTCTCAACTTGTGTAGTCAATGAACAATGGATTTCGCTTCCTTTTCTAACTCTAGTTCTTGTAAAACCACATTAATGGCAAGTAATGGAAGGGAGAAGAAAAATGTGGGTGCAGCAAAGAAAGCAAAGGCAGCGGCTGCAGTGAAACTCTCGACTGACCCACAAAGCGTGGCGGCGCGGCAAAGGAGGCACAGGATCAGAGACCGTTTCAAGATTTTGCAGAGCCTGATCCCTGGTGGAGCAAAAATGGACACAGCATCCATGTTGGAAGAGGCGATTCACTATGTGAAATTTCTCAAGACTCAAATATGGCTTCACCAGACAATGATAGACTTCGAAACGGATTATGATCATGATTCTGCTGATTATCTTCCTCAACATAATTCATTTTTCACTCATCAGACTGATGTTTGTATGCAAAATTTTGATATGGGGGTTCAAGATGAGGCAATGCCTCAATTAGGGTTACCAAACTCTTGCTTCCAAGGTGACGAAAATGTGCCTTTTGATGATCCATCCATGCAACAGTATTACTAGTTATGTATATTGAAGTAATTTCTCTCTAGATCTTTCTCTGCGTTTTTATTTCTATGTTCTTTGTCAAACGTGATTTGTAATAGGTAATGATAAGTAACTTTAATATTAGCAAACTCTTAACAATTATAGAGCTACTTGTTAGTTTGCCAATGGGAAACTATCAATTATAGTCATATTCTCTATTGGGTAAACAACATTGGGTGTTCTGACTAATTTGAAACGTACGGCGTTGAAATCATAAACCTTCGATTTAAAAAGCATGCAAGTCTGGACTTTCTATTATCAAACTGTTAGTTTGACCGTTGAATAGTCAAATTTTGAAATGATCGATATACCCATTTTCAAATTAAAATAAGAAATACGAAGGAAAAAAAAGGGAAAATTAAGGGGTTGTTACAAAGCTTCTAACTAATGTTTTATGATCTTTTGATAAATGTTGATGAAATATGAAATGTTGATAAAATTTATGGGTATTATAAAATGTATGATTAAATTTGAAATTTGACCCAATGAAAATTTGATAAAATCAAACAAGTACTAAAACAAAATTTTGCCACTATCTCTCTACAGCATGCCCTTGCCGGTGTCTACACAGATCCACCTTCATTTTTTGGAAGACAATGGAGAAAACTCCATGGCTAAATTCGCCCTATGCTCCCCCTTTAAGTACACTAGTCATAGTCAAACACTACAACAAAAATGGTCTTTTGTAACACATAAAATGTAATATTTGATAATTGAGTATTGTCAAAGGTGTCTATTGTAACGTTCTAATAAGTGAATATTGCCATTAATTAACATAATTGAGAATTGACAATATTTTTTAAATGGACGCTGCTAATGTTGTTTTTTGCAACGTTCATTGATTGTTGACAAAAGTTTTATTTATTGCAACTTTTAGTGGGTGTTACTAAAAAGTCGTTTAATTATAACTTTTACTGACCGTTGCTGATTTTTAAGATATATAAAATTCCGCAACGTTCTTTTAATGTTGCGAAAATGTTTTATTTTGTAACGTTTTATAAACGTTGCAAAAAGTTAAACTTATCGCAACATTTATTAAATATTGTTAATATGATCATGTAGACTAATTTTTCGAAATGTTTTTTTTAATGTTGCTAATTAAGTTAAATAGGCTAACATTTTGCAACGTGTATTAAAAATTGTTAATATGATTAGGGAAAAATTCATATTTAAGGTGTCAAGTTTCCTCCAATTCAAAAATCAGGTACAAAGTTTAAAAATTCAAAAATCAGGTAAATATATAATTAATTAAATATTTCTATTAATTAAATATAATAAAGTCACATTATTCGATAAATGGTCACAGATACACAATTAAGGTCACAATTTATTTGTTGGTCACATTTTATCAAATTGATTAGTCACATATTATTTCGGAGTCACAATTCAAAAATTTTACAGGTCACAGATTATTTCAAGGTCACAAATTATCAGTTACAGTTTATTTTGAGGTCACAGATTTGAAAATTAGTAAGTCACAAATCTTTTTCAGTCACATATTATCAAAATTTTAGATCACATTTGAGTCTTTGGTCACGTATAATCAAATCCTTGGTCACAAACACTGTTCATCACATCCCTTCACTGCGGCCGCCGCCGCCACCTTCATCGCCACAAGCAGCACGACCACCACTATCACCACAACCAATACCACCGAACTCACACCACCACCACCACCACCACTGAACTCACAGGCATCCAACCATACCACCAACAGATCGACCACCTGCACCAACGATCCAGATCCCAGATGCACTAACACCTTACCACCACAGCCGCATCCCAGATCCACCAGCACCTCACCAAATCCACAGCATCCCATATCCACCACTACCAACATCAACAACACTAATAGAACCGCCACCACTGCCACCAAGAACAACCTGCACCAACGACATAAAAAGCAGAGCCGCGGGCAGCGGCCTTTACTGTGCCGCCATCTTCGGTAATGGATGGAGCGCCTATGTGAGAAGGGAATATGTGTGGCGGTGCACAAACCTACACAAATCGGAGAAGATTTCGACCGTCGCTTCATTTACAGATCGTCGCCGCTGCTCTTCCTCTTGCAGCGGAGAAGATTTCAACCGCCGCTTCGTTTACAGATCGTCGCCGCTGCTCTTCCGATCTCTTCATTACAACAACATCGCAGTGCTACTTACGTGGTGGCGACAAGTGCTCCAGCAGCAGCAGCGACGGACAGAGGAGGACATGAGAGGGAGAGGATGAAGACCGAGAGTGAGTGAGAAGAATTAAATGATAGGGAGAGAGAGAAGGGGCACGGGGAAGAAGGGGGGAGGGGGAGAAAATGAAATTAGGGTTTCTAAAATTTTTATATATTAATTATACTACCTGATATTTGCACAAGGAAACTTGGTCCCTGATTTTTGAATTGGGGTAAACATAACCCCGGACCCATGTAATTTTTCCATATGATTATATACAATTTTCTGGCCCATTTAGAAGAGTCCATCAAATTCCAGCCCACAATCCACAAAATGCACAATTCAATTCGAGGAATTAGTGGTCAACAGTCGGTTGACCCGGCCCATTTTCCAAAATAGTCTTTGACCAATTTAAAAAAAAAAAAAAAAAAAGATAAAATACATAAAAATGTTAAAATATCTACATTCCCGTTTATACCCTCTTTTGAAAAATACCCACCTACGCCGCCGACTTCCCGCCCGCACGACCCAACTGCCGCCGACCACCCTCGCCCGCACGACCCCGCCCTCACGACCAGTACCGGAGCACAAGCCGCCAACGCCGTCAACATCTTCTAACTTGAACAAGGTGAGTTTTGCAAACATGGAAAAAATTTATTTTTTGAAATAAATGTGAGATTAGAAGTAGATTTATTGATTATACTATGCCAAAATGGTTTGAATGCGTGATTGGGTTGTTAAAGAATGTTTTTTTGGGAGTGGAGATCGCCGGAACGGCGATCTCCACGTGAAAAGCCGCCTGCGAAATCGCAGGCGGCTTTGGAAGAAGAAGACCGGATCCGCCCGGCCCGCCGGGCGGATCCGGTCCGCCCGGATGCCCCGGGTGGCCCAGAAGCAGGGCCAACCGGGCCATCCGGCCCGGAAGCTGGGCCATCCAGGCGGCCCAGCATCTGGGCCATCCGGGCCAAACGGCCCGGCTGGGCCGTTTGGCCCGGAAATCATTTTTTTTTTAAAAATTAATATTTAAAATTAATAATTTTAAATATTAATATTTATGTAAATTAAATAATTACTAATAATTAATATTAATATTAATATTTATTTTAAATATTAATATTAATTTATTTTTTTATTTATGTAATTATTTTTTTTATTCGTTAGTTTAATTATTAAATATTAATTAATTGTCGCAATTTTTTTTCAAAATATTAATATTAATTAATTTTATTATTTATATAATTATTTATTTATTCGTTTCTTAATTATTAAGTAGTAATTAATTGTCGGAAATTTTTTTTCTATTAATTAATATTTAAAAATATTAATACTTAAATTAAATATTAATATTTCATTAATTGAAATATTAATATTTCATTTAAAAATATTTGTATTAATATTAATTAATTGTCGCAACTTGTTTTCAATTAATAAATATTTAAAAATATTAATATTAAAATTTAATCATTTAATTGAAATGTTAATATTTCATTTAAATATTAGTATTAATATTAATTTATTTTTTTATTTATGTAATTATTTTTTTTATTCGTTAGTTAATTATTAAATATTAATATTTAATTAATTGAAATGCGATGCTTTTCATTTAAATATTAGTATTAATATTAAGTATTACTTAATTGTCGCAATTTTTTTCAATTAATTAATATTTAAAATAAATATTAATATTAATTAATTTTATTATTTATATAATTATTTATTTATTCGTTTCTTAATTATTAAGTAGTAGTAATTAATTGTCGCAATTTTTTTTTCAAAATATTAATATTAATTAATTTTATTTATTTACATAATTATTTATTTATTCGTTTGTTAATTATTAAGTAGTAATTAATTGTCGGAATTTTTTTTTCAATTAATTAATATTTAATTAATATTTAAAAAATATTAATATTTAAATTAAATATTAATATTTCATTAATTGAAATATTAATATTTCATTTAAATATTTGTATTAATATTAATTAATATTAATTAATTGTCGCAACTTTTTTTCAATTAATAAATATTTAAAAATATTAATATTAAAATTTAATCATTTAATTGAAATGTTAATATTTCATTTAAATATTAGTATTAATATTAATTTATTTTTTTTATTTATGTAATTATTTTTTTATTCGTTAGTTAATTATTAAATATTAATATTTAATTAATTGAAATGAGATGCTTTTCATTTAAATATTAGTATTAATATTAAGTATTACTTAATTGTCGCAATTTTTTTCAATTAATTAATATTTAAAATAAATATTAATATTAATTAATTTTATTATTTATATAATTATTTATTTATTCGTTTCTTAATTATTAAGTAGTAATTAATTGTCGGAATTTTTTTTTCTATTAATTAATATTTAAAAATATTAATACTTAAATTAAATATTAATATTTCATTAATTGAAATATTAATATTTCATTTAAATATTTGTATTAATATTAATTAATTGTCGCAACTTGTTTTCAATTAATAAATATTTAAAAATATTAATATTAAAATTTAATCATTTAATTGAAAATGTTAATATTTCATTTAAATATTAGTATTAATATTAATTTATTTTTTTATTTATGTAATTATTTTTTTATTCGTTAGTTAATTATTAAATATTAATATTTAATTAATTGAAATGCGATGCTTTTCATTTAAATATTAGTATTAATATTAAGTATTACTTAATTGTCGCAATTTTTTTCAATTAATTAATATTTAAAATAAATATTAATATTAATTAATTTTATTATTTATATAATTATTTATTTATTCGTTTCTTAATTATTAAGTAGTAATTAATTGTCGGAATTTTTTTTCTATTAATTAATATTTAAAAAATATTAATACTTAAATTAAATATTAATATTTCATTAATTGAAATATAATAATATTTCATTTAAATATTTGTATTAATATTAATTAATTGTCGCAACTTGTTTTCAATTAATAAATATTTAAAAAATATTAATATTAAAATTTAATCATTTAATTGAAATGTTAATATTTCATTTAAATATTAGTATTAATATAATTAATTTATTTTTTTATTTATGTAATTATTTTTTTATTCGTTAGTTAATTATTAAATATTAATATTTAATTAATTGAAATGCGATGCTTTTCATTTTAAATATTAGTATTAATATTAAGTATTACTTAATTGTCGCAATTTTTTTCAATTAATTAATATTTAAAATAAATATTAATATTAATTAATTTTATTATTTATATAATTATTTATTTATTCGTTTCTTAATTATTAAGTAGTAATTAATTGTCGCAATTTTTTTTTCAAAATATTAATATTAATTAATTTTATTTATTTACATAATTATTTATTTATTCGTTTGTTAATTATTAAGTAGTAATTAATTGTCGGAATTTTTTTTCAATTAATTAATATTTAATTAATATTTTAAAAATATTAATATTTAAATTAAATATTAATATTTCATTAATTGAAATATTAATATTTCATTTAAATATTTGTATTAATATTAATTAATATTAATTAATTGTCGCAACTTTTTTTCAATTAATAAATATTTAAAAATATTAATATTAAAATTTAATCATTTAATTGAAATGTTAATATTTCATTTAAATATTAGTATTAATATTAATTTATTTTTTTATTTATGTAATTATTTTTTTATTCGTTAGTTAATTATTAAATATTAATATTTAATTAATTGAAATGAGATGCTTTTCATTTAAATATTAGTATTAATATTAAGTATTACTTAATTGTCGCAATTTTTTTCAATTAATTAATATTTAAAATAAATATTAATATTAATTAATTTTATTATTTATATAATTATTTATTTATTCGTTTCTTAATTATTAAGTAGTAATTAATTGTCGGAATTTTTTTTCTATTAATTAATATTTAAAAATATTAATACTTAAATTAAATATTAATATTTCATTAATTGAAATATTAATATTTCATTTAAATATTTGTATTAATATTAATTAATTGTCGCAACTTGTTTTCAATTAATAAATATTTAAAAATATTAATATTAAAATTTAATCATTTAATTGAAATGTTAATATTTCATTTAAATATTAGTATTAATATTAATTTATTTTTTTATTTATGTAATTATTTTTTTATTCGTTAGTTAATTATTAAATATTAATATTTAATTAATTGAAATGCGATGCTTTTCATTTAAATATTAGTATTAATATTAAGTATTACTTAATTGTCGCAATTTTTTTCAATTAATTAATATTTAAAATAAATATTAATATTAATTAATTTTATTATTTATATAATTATTTATTTATTCGTTTCTTAATTATTAAGTAGTAATTAATTGTCGGAATTTTTTTTCTATTAATTAATATTTAAAAATATTAATACTTAAATTAAATATTAATATTTCATTAATTGAAATATTAATATTTCATTTAAATATTTGTATTAATATTAATTAATTGTCGCAACTTGTTTTCAATTAATAAATATTTAAAAATATTAATATTAAAATTTAATCATTTAATTGAAATGTTAATATTTCATTTAAATATTAGTATTAATATTAATTTATTTTTTTATTTATGTAATTATTTTTTTATTCGTTAGTTAATTATTAAATATTAATATTTAATTAATTGAAATGCGATGCTTTTCATTTAAATATTAGTATTAATATTAAGTATTACTTAATTGTCGCAATTTTTTTCAATTAATTAATATTTAAAATAAATATTAATATTAATTAATTTTATTATTTATATAATTATTTATTTATTCGTTTCTTAATTATTAAGTAGTAATTAATTGTCGCAATTTTTTAATTTTACGATTCATCCATTATTATTTGCACAAGATTCTAATATTTGAAATTTATAAATTTTGCAGGATGGAATATCATTTAGACGACGCCGTTCGACAGGTCCCCGGCAAAGTTACAGCGAATTGTAACTTTGCTACATTTACGATGGTGGAGGATATGCTCGATGAGGAGCATGCAAACATGTTGCGTCGGTCCTGCTTATGGCCCCTGCGGAGGTTGCGAGACGTTCAGTTTTCTGGCCAGATGCTCGATACATTGTTATGTCGGCTACTTAAGCCAGTTGACGGAGATGTTCTCAGATTTGATATTGGGGGTAAGGTAGCGACATTTTCTATTTTTGAGTTTGCACTCATTACTGGTTTGAGATGTACGGGTGCAGAAGCAGCAAAAGCCCGTATTCCGAAAAATAAGAGACTGTTGAATGAGTATTTTCATGGGCAGCCGACAGTGACACTAGGTCAGTTGGGAGACGCATTCAGGGACTGCGCCCAGATGTCTGACAAGTTTAAGCTTGGCTTGGTGCTTATTGTGGAGAGCGTGCTTAGATGTCATCATAGGAAGACGTCGATTGACGTTTTCCATCTGGAGGTTGTTGATGACTTTGATACCTTCAACAACTATCCATGGGGACAGTGTTGTTATATAGATACATTACGCCACTTCAGGAGGGGTTATTCATTGCCTAAGGGGGGTAGGCCAGAGCGCAAGTACGATGCGTACGGCATGCCATTGGCTGTACACAAAAAATTTTTAAAATAATGAATTATCTTTTTTTTTTATTATATATAATAATTGCAATGATTGCAGATATGGGTATACGAGACTGTTCCTATCTTGGCTTCTCGGTATGCGAGGAGAGGGGAGACATGCTTCCCTCGGATGCATCACTGGCGAGCACAAGACAAGCCGCTCGCCAAACACTTATCTGCTCTCCTGGACGATCCTCAGGTACTAATTATACATTTACGATTTTATGTTTTATGTCCTTTCGAACTCTCAATTAATTGTAAGTAAACTGGGTGAAATTTTCATAACTCAGCTTGAAGTCATCGCTGAGTTGAGACCGTCAACTGAGGAAGAGGGTCAAATTTATCTCCGCGACTTGTCTGGGCCAGTTGCGACAGACGACCATGTGCCCGAGCACGTTGCCGATAGATTGGGGGTATGTTTATTGAATATTATTTTTGCTTATTATAGTTTTGATTTCTTAAAATTAATTTATTAATTTGTTAAATTTAATATTGTAGGAGTGTCAGCCAGTATCACCTCCGTCGAGGGGATCACCTCCGTTGAGGATATCACCTCCACCGAGGGTATCACCTCCACCGAGGGTATCACCCCCATCAAGCAGATCACCTCCGCCGAGCAGATCTTCGCCGACGATGAGATCTCCTCCTGCACGTAATCGCAATGCTGCCAGTGATGATTTGTTCCAGCTTTTCAGTACATTTATGGGGGAGATGAGAGTGGAAGTAGCGGAGTTACGAGCCGATGTAGGAGCTCTTCGTACGGAGTTACGAGCCGGTTTAGGAGCCCTTCATACTGAGGTCGAGGGGTTACGAGGCGACATAGTAGCCCTGCGGGATACCCGTGACTCTCGGGATGGAGCAGGCGACCGAGGAGACGGCGGTTATCATGATAGAGGGGGTGATGGAGGGCATGACAGTTTTCAGGGAGGAGTGGGTGATGGGGGAGGGGATCAGATGGGGTATGATGATCCGACGTGGACGTCGGAGGCTGCATTCGACGCATTTTTTGCGAGTGTACCCGACGTGGTGGAGGTTGAGAGAGTACCGGAGATGGTGGAGGTTGAGAGGGTACCGGAGATGGTGGAGGTTGAGAGGGTACCGGAGATGGTGGAGGTTGAGAGGGATGTTCCAGAGGGCGAGAGGACGCCAGACACGATGGAGGATGTAGTCCTTGTGTCGGAGGGGATGACAGAGGTCGGGAGGGGGCATAAGCGTGCTGCTGATGTGCCAGAGTTGGTGGTAGGTAAGAGGCAGAGATTGCCGTCACAGTATATCGTTTCGCCCTTCACGGCCGAGGCGAAGAGAAGAACGTTCATGGACGGGACATTTCCCAATCTCTTTCGCGAGGTCGACCCCGTTAGGCAGAAAGCATTTGATGAGTGGTTTAAAATCTTTAAACCCGAGTAAGTATTTTATGATTTCGCTTATTTGTATTTACGAAATTATTTATGATTTTTGTAACAACTCAAATTTTTTCTCGTCATTTTTTCAGAGATAGCTACACCATCGGGGAGAGGAGGATATCGAATCCCAGACGATGGTTTGAAGATATATTAAGATCGGGAACATGGCTCGCAGACGATGTAAGTGTATTTGAGCACATGGTAATTTAATTTCGTTACGTAAGTTCTTGTTTTATGTAATTAAACAGTCACACACTTATTTTTGTTTTTTTACTGTAGCATATTGACGTGGCCATGGAAATGTTGCGCGATCGAGCGCAGAGATACCCGAGATCGTTTGACTTACCTGGTCGAGTCATTCTCAGCTCCGGGTTTGCACGTATCGTTGATATTGAGCATGGCACGTTACTATTACAAGGAAACGGATACGTGCTGCCTGAGTACATGTTGGAGTGGGTCATTGGGCTGGAGCCGACCTATGGAAAGCCGTGGGCGGATTGTACACATATATACGTGCCCGTGGTTGCGAACTCACACTGTTTTACAGTTGAGATTATTTTTGCTGATTCGACTATATATGTGTACGATTCGGATCATAGCTGTTTGTCACAAGACCAACTGCAGCTAATACTGGAGCCGATGTGTGTGATAGTTCCCATGATGGCTAGACATGCGATGATTAGAGTAAATGATAGACTAGCCATTGTGAGGGTTACGACGACACCGAGACAAGAACTGTCGTAAGTATTTACAAATTTTTAATTTGAAAAACTTATTTCTAACTATGTGTTATCGATCTAATATATTATTATTTAATTGCAGGGGCGATTGTGGTATGTTCACAATAAAGTATATAGAATTTTTGAGTATTGGTCGTCAGGTTGATACAATAACTCAATCGTGGATAGATATGTGGAGGTTGAAGTTAGCCTGCGATATGTATGAAAATAATTGTGATCCTTAGTCTACTATGTAATATTTTTAATTATCAATTTAATAATTTTTTTTATTGTAACTCGTGTCCTAACTTATTTATGAAAATATGAAAATAGTAAAGAAATTAATATATGAAAGTAACATCGATTTCAAAACGTCATTCTATAATTGAAAAACAATAGAACGCCACATGTAATTAATTGTACAACACAGTAAATATGAAATAACGGGCAGAATGTGTAAACGGTACATAATAATTAAATTTTATTCAACATCCGGTTCATTGTTGTGCAGAGGAATCTGACTTGGACAAAATCTTCTAGTATGCCCCGTTGCACCGCATCTACCGCACTTACGAGGTTGAGGGAATTCTCCGGTAGATGGTATTCTAGATGTACGTCTACGCCCAGGCGTACGTGCTCTGGCATCGGGTGACAACAAATTATTCAGTGGAAGAATGTGGTCGGGAACTTCCCACTCGGCTTCATTTGGTAGAGGAAATATAGTTTCGGCATATGCTGCTCTCCAATAATCAGCCATATAATAATGAGTGCATAAACTGTGTGGTGGAATTCCTCTTTGCTTAGCCACTGCGACTGCATGTGCACATGGAAAACTCTCCAACTGAAACTGTCTACACGTGCATGTGTTATCATTCAAACTCACGATCCAGCCCATATTACGTCCGCATCTCACGGAGAAGCGAAATTGATCCAACGGCTCCACAATTAGCTTTCTCGCCACATCTAGAGTTTTGAAGAGTTTATCTTCCTGAGCCGGCGTCAACACACTTGTACAATTATGTGATTCCTCACGTCTGTCATGGAACCACATCTGTAACTTTTGTCGAATATTTTCAAGCATTGCGAGAACTGGTAACTCTCGATCCTTCTTGAATAATGAATTGAGCGACTCCGCATTGTTCGACGTCATCATGTTGTATCGACGTCCTGGAAAATGTGACCGTGCCCAATGTTCAACCCCTATCTCTGTTAAATATTCCCATGCACCATGTGATTTATGTTCTATTTCGACCATAAACTTATCGAACTCTTCAAAACTATATGCTTCTGCAGCTTTCCTGAATAATGTAACGATACCACTACCCCGATATTTAGTCTTCAGATTACCCTGTATATGGTACATGCAATAACCATGATGTGCTGTCGGAAAAACTTCAGCTATACCATTTATTATTGACTGTCCCCGATCAGTCACAAATGCAAGGTTCTCGACATCCCCAATAACTTCTCTCAGCTTCGTGAAAAACCAACGCATCGCTACATCATTTTCTCCATCGACTATGCCGAACGCAAGAGGGTAAATTTGGATGTTGGCGTCTTGACATGTAGCAATAATCAACTTCCCTTCATATCTAGCTTTCAACGTTGTACCATCAATTAGAATTAGGGGTCGCATCGCATTTCGAAATCCTCTAATGCATTGTCCGAGAGCCATAAACAAGTACTTGAAGCGATTCTCGTCATCGCGCTCTCAATAAAAAACGCTGAGTTAAGATTAGTTCTTCCCATATTATGGCAATACCTGGCCAATTTGGCATAACTCTCCTCGGCCGATCCCATTAAATCCTGCAATGCACATTCTTTAGCCTTCCAGGCCTTTTGATAGCTCAGGTTAATCCCATAATTTCGACGCATGTCGTTGGCGATATCTGCAGGTTTGTAAATAGTCCGTGGGTCCTCAAATCTGTGCATTATCTCTCGCCCAATAAACCATGATCGAGCTTGCCTGTGATCATTTTGACGAATACCCACTTCGCAATTGTGTTCTCGTGCATACTTGCGAACTATAAAGCACTCATTTGTTTCCATCTTAGTCGAGCTCAAACGCCAACTACAATTATCATCCACACAAATAATTGTATACGCAGATTTGTTTGATTTTTTAACTTTGAACTCAAAGTTATGTTTTATTGCAATCCGGTGCGCAGCTTCCTGCAAATCTCTTTTCGATTGGAACAGTTGATCCACATACAAATCTTCATCTTCAGGAACTACACGCGAACAATTAGAAGAGCGTGTACTCGGCCCAGCATGTGAACTCCCACCAGACTCATATCTTTGTCTAGATACAGCAAGTAAATCCTCATTCGTAAATTGCCTTCCAAACTCGTTGTCTTGAACTTCATCGTGAATTCTGTGTGTAACCGTGAGACCGTGATCAGTAGCAACTGTTTCAGGAATAACCACATTATCCTCACGAACAATCTCAACTGTATCCCAAAAATCATTTACATTACAACCCTCTCTATCGGAGACTTCGTGATCACCCTCGGGAACATTCTTTCTCAATAAAGTTACGCCAATAGGAGCCGACTTTCGACCTTGGTTCAATGTAATTAGATGTTTCATTTGCACTTCAGAAGTAACTTTCATAGGCGGAATACTCATAGTTGAATGCTTCTGAAATAAAAATGCCAATTCCATATCGTACTGAGAGGGATCGACGTTAAGCATGTTTTGTATTTCTTGATACATTTCCGTAAACAGTGTTTTCTTTTGTTATATATATTGCATTAACCCCATCTCCTTCACTTGTCCATTTCCATTCCCATTGGCCACTTTTCTTCTTTTCAAATTCACCGAAATAACAAATTGGGATTAATGTCATGGATCTGCATTATGAATTAACCAGAACACAATTAATTAAATATCAGAAATTATAAGGATCTTAAAAAAAAAAAAAAAAAAAAAAATTCGATCCGCACGACCCAGACGTGCGGGCCGTGCGGATCCGCACGGCGGGCAGTGCGGATCCGCACGTGCGGGTAGTGCGGATCCGCACGACGGGCAGTGCGGATCCGCACGGCGGGCAGTGCGGATCCGCACGGCGGGCAGTGCGGATACTAATTTTTTCATCCGTTTGCCTAAAAAATTTATCTACCAACGTAAAAATAACGAATCAATTTTTCAATTTAATGATAACGAAATTAAAAATACGTAAAATATATATTATTTCTTCTGTTTACCTAAACAAATTATAGATACATATTGTAAAATTGAATCTAACAATGTCAAAATAACGAATCAATTTACTAATTTAATGAAAGTGAAATTAAAAATACGTAAAATATACTTACCGATTCCAATTGATGGCTCTAGAAACAGTATTTTTTGATGAGTGTTTGCTAAATTTATGAATTTTCAAATTTGAAACAGATGAAAAATGAAACACTTTTCAACTGTGTTGGATTCAACAGATGAAGGAAGTGAAATTACGTGAGATGTAAATGTGATTTTTTTATAGTCAATATGAGGGTATTATTGTCTTTTAAACAATAACCCAATTTTGTTATTATATAACAAACTTAAGAGTAAAATAGTCTTTCATGCATTGGATGGCTATTGTGAAAAATGTTTCAAATTTTTTGCCAAAGTGGAAAAGTAGCCATTTGACTTGGCTATACTAAAAAGTACCCCATTCAATTCACCCTCACACTCACGATAACAAGCCAAAACTCCCAAGAACCTTAGCGCCTTAATGTTGAAATTGAAACCATAGAATTCCCAAATCCAATCTACGAGTTTCTCTCAGCCTCTCAATCTTCGACTCTTCGCTCTTGTTCGACCTGAGTCTCTTGCGACCTCCTTGACTTGACACCTCAACAGCCGATGCCTTCTATCGACAGAAGAAGAAGGTGAATAAGGAAGGTCCCTCATCCATTCGTTTCTCGGCCTCTTTGTCTGGTAAGTGCCAGTAGAAATATTGTCATAAATAAATTGTTATCTTTTTAAAGAGCCAGTAGAAACCTACTGGCTACTAAATTTGTCAAAGTATAAATTGATATAATAAAATTTTGTTGTGTTTCCTGTTCGTAGGGGTTTTTTTAGTGCAGAGAGGCAGTAATCCTCTTGAGAAGCCTCAAAGGCATATTAAGCGCGTGGTGAAGTGATGTGGTAATAGAGGATTATTCCGAGAACTTAGGATTTATTATGGTTTATCAGTTAGACATGAGTTGAGTGATTAGTCTAGTGAGTATGGTGAGCGATGAGAGGAGATATGTGTTCTCAAGGTGTGAGCAACACAGAATGAGATAAGATAAGTGTGGTGAGATCTTTTCATGGAGTCATTTATGCAATTATTGCATATGTGTTGGTCGTGTGTTTGATTAACTTGATGTTAATCTGTTGTTATATGTGAACGTGATTTTGAAAAGATCTGTGTATTATCCTATGTTATATCTTCGTCGTGAGTTCATTTGCTCTTGATTGATTACTGTTAATATTTGCTTCTACTTGGGTGTTCTTGAGCTTAATCCTGGTAAGTATATGAAGCATGTATAATTTCAGGTTGGAAACATGATGTAAGGTCTTTGATACCAATTTTATTGGTTACCTTGATTATGCAAGTATTAACTGTGTTTTGATTACTTGCAGATTTATTGAGAATCAAGGTGGAGATTTATTGGGTTTTAATACAATACCCAATAAATCTAGACGATGATGAAAAATAGATATCAAAATTTTTATCGACACCATAGATTAGGCTCGACTCAGAAACGACCTATACTTTAGGAGGGTCCAAGTTTGTTTTGGATTATTGGGTGGATTAGTGCGTTGGTCCATTTGTTGTGGTTTGTATTGACCTATTTATTGGATGTCCTATTACCTTATTAGTTTGCCCAATTAAGTGATATAACCTAAACTATATATTGGTTTTTGTATTGTGTTTGTGTGTGTTGTGCGCAAGAGAGGAGAGAATGTGAGAAAATGGGGCAGTCGACTTGGGGGGAATTGGGAGAGATTCCACCATTGTTCTTCACCTTGTTTCTTCTCCATTGTAGCCACCACATAGTGTTATTTGTGGGTACTAAATAGAGAGCAACCGAAGAGGGTAAAAAGGGCAACCAAAGGTGAAGAAAGTCTTTGGGTCGAGCTTGAGTAGGGTGATGTTCGTTTGGTTGATTTCTGAACTCGAATCAAATGTTTCTCGAGAAATTTCCACGACATTTACAAAATTAAGCGATTTTCATCGGTCACTCTCTCTATAGCTAATATCAATTAGTTTCTTTGCGGAATGTGATGGATCTAGTGAACCAAACATTGAACCATAGGTTAGAGGATGTCCAATTTATTATAACTATCAAATATAGTTTGTACAAGTGTTAAATTCAACTTTCAGCCAGTAGTTTGAAATCTGTTTGATGTTTTTTTTATGGCTCAAGACCATCACATGGTTTAACATACAGTCGAACAAAAATAAATTTTCATCATAGTAACTGAACTGAGCTATAAATTTTTGTAACAAATGACTTGTTCAATTTCTTGGACTGGCTACACTTTGTTAAATGATTGGCCTTTGTGAATGAAAGCTGGTGTCGAATAAAAATAAATTTTCATCATAATAACTGAACTGAGCTATAAGTTTTTGTAACAAACGACTGGTTCAATTTCTTGGGCTGGCTACACTTTGTTGAATGATTGGCCTTTGTGAATGAAAGCTGGTGTCCGGGTGAGTAATGCCATTTACATGTATATAGAAGGAATAAATTTTTTAACCTAGAAACTAACCATTGGTTTGGAAGGCATGAACATCAATCAACCACCACAAGGTTGATGGTTATTATCAAACTCAAGGCATCTTTTATTGGTTGAGTTTAAAGTATAGAAAGAACCAAGTGGAAGAAAAGAAACAAAATATCTATACCAGTTACAATTACGGGACTTCATTATGTGGTCATTGCTATTACTTGTGATTAAATATCAGTTCTTATAATTATTTGAAATTTAAGTTAAATATCAAGTTCTGAAATTGGTATAATCTCTATTAAAATTCTATTTATAGTCTGCTTCACATGTCTGCTAATGTAAATCGAACATTCTCTTGTATCTCGCCAATAAATATGAAAATATATTAGATTTGACCATAAAATTGCAGAAAACGTAAATAACATACGATTTGATTGAAATTTGAACACAGATTTTTTTCTTATTGATCCAATGCTTCTCTTGCAATTTCTTTGGTAATCGTGAATTGTGTGGTGAGCAAATCGAAGAATGCATGAAGAACGATAGGATTGAGTATACCATTAGAGTATTATCTAGAAGTTTGATGTTGCAAGTGTGGCAATAGTCTCTTCACACCTAAGCAACATCAAACTTTTATTCCTAATTTTTGTTTCATTTTGAAGTTCATTTTTATTTAATTTGTGTTGTTTCACATTCTAATGTTCAAGTATATGGATTCAAATATTTGTAATGAATTTATCAAAATTTATGAAATTCCAAAATTTATTTACAAAAGAAAGTTGTTTTTTTTTTTCTGATAATTAATGCAGGCAAATTATTTGCTCATATTTAATTTTCGATTACAAAATGTCTAATTAAGAGAAGCAGTATTTCTAGTGATGTTTTATGTAATAAATAAACATTTATGTAGTATATAATGAAATATTTTTAATAAATTAATTAGTAGGTAAACACGATTTTTTCCCTTTTTGTAAAATTAGTCCATTTTCAAGTTAGACAACAAATCAACAAAAGCCTAAGCCCAAATCTAAACATAGATAATCTATCCTTTCTCTCTCACTCTACGTTTCTCCTGTTTGTGGCTATAGGAATACCAGGCATCGCCCGACACCAGCCATCAATTGTTTGTGATAGGCTCAATTTCTGGGAACCTTCTTCTCTATTTTTCCAAGGTAGGGTATATAAGTTTACTTCTTATAACTCTTTTAGATTTTTTTTTTCTTTTCCATTGTTTTTACTGCTACCATTTTGCTATTTCTGGAAAATTGGATTGGAAAATTTCATGAATCTACATCTGACTGAAATTTGTGTAAGTTTTGTGGTGGGGGGAAAGAAGACTAGAACTTGGGTGTTGGGCGAATTTATATTAAGGAAGAGCATGGGCAGTGCATATTTTTGTTGATTAATAGTATCATATTCCGATTTTAAGTTAGGTTTATACTAGGCTATGCTGCATTTGTAGTGGAAGATCAGGTTTTTCATTTTTCAGACTTGCTTTAAATGTTGGAACTTTTAATTAGTAAATTGCAAAATACAACCTCTGAATCAGTGAGGCTGTATTTGTAGTGGAATATCAAGCTTTTTCGATGTACACAACTGTGTGAACTTCCAATTGATGAATTGACAAAGGAAAATCTCCTTATCAGTAGCCTCACTATGGTTCATGAAGTGGAAGATTATGTTCATATTATATGATTCCTCTATGCAATATGTCTGTCTCGTGCATTTGGATTTAAACACAACCAAAACATATTTTGTTTCTAATTATATTTTAGGTCTAGAAATCCAGTACTTAGATTCTTCTAAGGAAGTGCACTAATTCTCGTCTATAATTGCCACTTAATTTTGAGGTAACAGTGTATGTTGCTTAGCTTCCATTTCGTTTTAGAAGGTACAGTCCAAGAAGCTACAATCTACTTCCATTGCTAAGTCAATGCCCTCAACTGAACTTGTTGCCTTGTCAGCAAATTAGTGAATTGTTGTTGCATTGTCGGCTTAATGAATTATTTTTGGATTATCGCTGTAGTAATTGATCATTGATGATTTTTTTTTTAATTTTTTAATTTTTTGGTTATGGTTTGTAAGAATTTGCCAAGAAGATAGATATCTATTATATTGTATTATGTATATAAATTTTATGTTTCAAAACCTCCTCAAAATAACTTCGAATGAGATGAATTTGACTTCAATGTCATATGTGCATTTATTATATCGCCTTACGTAAATTTCAGCCCTGCTCCTAAAATTCCAAGATGCAACCCAGGGACTCCAATAGGCTACACGTAACATATTATGACAATAAAGTGCGATTTTAGTTCAAAGCACGACTGCAGATTTCTATAGGAAAAGCTACAGTGGAAAACCCTCCGTGTTTCCCTATTTACTCATCCTTTTCCGACAGTCACATCCTCCACTTTCCACACCCTTCTTTCAAACTCCCTTTCAAAATCAATCAAATTTCATTCTCTCTTTTTTGTTTTTTTTTCCAATTATTCTTGCCCTTAAATTTCACCCATGACCTCAATTAATTTCAACTCGTTCAACGAAAACTGGTTCAAAAACCCTCCAAAAATCCCATTTCAACCCTTAAACCTCCTGCAATCATTCTTCAAACCTCACTCCAAAACCCCAAATTTTGCTTCAATTTCAAACCCTTTTTCCAGGAAGCCCAAGAATGATCCAAAGAAACCTGGAAAGTACCGCCAAATGCTGGATCAATTCTACTGGGAGTGCGAGAATTTGCCGGATTACCGGCACACCCCTGAAGTCGAAAGAATTTTGAATGAGGACCCGGCTATTGAGAAGAAAGAGAACCCGACCCAGGCAGAAATTGAGGAGAATAAGAAGTGGTGGGCTGATCTTCGGGATAGCCCGGTTGCTCAGTTCTTGGCTCAGGCTGAAGAGATTGCTGATAAGCTTAATGAGCTTGAGCTTAAGGAGAATTCCACTCCTTACAGGAGAGAAGACAAGAAATTGTGGCAGGTACTTTGAGTTTTCTCTTTTAGGTTTTTTTACTATTTTGAAATTTACATTTAGTTAAATATCTTTAGTAAATGAAGTATCGAATGTGAATTTTGTAATGTTGTGTTCATTTATCTATTTGCGTTTGAATTTTGATGTATTAATTGGTTAGAATTTGTTGGAGAAGGCTATGAATTACTGTTAGTATTTTTAGTTGTGAATATTTGCTTTAACCAATAATTATAGCCGTTCTTGATTAAGTTACACTAATATTAGATAAAGATGCCACTGGATTTGATCCTAGAAGGAACCAATCTAATATATATATATATATTTTGTTCTCATTATGTTCGTGTAGGCATTGCCAAATGTGATTGGGCTGGATGGGAGGCCAATGCCGAGGAAGTCAATAAAGTCGAAGGGAGAGTCGGATGATAAGTTTTGGGATTTTGCAAGGCAGTTCTTTTTCGGGCTTTGGGGTTTCCAGCAACGGCCATACCCACCAGGCAGGCCTATCGATGTTGCTCAGGCTATAGGTTACAAGAAACTTGAGAAGCGGTATTATGATTGTAAGTTTTTGCAAATCTTTCATTCATTTGCTCCACATTTAATATTGTTCTTTTTACGTAGTTTCCATCTTTTATTGCTTTATGTTTTTTCTTTGAGTGGAAAATTTTGTGTCAGACCCCAGGATTTTATTGAACTTTTTGGCCTTTAGAGATTGATTATGCTACTCTAATGTTAAGGATTTTTAGATCTCTGTAGAAATGGTTTACTTGTGGTGCTTGTCATTGGTTTGAATATGCAGGTGACATATAAGACTTCAGTTACTCAAGGAAATAATGTTCTACTGGAAGTAACACCCTCGAACATTCTTATAAAAGTTAACATAGAAAATGCCATTTTCTATGTTAGTATGGATCAATTTGTTGCAAATTGTGTTGGCCTGAATGAAAACGGGCTTTTGCAATGTGAATCCTTTGCAGGAAATCTTGCTTCAGCAAACTTCATTCCATAATAGTTGGTTTTTGTTTATGTTTCTTATATGATGAACCCTCGTCTTTTATATTTTTCCCACTTGCATAGTCCGCTGGGGAGGGGGGAGGGGGGGGGGGGGGGGGTTGTGTCCCTGCTGGACTCTGAGGGAATTTTTATTTTTTGGGCATCTTCTTTATTGAAAAAGAGTTGAGGAAGATAGAATAAGCAGGAGGAATGCCGTGTATTTCTTTATCATGTGCAATGTAGTGTCTGTTTTTCAGAAATTTTACTGGTACTGCATCTAACAACCCTTTAGAGGTGTTGCTATCCTATTGGAACAAATGTCTAGTCTAACGACTATTGAACAAATCAATGCCCTAATTATGTACATTTTTTACATGAACGATCTATTTATCAGATTAGAAACAGTTTATTACGTTTTATTTCATAATTTTGAAGTTTAACACGTAGAATCGATACTCGATTTATCTATCTGTCAATAGAATTTAATTGGTCATTAAAACTGTTAATGACATTTGAAGTTGTATTTTATGTGTTTGTTCTTCTATGAGGACTTTCATATCCATTCTTTGAGGTAATATGTAATAAATGAGCTAAGTGTGTAAACCCACTATTCTTCGTGGTATTATTTGAAATTTTATTTTGATTTCAGAACATCTTCAAGATCTATTCAATCTTTTCCAACATGATCTATAACCTCAAAGTCTTTGTTTCAACCACTTCTTTGTGTATTTCATGTGCATTGCCTTTGATTTTTATTGGATTCTAGAAAACATGTCAATCTTCTAACCATAAATTCTAAATTAAGATAGTCAACAAAATCTATTGAATTTTTCTAACAAATTGCAATCTGATAGTTTTCTTCCTAGAATATTTTAGAATATGTCAATAGAAATCTAAGAACTAAGAACGTGGATGGTAATTGGTATGTATGTTTATATGTCGAGATCACTCACAGCATAAAACTTAAGGAGTCACAAATTTATGTCACTTTGGTGTTTTCGAAGTATGAAACTCCATAGGAAACAATTGTGAAATATGGAAGAAATTTTTTTTAATAACCTTTTTACTTTTTAGCAGTCTTGCGTCTGTGTTTTATTTTTTACTTGAGGTAGTCCCCACTGAATTATATTCCTGGCTCTGCCACCGTTCTTAATATAGTTTGATCTTCAGTCTGTTCATTATTGCATGCCCCATAACACATGATTTGCCTCAGGGCAGGTGTTTTACAGTTCAAATATTGTAATGCTGTATAATTTACTAACTTTTGTAAATAGTTTTACATTGGATAATTGGCACAAATTCCATACCTTTCAAGTTTATTGTGGAAAACATCCCTATCTTTAATTTTTTGGCACAAAACATCCCTACCTTCCACCTTTGCGTTGAACGTCTTTTTCACCAATTTTTACCCTAAAATGACCAATTTACCCTCTTATTTAAATAATTAAAAAAAATAAAAATTGCAAGCATACTCCTAAACTTTTTAAAAAGTGCAAATCAGTCCAAAAGCATTATTAAAAATGCAAATGAGTCCCAAACTTCGCAACCACCACTCATCCTCCTCCTCCCTTTCTCATCCTCCCATCACCAATGGTACCGTCATCTCCACCACCCATTCCCCCTTTGTCCCCTAGTAAAAATTTTCAATCCATCAAAACCGTGAAGAATCATAAAAATCGCCCCTAAATTTGTGAAGAACCCAAATTCAAGTTATGGTGTGTATAAAGTGTATCATATGCCCCCTAAATCGCTCCTAAGTCTGTGAAAATACTAGAATTGAAGACCCGAACGGGAGCACTTGTGAGCATGTTTAGTTGTGTTTCTATCCTTCGCATGAATTTCATACCTTCTTGTAAAGGCCTTGTAAGCTCCTCTCGGTACTTCACCAGCATGTCATAGTAAACTTTCTACACACGGATCAGAATTTAGAGATCAAATCTATCAAATCCCAAATCAACACTAAATCTCGATGATAAATCATGGAAATAAATTATTTACCATGAATTGGTCGAGTTCTGGGTCTTTTGACACATCACTATTGGCCGCTAAAGCTCGCAGTCTTGTCTCAAACTCTTCGGGGTGAATTTGGGTTCTTCAGACTTATGGGTGATTTTTATGATTCTTCACGGTTTTGATGGATTGAAAAATATTTCTAGGGGGCAAAGGGGGAATGGGTGGTGGAGATGGCGGTGTTATTGGTGATGGGAGGATGCGAAAGGGAGGAGGATGAGTGGTGGTTGCAAAGTTTGGCCACATTACCTTTAAAAAAAAAATAGGGTGAGCATTTTCACTTTTTAATAAAAGTTTGGGACTCATTTGCATTTTTAATAAAGTTTTTGGACTGATTTGCACTTTTTAAATAGTTTAGGAGTATGCCTGCACTTTGTTCTTTATTTTTCTTTTTATTTTATTTAAATTGGAGGGTAAATTGTTCATTTTAGGGTAAAAATTGGTGAAAATGACGTTCAACGCAAAGAAATTGTAAGGTAGGGATGTTTTGTGCTAAAAAATTAAAGGTAGAGATGTTTTCCACAATAAATTTGAAAGGTAGGGACGTTTTGTGCCAATTACCCTTTTACATTTTTTATAATTCTTGTGTTTAAATGGTGCATGTAATTTTTTAATCTGATGTTATATACTTATATTGCTTTTCTCTTAGTTATCATGAGGAGTGGTGGGTTTTACTATAAGGATCGCTTGGGTCGTACAAGAGGACCGATGGAATTAATCCAGCTTAAAACTGCTTGGGGTGCTGGAATTATTGATAAGCATACGTTCATATGGGGTGAAGACATGGATGAATGGGCACCTATAGGCATGATATATGGTATGGAGCGTGCAATTGCCACATGGGAAGGTTTGTAATTTGTCCCATGTAAATTGTTATCCACTTTGTTGATAAATAGCATATAGAATGTCATTTTTCTTTGAATGTATTGTTACATTTCCAGCACTATTTTCTTTTGTGGAATCCCTAGCGAAACGTGTGGTTAATAGATTGAGAGGTTTCCAAATCATGATATGTTTAGCTTCTTCTTCCCCTAAAGGGAATAAGAGGTCTTGTCTTGACGAGTCTATAATATTTAGATACGAGAAGTTAGATTTGCACTTGTACATTTACAGTAGAGACATATAATATTTCTTGAGAATGTGAATACCTATTTTATAAACTCATTTTTTATTAGCTGCATGTTTACTTTTCTTTTCAGTTAGATTAGGTGCTGCTGCAACAGCTTTCCTTCATAAACTACAGAAAGGTCTACCGCCTTGGGTTCCACTTAAGGGGTTCGAGGATAAAACATATAAGCAGCTCCAAGAAGAAGCATGTGAGAGCAAAAGGCGTGATTTAGCTGTGCTGGAAGCTAACAACGGTATTTGGCCTGGTGTAAGGACACCTAGTCATGCCCTGTTTCTTTGGGCAGGTGGCTCGGAGCTGACATCAATTCTGGAAGAGGACCATATGCCCAACAAATACATCCCAAAAGATCTTAGGTATTATCTTGAGCATATTATGCTTTTCCCTATTTGCTGTGGATGGTTTTTGATAGTTTTGTGAAGGGAAAATTGCATCATTGGTCCTCAAATATTCCGAAGAATCGAGTACTTCCTCAACCTTTCACATTTCTAGTTCCACAATAAGCCAATAACAATAGAAATAGGTCAAATCTTGGATAAGTTGTTACGTTGCCCTCACAAGTGCAACTTTATGTATATAACTTTCATTTCTCAGTTTGGACTAGTGTCCAAAAATTTGAAGTGGGGAATGTATCTATGTGGGTCACGTGAGAATTGGATGGTTTCTACGGTCAAGAACTCATTATGCAACTAAAATAGGTTGGGAAATGGTTCCTTTTTCCCCTTTTGTGAATGGCATATTGTTTTTATGTTGATTGGCTAAATCGTATTTTATCTCCGCAAATAACTAGATTGCATATTTCTTACATCACTTTACTGCTGCGCCCGCCCCCCTTATGTACAATTACTCCTTAGCTCTTCCCAAATTAAACTAGTTTAGGGGTCATTTTTGTGGGACAGGCTTGAATTGGCTAAAATTATTCCTGGATTAAGGCCATGGGAGGTTTTAAGTGTCGAACAAGCCATGGATCAGATCACCTATGGTGGCGAGTGGTTCCGTGAACCACTTGGTACATTCACGACTGGCCCTCCATACATCCGTGAGTGGAACAGGGATGTGATGGTACGTGCTGTCGCAAAATTTCTTATTTTTAAATCTTATATTACATTTGTTGGTTCATATGCACTACTGCATTATGTGAATGTGGCTACTATATTAACACCATCTCGTTCTGCTTTCTTTATGCAGAAACTGTTTCAAATTTTCTACGGCCTAAGTGTTCTAGTGTACAACAAACTGGAGCGGACTATTCCCGGTTTCAGCACAGTCATGGAGAAGGTCCAAGCCGACTCTAACGCAAGACAAGACAAACGAAAAGCAAAGAGGGCTGCACAGATGATGGCCGAGGAAGGAGCTGCATTGTTTGGTCGAGTTGAAAGTGATAAATAGCGAGCTCTTCTGCTGATATCTTCTGCTTATTTTCATTTTCTCGTCGATGAAATGGCAGTTGATTTATCGTTGTCAGCAGTTCGTGTTTGCGTTTATCCCGTGGTCGAGCATTTTGGATTTTAGAACCTCAACAATTTTGGGCTTGTAACTTGGCATAATATCACAATGTTAGGCTTATTTTCTGTGGGCAAAATATGAGACTTGTTTATTTTACAGTTTAGTATTGTCTACAGTTACATTGTCAGTCTGTTCGATAAATAATTGTCAGTTAAAATTTAAAAGAAAAACTCGAGCTTTCTTGTGCTACTTTACTTATAAATGGTAACACTTTAGTTGAGGAGAGCTACAAGTCCTCTCCCATTGTTGTTCCTGAATGTTGAGAAAATGGTTGCAACCCAAATCGAGCAAGTTATTACTTAATCGTGATTTGATGAGGCTCAAAATGCAATACATTGTCCACTTTTTGGGGGCTACTTATGAGTATGAGAGAGGAAAGGTATCTCTTTAATACTTATATAAGTTGTGAATTGCACCAAAATAAGTTCGTTAAATATAAAAAAGTTTGTAAAAGTAAATGTTAATTGTCCAAGAAAGATGGACTGAATTCACCAATATACTTGACATATTGCCTAAAAATAATAAATTATATTAATTCAGATCTAATTGTCTCCTTGTGATTTGTTGTTGTAAAAAATTATTTTTAGCAGCAATCAATCTCTATGTGACAGCTGTGTTTTCTGTATGAAAGCGATTAAAAAAATTTGTATCCATAGCATTTCTCTAGGAGAGAAGCTTCAGGTACAGCATGGTGTACATCACCGTGCACAGCCGTCTCACATTCAGAGGTGGAGCTCCGCGATTAAAAAAATCACAGACCCCACCGACTGTGCACTGCGCTGTGCAATTATGTTGTACAAACAGCATAATTCTTTCTCTAATTAGAATAAAAAATTCTACTGGATAAATTAAACAACAGCCGTTTATCGAATTGGGTGATAATCCATAGGGCGGTCACGTGCCTGTCTGTCATAAGACAATGGCAGCTACGTGGCATAAACATAGGGCGTTTGTCTCTCTCCTCACCTGTATATATAATTCTTGGATTATACGCATAATTGATAATCATGGAAGATACAGCGACAGAAATTAAAGATTTGATTTTCTCTGAAAATGAAGAAAAGGAGAGTGTGGAATCAACAGGTGGTGGAGTGTTGAACAATCTGGTTTCCAATCCCGAAGAAGAAGAAGAAGGTGGTGTGGTGAACAATTTTATTTCGAGTTTAATTTCACCTAAGAGTAGTCCAAGATTGAGGGGGAATATAGATAGTAAAGAAAAGGGTGATGATCTTGGATTCAAAGAGGAGTCAGGTGAGGATCTTGGCGGTGGGTTTGTCAAGAATCTAGTGTCAACCATTTTTCGTCAAAGTGAAGAAAATGAGAAAGTTGAAGAAAAACTTGGTGTAATTGATAGTCTTATCTCTCGCTTGACTACACCTCTTGCAGGTATAAAAATCCATGTCATTTAATTTTTGAATATTAATAATGTTTTTCGTGTGTTGACAATGTTAATTTTGTTTGTTGAACAGATGATGCAGTTCCTGCAACAGATGAGGCTTCTATCCTAATCCATTCAATTGTTCATGACTAGGAAATATGTTACTTTTTTTTTTTTTTTTTTTCGGATTCTATGGATTTTATCTCGTGTGAGCACTCGACATTGGATCAAACAATTTTGTTGATTTAGACATTGTCAATTTGTTTTTCAATGTCATAGAATTCATGAATTGAAGGAAGAATATTAAAAGAAAAAATTGGGACTCAAGTGTTCATTTTTTATAAGTTCGTGGTCGTGAATGTTATCCCTCTTCAATTTGCACCCATTTTTTTACTACTTGACAATATTCTTGACAATATTGATGGACAATAGTTTTATTATTGTAATTTCTTCAATACTTCATTTTTAAGGTTAAATTATTAATATTTCTTAAATTATTAGGATTAAGAAATTAGTCTTTATAAAAAAAAATATTTATTTTACACAAATATTGTAAAGTTCTATCACAAATATGATAAAATTATTTATTGATGTAGTTGAATTTTATTTTTTGACATTTATTCTTTTTTCACTCTGCCCTTGTTTAAAACTAATAGCTTAAAATTAATTTTTTAGTAGAATGTGATGAAATTTTTTGAAATGTGTGGTTGAAAAGTTGTGCGACCTATGAAAGATGTAGTTGATATTGATTGTTTGACTTTGACTTATATTAAAATTCAGATTTTAATTGGTACAATGTCAAATTTAATTCTAGTGACCTAATTAAATTTCTCTTAAAGTTCAGTGACCATAGTTGAATATTACCCTAATCGGATCCAATTGTTATCCGATCCGGTTAGTTTCTTGCAGACTCGCATAAACCTAAGCCGACCCGGGTTCAATATAGGGCTAACCTACATTGCCCAGTTATTACGCATATATGATAACAGACTAAGAGAGCTAAGCTTTTCTCGACACCTTAACTGGTAAGCGGCAGAGAGAGACGGAGAGAGTAGGAGGTTCCGCCTAGTCGATCCTCACGAACCACCACCAAAATGGTCAGCTTCGTTCACTCTTTAACCTAAATATATCATTCTGTATGAATGTGTTTTCTGTTGCTGTTTAAGTTTTCCAGTTTTGGGATCACGGATTTGATTGTTAGGTTTTGTTATTCAGAGTAAATTCTTAATGTGTTTGATATATTTTGTGAAAATGTTAGTTTTGGAGGCTTTTTATCAGTATTGATATTGATTACCGAAATATGATACCAAATTTTTGCACTTGTATTTGTACGATGTTCGGATTATTGTCATGAGTGGATTACCATGTAAAAATATAAATTTTTTTCTTTACAGTTTTAAGTAATTTTACAATGTTAATCTTTGAATGAGATTTGGGAAATGCTGTTAATTATCCGTAGCCAAGCTATTTTAAAAACCTTGAGTATCTGTGTGTGATTTTGCCATTGATGCTATGATGTGGCGTCTTTCTAATTTGACAGTAATATCTCATCCTTTTTCTGTCTGTAATTGCAAATGGACGCTTTCCTATAATGATCCATGACCATTTTGTATGACATCTTACAAGAAATTAGAGAAGATCAATGTAAAGCATAATGCAAGATATTTCAATCTCGTCGTATGCTTCCTGTAGCAGTGTAGTTATAGTCTTCATTTATGGAATCTTAAACTGAAAATTGCTTACTGTTGCGATTTGTTTGTATGTAAATATAATGCAGCTGCTTAGACTTAATTTTGGTAAGTTTGCAACTAAAACAGAGAAGAAACTCTTCATGTCCTAACACAAGATATTTAGGAATTCTTATCTACACCTTATTATGAGTGATATGATGCGTTCTCAAAGAATAAAAGGGCTTTAGTGCCTCTTTATGTGGTGACTGTCTAATGCTTTATAATCTATACTATTATTGTGTTGAATTACACTATTACAGGCTAGAGGCTTGAAGAAACACTTGAAGAGGCTGAATGCCCCAAAACATTGGATGCTGGACAAACTTGGTGGTGCTTTTGTAAGTAAAAATTTCTGATTGTGTCCTATTTCCTTTTTTTGTATCTTTTACTTTGTTTGTGCTCTTTTGTAAACCTATTTGCTTATTTGTGTTTATATTTTGACATCCCGTGTGTTTGTTAATGTGCAGGCACCCAAACCATCATCTGGACCCCACAAATCAAGGGAGTGCTTGCCTTTGATCCTTATTATGCGTAACAGGCTGAAGTATGCTCTCACATACCGCGAAGTTATAGCTATCTTGATGCAACGCCATGTTCTTGTTGATGGGAAGGTTAGGACAGATAAGACGTATCCTGCTGGTTTCATGGGTAAGCACGTCATCATATGAATTTATTCTTACTTTAAGAAATTAAACTCCAGCGAATTGGTCGAGGATAATTCAGTGTTTTTTTTTTGGTTATGGGATTAATTTGGATGATTAATCTTGATAGCCTTTTTTTTCCCTTTAGCTGATATCTCCATGTTTTTGAACTTTTGGCTAGATGTTGTGTCTATTCCAAAAACCAATGAGAATTTCCGTCTACTCTATGATACCAAGGGTCGATTCCGGCTTCATTCTGTGAGGGATGAGGAGGCTAAGGTTTGTTTTCTTTAACCCTTAGTTTCTTATATGCTGGTAAAAAAACTGTCATATTTTTATGACTACTAAAAGAGTAAATGCACTTCCTCTGCTTGTGGACATTTTAAGAGTAAATGCACTTCCTCTTCGCCATTCTCCCATGACAGAGACGGAAAAATGGAAAACAAAGTAAAACGGAGAACTAAAATTGGATGAATGATTCCTCTAAATTTGAAATGAACCAGATGATCCTAAATTTACTAATTCTTTCTTTAGATTTTCAAATCAATTCTATAAAGCCTTGGCGACATAGTCAACCAATTCTGAATGCTGTTTCCTTCAGCATTCTATTAATCTGATATATCTTGATGAAAGTTCTTACTCATTAAGTTTGTGGTTCTGTAGTTTAAGCTTTGCAAAGTTCGATCTGTCCAGTTTGGGAAGAAAGGCATTCCCTTTCTCAACACCTATGATGGAAGGACAATTCGCTATCCAGACCCACTCATCAAGGCAAATGACACGATCAGACTCGACCTTGAGTCGAACAAAATTGTTGATTTTATCAAGTTTGATGTTGGCAATGTTGTGATGGTGACCGGTGGAAGGAACAGGGGACGTGTTGGAGTGATCAAGAACCGTGAGAAGCACAAGGGAAGCTTCGAAACTATCCACATCCAGGATGCTCTTGGGCACGAGTTTGCTACCCGTCTGGGCAATGTGTTCACTATTGGAAAAGGTACAAAGCCATGGGTGTCTCTTCCAAAGGGCAAAGGTATTAAGTTGTCCATCATCGAGGAGGCAAGAAAGAGGCTTGCTGTCCAATCAGCAACAGTAGCATAGATATATTCGAATTTCTTTCGGGCATGTCTTGAAGTAGTTTTTACTTTCATGCTGGGCTCGAATGCTGCCCTATTGTTATTATAGGACATGTTTTGGAGAAGTTGCATTTTGTTTCCATTTATTTGCAGTTTTGACTTATTTACGATATTCTTCAGATTTTGTTTAATTGATTTGGATATTTATGTGACGACTTTTGTCGATTCATTTAATGTTTCTTGTACTTGTGCTAATGTCCCATACAAAATTATGACTTTGACTCCTGGCTTCAGGTATTATAAACTTGGAAGGATATAGTTTTAAATGTCAAATCAAAAGGTCGGGAACTTGTTTGCTACAATAGTCATTAGTTGGTACATTAAGTGCACAAACATAATTTGGTAAACACTGGACAACACTGAACTGGAATATTTAAAATTTTACTGCTCTTTTGCTTTCAATTGTGAATGAATTTTGCTAGGATTATGTGTGTAGTGCATATTATGCGATTCACGTATACTCGAGCAGATACAAAGATGAAAGGGTCTCCTATAGCTGAGTTCATGAATCTCGAGTAGATATATAGACAGAGAATCTACTATAGCTGAGTTTAGGAATCTCGAGTAGATGAAAAAGGGTGACTATAGTTGAGTGGAAGTTTGTTTGACGTGTGAAATAGACGCTCATTTGTGGACAATTCTTCTTGTGGACTACAGGGGCGGATTTAGTATGGGGGGGCAATAGGTTCAGCTACCTCCACACTAAATTTCAAATCCTTTAAATTTTATCTTAAATTCCTTATAGTTATCAATGTTGCCTCCACAACTAAAATTTTGTACTTCAAGATTTTGTCCCATGATTTTAGTTGTAGAAATTTGCCCACACAACTTTACAACCCTAATTCCACCCCTAGTGGACTAGGATGCTTAGAGATGACAATTTTCAATTGAAGATGATATCATGAAATTTCTATTGCAAAATGGATTTTCAATTCTGAAAAGAAGGGTAAAATATTAACTACTCTAGAGTTCAATGTCACTAAGAAAAAGTTAGTTGTAACCTTGTATAAGTACATTGATCACCTTCCGTTACAAGTTGTTTGCAACGGAAAATATGACACGATTGCCGCCGGGTTGGGGTGGGACTTGGACCTGAGTTCATGTTTGGACAAGCATTCTCACTGTCATCACTTTGCTAACCTATTTTGGTCCGTCAATTTTGGACAATGCTTTTGAAGAAGTTAAATGCTTCAAGTTACTCATGGACACCACACGATATTCTTCAATATATTCTTCCTTTTGAGCTGAATTATGGAGTATGGGGACACTAAAAGCTTTAAAAATAAAGGCTTGTGGATAACACAGGTCCTATCTTTACTATATCGGATTTTTCCTTTCGGTCGCACACTCGATAAGATTCAAGTAACTGACTTCAGAAGGCTAATTTATCGAGAATTAGACACAATTTGTCGAGTTAGCTCACCAAACATGCCATGATTCTGGCTTTCTTTAAATGACCTTTGAACATTACGCGTTCTTTATTCCTACTGTAATGGTACAGTTAATACAACCTTTTTCCTCCAATCCCAACTTTCTTTTTTCTGATTCCATCCTTGGGTAAAATACAAATTATACATTGAAAGATCCATCCTCTACATATCTCTTCATTGATTCTCATTCGATAAATAAATAAATAAATTCTTGTATGATGACATTGCGAAAGTGATCTTCATATACGCGTCCTTTATTGAATACATAATTTAATTAAATAATTTTGCTCTCCTTTAACCGTTTAAGTTTTTAGTTAAAGTAATTCAACAAAATATTATGAGATTGCACAAGTTATTAGTTCAAGATTACGTCACCTATGTATGAATAATAAAATTATTCACATATCGAAGATAGTAATTGAAGATTCATCCGAGCTCTAATATATTAACTCGTACGTCCAACACAGTCAATTCGTCTTTTTAAACTCCCTACTAGCACAATTTCTCCACACTCCCACCGCAATCACCATGACAACCACAACCACCACGACCCCCACCGCCAGCATACCGGATACCCCAGGCTTCCACCGGACATCGGAATTATATCAAGAAAAAGTTGCAGCCTCTCCACCAACCCACGATGGCCTCGAGTTCTGGCAATTCATGATTGCAGGCTCCATTGCCGGCTCTATAGAACATATGGCCATGTTTCCAGTAGACACTCTAAAAACTCGAATGCAAGCCATTACTTCTTCTTACAAAATGCCGGCAATAACTCTCCGGCAATCCCTCGGCTCGATCATGAAACTCGAAGGCCTCGGGGGCCTTTACCGAGGCATTGCTGCAATGGGATTAGGTGCCGGACCTGCTCATGCAGTGTACTTCTCAGTATATGAAACTTGCAAGAAATTTCTTTCAGCAGGAAATCCAAACAATTCAATGGCACATGCAGCTTCTGGTGTTTTTGCTACTGTAGCCAGTGATGCCGTGTTAACGCCGATGGATGTGGTGAAGCAAAGGCTGCAGTTAAAGGGCAGTCCGTATAAAGGGATGGCAGATTGTATGAAGAGGGTCGCGGTGGAAGAGGGGATCGGGGCTTTTTACGCGAGTTATAGGACTACAGTGGTGATGAATGCGCCGTTTACTGCAGTTCATTTTGCTACCTACGAGGCGGCAAAGAGGGCTTTGATGGAGGTGTCGCCGGAGAGTGGTGGTGATGGGGACGAGCACGAGACTTTGCTCGTGCACGCAACTGCCGGAGCCGCTTCCGGAGCGTTGGCTGCTGCAGTTACGACTCCCCTGGACGTCGTTAAAACTCAGTTGCAGTGCCAGGTAACAAAGCATATAACTTCGCTTCTTTATCTTCCTTAATCCTATGCAATATAGTTTAGTCCACCGGACCAAACAATTTCAACACTTTACTCAAATTCTTTTCTTTACTCTTTCGAGTGATAAACTCAATAAAACAGCATGACAAACAAAGAATACGAATTTCTCTCTTTATTAATCTTGTCCAATCTAACGTACTAAATATGCGAGCCTACATAATACTTACAAGGTTGCCAGAATCATAATTTTGGATTGGCTCTGTAGAAAGGGGTCTTGCTAATTCTTGGATTTCTCGCTATCTGTTTTCTATTTATAACTTGAAGTCATCCATTCATTATCAGTAGTGATATTATTGAAGGGAACACAAAATCGTTCATTTTCAAATCTTGCACCAGTTTTTATTTATTGTTGCAATCCTAGTACATTCCTAATGCCATCCTGTAGTGATTCTAGTTCAACTCTACACGATTGCTTACGATTCTACACAATCATGTAGCGATCTTATCAAATTGCAATTCTATATATGATCTGGATAGTTTTCCCTTTTTAGGATTGTAGGATCGTACAATCCAACTATCCATATCACAATTCTGATAACTACTAATAAGTTCTAGATTTTCCGTCTAATGCGTGTTATGTGCTCGACTATGTAATATTAAACCGATTTTCTATAGGGTGTTTGTGGCGTCGATCGATTTTCGAGTAGTTCAATTAGTGATGTTATCAAAACAATCTTGAAAAAAGATGGATATGGTGGGCTTATAAGGGGTTGGATTCCCAGAATGCTGTTTCATGCCCCTGCTGCTGCAATCTGCTGGTCAACATATGAATCAGCCAAAAGTTTTTTCCAACAAATCAACAGCAGAAATGGCTCTGTCAACTGATCAAGAAATTGATTTTTTGGACAAAGCTCAATCTGGTCAAGTAACTGGAAGAAATTGCTTCTCCTACAACTGTAGAATTTGAATAATGCAAAGGCTTTTTCCTCTACGCATACACTGTACAGGTGCTGTTATACTGTGGAAAAGGCAAAATTAGTATGTTTTTCATTGGAATACATATAACACTACATGAATTTTATCAATAAAAATTAATGAATCTATGTTGTGTTGGCATTGCAATCTCGTTACCAAAAAAAAAAAAGTGTTAATTTAACTATTTGAGCGAATTAACTAATTAGGGAAGACAAACACTAATCCTATAAAGAAATTTGCTGAGCTAGAATTAAGATTACCAATAATGAGCATGTCTTGTTTGGCATAAATTTTTTTTCAAGAGAAAATTGACTTTTTTGAATAGTGTGTAGTTAAAAGTAAAGAAAAGTTGCAGGTCCCATTAAATGTGTGGTTGAAAATGATTTTAAAAATTTATTTAAAGAAAACGATACATAAAAACAAGTGCATTGTTTATTTAAAGAAAATGATACGAATTTTAAAAATAAAATTGTTTATTTAAAGAAAACTATATTTTTTTATATTTATTAATGAATTTAATATTTTCGTTAATTTAGCGTAATTATTTATTTAATAATTTATATATTTGTAAAATAGATAAATAAATAATAATTCAAATAAATAAATCATTAAGAAGAAAATGATTAAACATTGTTTATTTGGTGTAAATTTTGGTATAATAATTAGAAACGAATTTTACTTTGGTGCAAAATTTGATGCAACGCTGGAGATAGTCTAAGTATTAAATTTTGCATTAGCATTAACGAACCATTGTTAATCATGTATTTCGATTCCACAAGTCTGAATCGCAGCGAGCTAAAGGATTCAAAATCCCCAACACTGCGTTACAACTTAAGAATAATAAAGAAAAAAATAACGGAAACACAACAATTTAGAACTTATCCACAACGAGCCCATCTCTAAGAACCTCATAAGCATCTCGGCTTCTGGTTTTCTTCATACCAGCAGAGAAATGGAGCTTCGTACTTTCAGATGAAATAGCACTCACTTTTATCCAAATAATCACCTTAGTTTTCATTCCCTCTATATCGGTAAGCTTACCTTTCTCGAGATATCCGGTTATGACGGTCGAGAAACGCAAGACAGATGAATCCTTGTAACCAACTTCGCAGACTGACGGGATATAAACAGTTAGCTTTCCCGTCTCCTCGTTGAACTCATAGTTTGTGGCATCACGAGGGAATATACCTACTGCCATGTCGTAGTCCTTGAGCAATTCCTCCAATGGCTTTTGCATTTTTCCTGAAAAAGACCGTCCTTTTTTATGACCAACGTGATGAACTTTAACAACACAAGGCAAACCTTTCAAAACAAGGCTACATACTGGCAATACATACGAAAATCTATCGAGTTAATTAAAGAAGGAAAAAAAAAAATGAAATTTTGAATTATGGTTTTATACTTCTAGTGACAAGGAATTTCTTCATTTTCAATAGGTACAGCATTTCAGTACTCCAGTTTAATATACAATCTACGGCAATAAGCTTTGTCCTGCATCTTGAAGATACAATTTTCTTTTCCATTGGCAAACTAAGAATTACAAAAGTAAAAAAGGCCGAATGAAAGACAAAAAACAAACCTTTTATCTTGTTAACCAACCATTTGGTTCCTCCTTCAATACTGGTCGACAATGACTAAACAAAAAATGAACAAATTGGTGTCAAAATACAGAAAGAAGATAACCGACAACCAGCAAAAAAGAGAGAACAGGTGCTACGAATCTAACTTCTATTCCGAACTTTTGAAATCCAGTGCTTTAAACCAGTTATGGCAGCAGCAACACAAGGCCAAAGTGTAAATCATTTTTGCCTTGTTTACATTAGAAATTAGAAGTAGAAAAGCTCTAGTTCACAAAAAGCTTTTGGAAACTAGCACAGATCTAATATTTAAGAATGGGCATCTGCTTCCCCTAAGTGATAGACACGAACAAGTTATCATACTGAAAAGCAAAGAAATGCACATCTAATTTCTTTATTGTAAATTGAAATGCAATTGCGGTGTAAGATGCCAAGGACCTCATCAAACATTCACTTATTTCATATATTTTTAAGTTGAAACGTCAATACATCACGGGGGTTTTGGATATCTCACCTCTCAAGTTGGTAGTTTCTTGTAAAAGCTTAAATAGATGCCATTAAAAGTTTCCACAATATATAACAAAATTTACATTAATATTGAACTTTCAAGCACCTATCTTGCAAGACAAAGAAATAACTGGGAGTTCAAGCCCCATCAGCTTGACATACACCTCGAATTTCTTCCCTAGAACTCGAAACAAAATCTTACTAATGCCATCTTACTCATTAGATTGATGTTAACAAAAATTGGAGCACTTCAACCTTCACAAAATCAATTATTTTTTAGTAATCTTCCTCAACAAAGCTCCATAATCACTTATAATGTCATTCTCTCAGTTACAAGTGCGACGAAATGGAAACCACAGGTACTTCGTTCATACAAGTTCTTATAGGGACATTGCATTTTGTACCAAATTACATAATAAAAATCCTCATTATTAATAGATTCCTTGATCATAATTATAGCTTAAGATGCAACCATAGAACAAAACCCTTGATCATTGCTAGGCATCAGTCCATACATTTATACACGCAAGATGATACCATCAATTTTCAATTGAAAATTCTTAAAATTCTTTTTGTTCTACAAAAGATGATCTATGTATTAGAACATTACGGCAAATTACGCAAAAGGGAACCTGGATATAATCATTAAAAAAAAAAAAAAAAATTGTTAAAAACAAAAAATTAATCTGTTGCAAAGAATTATCCAATTTCTATCAAATTAAACCTAATGAATAAACTCACAAGATCATAACTTATTACGCCCAAATGTACAGCATCAAATATCACAATTCATTCCCAAATCAAATCCCTTATAAAAAGGAAAATTCAGCACTCAATCGAGAAAATGCAAATACAAAATTGTAAATTCAGATAATCAACGAAAACTACAGAATCTTACATTAATATCATTGCCGACGGAGTTCATTTCCTTGCTGGCTTTTTGACCCAACCAGTATGAACCTACCTTGCTAAATATCTGATCCATTTATATAAATTTGTATAATCTGATAGATGAGATTAATATTTGTATTATGATTTGATGAGAAATGAAAATCTCTCCCTCTTTCTCTCCGCCCGAATTTTAGAGCGAGAGAGCCGGTTATGAATGGAGTCGAATTTACGATACACTCAATTGCATGGCAAACTAAACAATTCTTTTCTTTTTGAAAAAATAAAATATTGTCAAGTGGAGTTGTATTGGTTGTTGGTACGGTTGGAGTTTGGTGTACACCATTTTTAAGTTTTAAGAAACTTTTTTTTTCTATATTAGTGGAAAGAACGTGCATTGCACGTTAGTTAGTTAATATTAAAAATAAGTGTACGTAAAATTGATTGGTTGATATGGACAGAACATTGAATCATAATAACAGGTTGAAGTGTAACTTTTAGTATTTACTCTCGTCTGTGATTCATTGATAATAAAATGACTAAACAATTATGGTAGATTATACAATTATGATAGGTCTATTAGCAAATTATACAATCTACACAATGGATATTAGGTGAAGATAAATATCAACCAAAAAGATAGTGAAGACCAAAAATCATCACAGTATTTAGCCACCGTTTGGTCCTCATTTTTTGAAAATGAAAATAGGTGGAATAGTATTTTTTTTAAAAAAAATAAGTGATTGAAAAAGAAGATAAAGTTTTCGATTTACGTGTAATATTATTTTATGAAATATTGTATAGTTGAAAATAGGAGAGAGAAAATGTAATGTAATTTAATTTAGATTTAGAGGAAATTACACTAGATGTCATTTTTTGGGTTTGCATTTACAAAAATGTCATTTTTGTACATTTTTGCACATTTATGCCCCTATTAGATAATTTAAATACCTTATCTATCCTTCAATAATTGCGATTTGACTGAATGAAGTATTGTACAATAATAGTCTAAAAATGTCAGGAAGACTTCTGTCAATTTTGAAATTAAAAGGAAAAAAAAGGAAAGTAGCCTATTCATTTACGGATTATTCTACTTTGCCCTCATGGGTGACCTCAAACTTGACCTCAACCCCACCACTCCCCTCACATGGAGGGAAAAAATATTAAATTTAATGAGGTGAGACCCGATCTCCATGTGAGAGGAGTGGTGGGGCCGAAGTCATGCTTGAGGTCACCTATGATGGTAAGGTAGCATGATTGATTCATTTACCCATTCCAGTAAAACCTAAAATCACTAATCACTTCCCTCTGCCTCTCTCATTCCCCGCCCAACCCTCGATAACCACCGGTAAAATGTCCACAGCTGACGAAGACCACACAAAATACAAACTGACTCCCCATTCAAACACCATTAAGGAACAAACACACCGGTAATCTTTCTTTCAAGTTCACGCACACATCTGCACAATGGACAACACAAAAGTAGCAGAGAAGACAGATGAAGAGCTTCGCAAAGAGATCAATGAACTCCACCGTCAAAGGCGTGAGGTATTGCTTTCTATTTATGCATTTAAATGCGTGTATTACAACTTATATTTTTTAGTTCTTTTTCCCCGTTTTTGGTGTAATTTCTTTTTAAATTTTTATGTGCACAGATTACAGAGCGGCTTCGTGTTCCCAGGGAAATTCGTCGAGGTGGTTTATTGAGCGCCGAACCGAGGAATTTTTCTACCAACGGTGGTCGCCAGCGTGGTTTTGTTCGACTTGTGAGTGTTTCCTGTCAAACACAATAATTTAAATGTTTGGAGTTCTTTATTTTGTTTATTAGTTTTTTTAATTGGATGTATAGACGAAGAGAAATGATTCTGATGACCATCCACCGGCAAAAAGGAAACTATCTTCAGCTGTTGTGAAGGTGTGTGGGACCCTTATCGTTGATGCCCTTAAGTTAATTGAGATTCTTTTTCTGTGACAGTTGAATTTTTATTTTTTGAGGGTTGAAGGTTGAGGATGGGGAGATAACTAGGGAGGGTTCTGAAGGCATGAAAGACATGAGAAAGAAAGATTTAGTTGTTGAACGAAGTGGTAGTGGAGAGAATGCTAGATCAAGTCTGGGTGAGAAAAAGTCGTCAGATTGGTCTCATGGTGTTGGTAGCCAGAGACCATCCAAAATGGTAAATATTATGTATATCCTTTAATGTTTTTTCTTGGGCTCTTTTGGTATGTTTTTGCTGTTCAATTGGTCACAAGGAGTTGGTGGCCAGAGACCATCCAAAACGGTAAATATTATGTATGTCCTTTAATGTTTTTCTTGGGATCTCTTGGTATGTTATGCTTGGCTTCAATTTCAAATGAAATGAATAATATGTTGGATAAGTATAGGAAAAGTGAACTTAATATTGTTCCTTTTTTTTTTAATGTTTGGTGTATTTTTTATCCTACCAGAACTTTGGAGTTCCTTTAGTTGAGTACGTTCCTAGGGTGTTGCTTGAAAATGAAGACCCTAGTTTGGTTAGTCGGAGTAAAAGGATGTTAGGGCAGCTTCTTGGGACTTTAGAGGTACGCCAACTTGTAACTTTTTTCTTTTTGAAGATTCAATCAGGCATTGTTATTTTCCAAATGGCTGATAGTGCATTCCCTTTGTGATTACATTGAGGTGTAAGCAGTAAGCCTCAAGATAGAAAGATTAAGGAATTGAAGAGAACATAAAAATAGAAAAATATGCTCGTAATATACCGCATACCATTTAAAAAAATTCCATAATAAAACTAAGTTGGTAATAATAAATTCTCAAATTAATATTCATGCAACAATATTAGAAGTACAAATCTAGATCTCTTATATGTTCACTAATATGATTTTTACGGAGTAATAAATATCTTCGGCCAAATCCAAAATACAAGTGGGACCTGCATTATGAGCAAGTTTTGTAGAAAATCGCTCGTTATTTTCGGTTCCAAACAACTTGGGCGAAATAGGGTCTATCGGGAAACCTTGGATTTTTTTTTCTCCATTGCTTACTGGTTGAGCCACTAGAATGGAATGACACGAGAATCTTTGTAGATATTTCTTCTCTACTTAATCTAACATGCATTTTTGGTGGTTATCATCATTCTCTTGATTAAAGTCTTTTCATTCTTTGTTATCTTTCTTTGATTGCAGTTGTATATTATCTTTCTCCTTCTGTGTAGGTAGAAAAATGAAAATAAAAGAACATGTAAAACATTCTAGGTTATGAATAAATAACACTAAATATCAAGGCCCATTACAAAATGTTTGAAAAGTGCAATGGAAATGGGTGGACACCTAGATTGGCTTGAGGCTTAAGCTCGATGCCTAAGTCGTACATATGAAATGGAGGTGCGGGCTTTCAGGTATTTTATGATAGCAGGATCCAAGGAGTAAGGCTCAAATAATTTTTTGAAATCATGGAAGTAATTTAGAGAACTACATACTAAGAATTATTTCATAATCCATCAAAATTAACAAGGATATAAAGAGCTAATAAGTTGGAAAAACAATCATAAAAAAATCTGCAAGTCCATCTAGGAAATAAGGATAGAGAATATATTTTGCACCTAATAATATGAGAAATTCTATGGAGGTTAGGAAGTAAAATTGAGGTGGAAGCCGCATCTTATTTGAAGTAAAATCATAAAATAATATAATTCAAAGAACTTTTGTCCAGATTATGAGATTCTTTTTTCCAAATTTTAGTAAGTGAGAGTGGTAGGAGGGTATGTTGAAGTTTTCAACATACCCATTCAAGTTTTTTTTTACTTTCCATTGGATAGCATGCATGTGTACCTTCCCTTCCCCTAGAGAAACAACATCGCGGTGAACTGTCGGGAATGACAGTTCGGCGCAGTAATTCTCGACAGATGGGTGAATCCAATTTTTGCATATACTAATGTAGAACTATATTCATTTTTTTTTTGGGTAAGGTTGATACGACTTTCATGAATCATTCTCCATAAGTTTCGGATCACATGCAATTGAAATGTATCATTGTCATAGTTGTTAATGTAGAGCTATATTCATTTTCTGCTGCATGAAGCTCTGAATGTCTGCAAATTGTGGACGAGGAGGATTATGACATTGCGTGAATCAATTCAGTTTCATTTTAACTTTGATCACATTGGCCTTGCACAGAATGTGAACTCTATTCCATTTCTTCACTTTGCTTTGTACTTCCTTTATCTTGAAGCTAATTCATGCCATTTATACGAGTTTCAGTTAATTGAGAAAAATGAGCTTCTAACTATGAGGCGTGTTGCTGCTTACCTTTATAAAAAGGCTGGTAGGTGGAAGCAATTCAGAGGCATTCTCAAAGAAATATAACCTTTTATAAAGGTTCAACATGAAAAATGAATCACAAGTGTAGATATTGTTTCGTGCATCGCACGAAACAACGAATTTTTGGTTAATATATAATATTTTCGTTGGTGAAATTTATGTGTCATTCGAGTGGTAATCTATTGTCAATGTTATCCATTTTTTTTACTTTCATTGACTAGAGATACGTAGTTTGAATATTCAGAAGCCATGAATATGTTCATGGTTGATGCATGGATTTTGTAAATCACAGTTATTTGACATGGGCACTTCAATTTGTTATATGATAATTTATTGTACATAAATATGGTGAAGCTTTTGTGTTCACTAGGAGCGTGGTTGAATACAAATCTGAAGTTTGATGTAGCTAATTTATTCGTATCTTTTAATTTATTGTTATTTATGTTATTTTGCCTCGAAAATTAAAAGATGACACGTGTCTTATTATACGTACATGCTTCTTACTAGTAATTGTATTAACGCATTTTATAAATTTTTCGTGGCTGGTATTCGTTGAATTGGTCGATTAAAAAAAGACATAATTTTATAATTTTATAATTTCATGATTGAATTCCGATTTTGGTTTTTTAAGTTGATATGTACCAATGTAGGTCATCTTTGCGTATTTCGACTGGTGGTATATTCATGTTTGGGACTTTGAACTTTAATTCAATTGCAGTGTAGGGATCGACAACACCAAGTTTGTCATTTAACCGTAACAGAAGTACGACTAGAATAATACTTCTCGACGCTAAAATGGAAGTGATTTTGTCCCATTTTCACTTCCAATCGTCATTCACATGAACAAATTTTTTCCCCATACGGCACGATGGATCTCAAATGATTGTTTATACTTGAAATTTTGGGATTGCAACGATAAGAATTTTACACAATCAATATGTCGATATGTAATGACTTGGAAGTGACACTTTTGAATATTAAGATCAATGTAGTAGCAGAATGTGAAAAAATTTCATGTGTCAATAGTGTTTAACTGTTGAATTCGACAGTTAAATTTTCTATCTCAACAGTTTCAAAATGTCGAGTTCGACAGTTCAAATGTCATTCTCGACGGTTTCGAAAGATCTTGTTCGACATTTCAACTGTCATAACTCACTAGAAAGTCTGAAAATATGACACATTGTTCGATCGTCGAAAAGCCTGAAAACATGGCACATTGTCCGGTTCTTTGGAAGAATTTGTTGGAAACATTAATGGTCATAATCAATTCTTAACTATAACATCTTGTCAAAAATTTATAACTCAATGTGTTTCATTAATTATGAAATTCTTCACATTTACCTAAATGATATTGTTATATTCCCTTTAAAAAGTATTTCAAAAATCAAACACATCATCATCAATAGTAATTTAAATTTTTTTAAATAAATGTGATCATGTTGTATTTAATATTTACTAAATAGTAACATATTTAAATAAAAATGTAAACAAATTGTAAGAACTAATATCTTAAAATGAATGGAGAGTCCAATCGGTTGATCAAGGAATGAAGAAGATGTAGGAAGAAGTTAGGATTTGCTAATGGGGTTGGATGATTTTAATAGAGTTATCATTTGTTCTTCTTTTATCTTTTTTTTTTTTTTTTGGTATTATATCAAATATCATATTAAACAATATAATATACATATATCTAATTTTTATTATGTCAAAAATAAATTATCAAATCAAAGCATTAATGAGGTTGTAAAGTTGTACTAATAAGCATTAAATGCTCCTAGAAAGTTGAGACTAAGGGTAATTTGGACATTTTACGACAAAAAAGTGACATTTTTGCACAAATTAAGTGTCAATGTTTTTTTTTAGTGCATTTTCAAAAACAATGACATTTTTGTAAATTTTCCTTTAATTTAATGAGATTCAAATGGGGGTTTAATAAAAGTAACCAGAATAGCAAAGTACTAATTAAAAAATTATTTGACTGAATAGCTTAAAATGCAAATGATATTTTAAAGTTGATTTACAAATTCAAGAAGCTATTTCTTGCTACATCTTGGACTTCAAACTGGAATGAGACAAAAACAGCAAAAACCCATTTTTAACTTGCATCATTTGTCCAACGGTTAAATATTTTGCATCATTCAAAATTCTCCACTGGACTCATTCACTGCAGTGCCTTGCCTTTGCTTACTATCATCTTTGTCATCTTCTTTGTTTTTGGAATTTGAAGGATTGGAAGTTGAGAATAATTACCCTTTTGGCTGATGATTCATTAGAATCATGTTGCATCAAGTGTAGTGATTCAACAAATGGAGTTAGAGATGTACTTCCCTCAATGCTAACATGTGGGTTTTTTTTGTTGCTGCTGAAGAAGGATCGACTATGAAGATGACATTGTACTTGTATTCAATATATCTTGATAAATCTTGCAATTGGATAGAAGCTCTTGCTCTATGGTAATATAACATAGATACAAAACATTAAAGTTGAAAAAAAAAACATGCATTGTATTAAATTCAATTTGACGTATATGCACTTTTTACCTTGGAACACAACGGGCTTAAGAGTGTCTAGAAAATGAGCAGCAACGGATTTCATCAAAATTGGCAAAGGTAGATTTAATTGAATTCTTGATCGGTTCAAATGGGTTGTTGCCTGAGTTAATGAAAAAGTCCTTCCGATGCTTAGGAAGTTTGAATCGCCTTAAAAATGATAAACAAAACAAACTCAGGTGGGGAATCTTATATTTCTAGGATAAATCAGTTAGACTAAGACTAAACCAGATGGGTTCGCAGTAAGGATTTATGAAAGATATAAAAAAACCAACCACATTCATAAATTTGTACCCATGTGTCGAAAACAGCATAAGACATAACATGATCCTAGTATTCAATCTTTCAGAGATGACTCATTGGCATCTTTTTAAAGACCCAAGGCATAAGCTATAATATACCAACAAATTAACTAAAAATTTTCTTTATTAATATCTTTTATCAATTATCATATACATTAAACCTAAAGTGCAATCATTTTCTTTTTAATGTCAAATTTATGTAGAAAGTCTCGAGTATTGTAAAGTAACTCTACTTATTTTGTGAATAGCTTATCCACAAACAATATTTAAAGTGAATACACTTTTTTACTGAGACCTTAGGTCCAAAATTTGACAGCTCACAATTCTAATACTCAAATGCAAACTTATACCCCAGCCTAGCTACATGATAGAAAATTATGCATAAGAAAATAAAATCTAGAGATAAGCTTTGTCTAACCTCAAAAACTCTAATATTATCAAATCTAAACCATTATACACAAGTTATTAGCAAAAAGGGAAAGCATTCAGATGAAAAGACAAAGGTGAGTGAGTATGGACTCACTTGAGTAGGACGTTCCATAGTTCCTTCTATCTCACATTCAGAGATACAACTGCTTCTTGTTTTTCATACCAGTTAGAGTGAAATGCTAGAAAATCCAACTCTTGAATTGAAGAAGACATGACCAACTAAAAGAAGCATGAGTTTCACAAAAGAAAACAACAAAATGTGGAGGTTATAGTGATTCCTCTTTTTTTATGACATTGTGAAGCTTTCTTCCAATAAAGAAAAAGTTCAAAGCAAAATCAGAAAAATTGGGAGTGGAGGCTATTACTATTCTAGTTTTTTGCAGAAATAAACGTCCTTTGTAGTCTCTTTCTTCATGAAAGATGTATATATTCATCTTCTTTTTCTGAAGTTTAGCTCTTTATCCATTTTACAACAGATAATGGATGATTATTGACATTTATGCCATGCTTATACGATAGATATCTAATGAATATTATTTCAAAGGTAAGCAGAAACATTATATCTTAGAAAAGGAACATCATAGCAATACTACAGATGGATATTTCATAATTACGTTATAATTAAGGGGGGTGTATTCAATTGAGACTTTTGAAGACTTTGATGGACTTTTTTTAAGTGATGACTTTTGTGGATTTCATGTATTTTTCATAGATTTGCATAGAATTAGTGGAAGTCTTTCGTAGACTTCTGTAAACTTTCATTTTAAAACTTTTGTAGACTTTTGTAGAATTCAAAAGATTTTCATTTGAAATAGAATTTACGTGGATCTAATGTAATAATGTGAAATTATCACATATAAGATTGTAGTTCCCACAATTTTTTTTCTACTTCCACTCCTCATATAATTAAAAAATATTTTAAAAAGAAAAAAAATTTAAGATCTTAATTAAATAAATAATAATTAAAAGTATACATGTATATGATAAAAATAAATTTCATATTTCATATTATTAATATAATATACATTTAAAAATAAATAAAAAGTAAATATATTTACATTTAATTATTAATTTGTCATATAAAATTTTATAATTTAATTAAAAAAAGATATTTTTCACAAAAATATGAATGAAAAAAAGTTACAAGAATCCAATTTAATTTTTTTTTCATAAAAAATAGTGATAAACTATAAGAGAGAGAGAGAGAGAGTGAGAGAATAAATAGAAATAATAAATTTAATATTCGTAGTCGGAAAAATGAAAGAAATATTGAAAAAAAAACATTTTTTTTTTTTTTGTGGTAAAAGTCTCTCAAAATCTCATGATTAATGAGAGACAAATTTTGAGATTTTATATGAGTACTTTCTGCTTAAAAGTTAGTACTCCAGAGACTTTTATAAAAGTCTCCAAAAGTCATTAAAATTTGAATACCCCAAAACTTATAGAGACTTCTAAAAAGTTTTAATTGAATACACCGTGACTTTTAGACACGTTCTAAAAGTCTATAAAAGTCTCAATTGAATACATTATAACTTTTAGAGAGTCTCTAAAAGTCTACATTGAATACACCTAAACTTTTTAAATCTCAAAAAGTCATTAAAAGTCTCAATTTCAATTCACTATATCAGGAGGGTCTTTTGTTGGAGATGATACACCATTATGGATTGCAAAAACCTTTCAGTAATTAATACTCCATAAAATAAAATAAAAAAACATAATTCGAGACAGATAAATACAAAGAGGCGATATTTCTAATTGATATTATTTGAAAAGATGACAAAGGTTGGACTTGATGCAGACAGTAAGGAATTACTACTGTAAGATTTCATATTGTCGCATGAGTGAATTCTTAATTGTTGTGAATCGGGTCCTGAATGAAGATAAATTTGTTACTGGTCACTGAGGAGTTATTAGTTATAATCATATTATAACCATAGTTGATGGCAGAAGTTCTATATACATATAACCTAGTCCTCTCTCTGACCATCCAAGAGAAATATGAAAATTCATCTGGTACAGTACACAATAAAGAGAAGGAAACAAAACAAGTTGCTTCTACAACTGATTTGCAATTATTTGGTCTCGCCAAAATAAAAGGAACAGGTATGTATGAAAAGAATCATGCTATGGTAACCTAATGGATGACCTAAGGGATGACTTTCCTCACACATGAGGGGGGGTGGGGGGAATGTTATTTTATTCAAGTGGGCCCCTCATCCCATGTGAAGAAGATGTCAACCCTTAGGTTTCTTTAGCATTATTCGTATGAAAAGAACCATGCTATGGATGATCAAATAGATGATCGAACACTCACACATGGGGGTTGACATTTTTAATTCAAGTGGGACCCACACGCAATGTGAGGGTCGGTCATCCATTTTGTCATTTATTTTCGGGTAAAGTAGCATAATTCAAACATATAGACAAAGTACATGTTTTGCGTTCATGGAATTAGAACCAAGTTCCCCGTTGAAATTAACATTGCATTATATCGTACTTCATGTCTTCATATCTAATTATCAATGGGATGCAACCTAAATACCAAACACAATCCTCTATAGCGAGTCAACTATCCACCTTATTCCTATTATTACTAAAAGAAAATTCCCTTGTAAATAATAATTTGTAGTCCCAGCATCTCTACTATGTCTAACTTCAAAAGATCAGTTACTATACAAATGATGAAGAATATCTTTCTGAACCAAACTAAAAAAATAAAATATTAAATAAGACAAATAAACACATCCTTAATTACCAACCAAGAAAGGGAGAGGGAAGGGAAGGATTTCAAAAATGAAACTCAAATTGATTGAATTTGAAATCCATTTAATGTGTCTTGGATCACTCGATCTTGACAATTGATTTGAAATTCCCACTGTTCATAATGACCAAGGAATACTTTGGATTGTCAAATTAAAATATACAAAGACCAAATCTTTCTATCTGAACCTATCCTAATTATTTTGGCACAAAGTGTGAAGCACATCTATAACTTGTAATTAAGCATAAAAGTTAGTCACACTGTAGACATTAAAAAAAAAACTAACATCCACAAATGAAACTTATAAGAGAAAGCGATAGAAGCTATTACCAGAAATGCAATGTTCGATCCACTAGAACCAGCTCAACAGTGTGAAAATAAATGTCCTCTTCAAGTCTATAGATGCACACAGATGTCAAGATATCATGTTATGATTCACTCTCTCAAAAACCAATACAAAGATTAAGGTAATGTTGGCAAACATCTGATATGTCCTTTAGAATTTGAAATGAATAATAAGAGATGGAAAAAGTATTTGAAATTGTTTCAGAAGTCAATAGAAAAAAGAAATTAAAATCCCACCAGCTGTCGAATGTCTGTAGGAAGAAACATATCTCGTGCCCTTTGAGAAACTGTTGTTTCAACTGGTCCTATATCTACATTTATTAATGTATCATTATCTGCATCAAATCATAAATTTCTGTTAAAATCGTAGGCTGTGAATATTCTTTTCTTTAATCGGGAATAAGTAACTTTTTATTAATTTAGTAATTAATTCACACCTGAACCATTATCTACAGTCACTTGATTAAAAATTTCAATAATGTTAACTAGTCTACCATCAACAAATGAAACACCTTTTACCAATGAAATATGGTCCGTTTGTTTGCAAAAGTGAAATTTGGGTGCAAAGAAAATGAATTGTGGGGAATTGAATTGTCTACAATTTGTTTTAGATGGAATTGTAATTAATAGTGTTTGACTGGCATAATTTTTCATATAATCTGTTTGACTTTATTTTTCATGCAAATTGTTACTTTTTTTAGATAAATTTTTTTTACATTTTGTATTAAAATTTGTTTGGATTGCCAAAAAAAAATTGAAAATTTTTTGTTTTCGTTTGACTTCGTTTTTCATGTAAATTGTCAATTAAATGAATAATTATTTTTACCATTAGGGATAGAATTTGTTTCTATTGCAAAAAATAAAAAGGTGGAAAACCAAAGGAATTGGAATTCCTCAAAACCAAGGAAAATGTAAGTGTGTGGGAAAAATGTGGAAAACCAATTTCATGGCAAATTTGGCAATCAAATAAGGAAAAAGATAGAAAATGAATTCATTTTTCATTTTCCATGGAAAATCTCACCCTATCAAACATAGTCTACAATCAACTTTCAATGGCTTCCCAGTGTGGACTACCAATTTGGTTTAAAATAGAAACCATACATATCACAAAAGTATAGTACAAGTGATCCCTTCTCTACCTTCATGATGATTGATGACAAATAAATCAGTAAAAAACTGCATTCTTTGAGCTAAAACATAAACAAGAACAGGAAAAACAAAAGAACCACTTTTAAGCTCTCAAGCAGAAGGTTTCAAAGAAAATAGATTGAAGAATCAGATTCATGCTCTCAGTCTTCCAAAAGAAGGGGATACAAAATTGTTAATATAACAAGACATTATTGAATAGGAAATCAATTAAAAATCCAACAATTTTTCTCCTTGCCTGATTGACAACAGAGTAAGCTGAGAGGAAGTCTATATTGTTGGGGAAAATACACCGATAATGTGCATATTATATTCATAGCAAAACGTACCGTGGAATCGAAACGTAATTTCGATTTACCCAATCTGAATTTGAGAAGAAATCATATATAAGAATATGAATTTGTCACGTTCCAAACATTTCTTTCTTTAGAATTTCTCCTTGCAACATAAACATATAAATAAATGAAATCAGATTCTGAAATCACATATGTAAATGGAAAAAGAAATCAAATATAAAAAAAATGAGATGTAGATGATGCGATTCGGTCGAGGCAAGTGTTTGACACTTTGTCCTTAAGATGAATTTGTCCCGCATCGGTGCTAACGGTTTCTTGACAATCATCTCCCAAGATACAACGACCACGTCTAGCCATAGGAGCACTCCACATGGTTTAGACCAACGAACTCAAACGGATTCCCTCTCTACTATAACCATGATTTTTATGCAAGAAATAGTCACTTCTACAAAGTATTTTATGCAACATGATATGAAAGAAATGATATGGAATTGTGAGATGAGATATAAAATTCAAACATATGGGATCAATTTATAGTAGTTGGAACCATACCAAGAGACACATCTCTTGGACTTTATACCTCTACATAAAGAGACATAAATATTGGAAAGTAACCATTCCAAAAGACTTTATACCTCTACATAAAAAGATATAAATATTGGAAAGTAACCATTCCAAAAGACTTTATACCTCTACATAAAGAGACATAAATATTGGAAAGTAACCATTCTTTGATTAATTTCCATTCACCAATTAAGAATTCCAACAATCCCCCACATGAATGAAAATTAATGCAAATGACTATGCAGACACTAGTAGAGAGAGCGGAAAAACACTGCATCGGGCGAGGTAGCTTGCGACTTTGAACCTTCCTTAGTGAAATACTATCGAACTTACTCGGCTAACTGGTGAACGTGATGTCTTGAACCATTCAGCCTTTGGTGTAAGCCAAGACAATAGTACTCACACAATGTCTTCCCTAAACCGTTCATGGTTCTCATGATTTGGTTCATTTTGGCCTTGAACCCTTCTTGGTTCTGCAAGTGTTTAGAGAATTTAAGCCTCGACTAATTCTCATTGAAGCGGCCCCACTTCACACTTACATAGGTGACTTCCTATCAAGAGTATTCTGCCATACTCCACTTGACTTAATCAAGATATAGGAATCATTAAAAGATGATCTTAACCTCTATCCACTCTGCAGAAAGCACTTTCGTATCATAGGAATGAGTTAGGAATATAATTTTCTAAGTGCTTCATAGAATCCTTATAACTTAGTTGTCCCTTTGAACCAAGATCTTGGGATCTCCAGTCAACAAGGTAGGGTTACCATTATAAAAACTTGTACACAGTAGGCTTTAAACTCATTCCCCTCGATATGCAATATTTTTGATCTCTTTATAAATCTCTTAAAGGTACCACGAGTTTACACCATTAAGATCAACTGCTTAACAATATTATGTCTATAACTTACACATCTAGTTACATGTGACTTAGTATCTTATCAAATATGGCTAGCCAAAGATCGATTCTTTTAATAGATACAAATTGTCAACACCAAGAAATCCTCTCATGAAGTTACATGCTTCTCATTAGCTTTATCTAAAGCTTTATCAATTCCAAACAACATTGTTGGAGGATTTCTGTCAAACACTAGACTAGTCAATCACTTTTTCTAGTGGATTTCATAATCATGGGTATTCAATATCATCACTGAAACATTATAGTGCATTTGAACTTTATGAATATTCTTCAAATATTTCAATTTTTCTTGCATGTCCAAACAAGCGTCATAATCGGCTTTCAACCCATTTCATCCACTTAATGTACGTCATCCTTACAAATAGTATAAGGATTTTCTACATTTTCCCTACCCAATCTGAATTTGAGAAGAAATCATATATAAGAATATGAATTTGTCACGTTCCAAACCTTTCTTTCTTTAGAATTTCTCCTTGCAACATAAACATATAAATAAATGAAATCAGATTCTGAAATCACATATGTAAATGGAAAAAGAAATCAAATATAAAAAAAAAAAAATGAGATGTAGATGATGCGATTCGGTCGAGGCAAGTGTTTGACACTTTGTCCTTAAGATAAATTTGCCCCGCATCGGCGCTAACGGTTTCTTGACAATCATCTCCCAAGATACAACGACCACGTCTAGCCATAGGAGCACTCCACATGGCTTAGACCAACGAACTCGAACGGATTCCCTCTCTACTATAACCATGATTTTTATGCAAGAAATAGTCACTTCTACAAAGTATTTTATGCAACATGATATGAAAGAAATGATATGGAATTGTGAGATGAGATATAAAATTCAAACATATGGAATCAATTTATAGTAGTTGGAACCATACCAAGAGACACATCTCTTGGACTTTATACCTCTACATAAAGAGACATAAATATTGGAAAGTAACCATTCCAAAAGACTTTATACCTCTACATAAAGAGATATAAATATTGGAAAGTAACCATTCCAAAAGACTTTATACTTCTACATAAAGAGACATAAATATTGGAAAATAACCATTCTTTGATTAATTTCCATTCACCAATTAAGAATTCCAACATATATACCCAAAAAAAAATTCAACAAGATTCGAATAACCTCCCAATTAAACAAAATTGCAATTGGATATCAAATCATCACGATTACAGAACAAATCTGTGAGAATCCATAATTACATATCACTTGTACAAAATATATGTACACCCCTAAATACAAAGAGATGTATAATATCTAAATGTCAAAAAAAAAATCCCCATGGACCTGAACTTTCCTCCAACTGTGCTTTAACTTGACCTTGCCCCAACTCCAACCTCTTTGAAAAAACCTCCAATTCCAACATTTGCTGCTTCCTCCATTTCTCATCAATGAACCTCTTCTCACATGTCACTTCACTAAAATCTAAAGGCATGAGAGTCAAAAACCAACTCAAACCCAAGGTTTCCATACAATCCATTCCCATTCAAATTCATAGAATTTCCAACAACTCCTTGAAAATTCATCATTAATTTCATTATTCATTCATCACGATTCACAAATGACAATACTAAATCTGTAAATCACCAATCAATCTGTAAAAATATATTAAAAGCTCGAAAAAAAAGGGCTCACAGGGCACAAGCGCCGCGACACTTAGGGCTGAGGTAGTAGCAGAGAGACAAACGGCGATGGAGAGCCGAGGTGCCAGTAGTATCACTACAAAATCGACGACAAGGCCCAGAATTCAAATTAGTACGAGAGAAGTACCAGTAGTATCATTATAAAATTTGAGTCGAGCAGTTGATTGTCTACTTGAGGTGACTCCTTCCTTGGTGGCGACTGTGCCGACGTAGGCAACAACGACTTATTTATGCTGCCAATAAATCGTGACAGCATCACTATAAAAATGTGTCAAGCAGTTGATTGTGTACTTGTAATGACTCCGTCATCGGTGGCAACTGTGACAATGTAGGCAACAGCAACTGATTTATATTGCTAAGAAATCGTGACCGATGTCATTTCCTTTAGAAGAGAGCGAGAGAGGAGACAATTTATTGACTTGAACGAGAGCAATTAGGGCAACTTTAAAATTTCTTCAAACGACGTTGTAATGGTTAACGACAAGGAATTGAGACACGTGTCCGGAATGAACAGTGCCAAAAGGTTAGACTCTTTTATATTGTAGTGAAATATGTTTGGATAACGTGTATTTTAAGTAATTCACACAATTGTTTCAAAACAAGTAACCTAATTATCTTAACTTTGACTTACAAAGAATTTTTTTTGTTGATGACTAAAAACGATGTGACAAATTTAGATCAACTTAATAGAATTTTGGTAGAGTAATTGTTGAAATTTCGAAAAATTAAAATATTTTTATTTATTGAAGTTTGATGTATCTTGAAGAGAATACATTGAGTTCGATCTTTGGAATGAACCATTTGCCCCATTTGTAAGCTTGACATCAAGCAACTTGGTTGTGCAGCGTCACATATGCTATAGTGTTGAATTAGAAATTTGTGTCACTGCCCAATTTTTAATGCTTATGATTGGTTAATAAGGTCGGTCAAACAGATCATCATGAGGTCTATCATAAATTTTAAAAGATCGGCCTCGTTAAGAGAAATATCACAAATTTTTATATGTTGATGTCATATGAGATTTATCTCTTAACAATAACTTCGATATTTCACTGTTATCATACATGGAGATACAACAAATCAATTAAGAACGCTCAAGACACGCTCAACAAAATTCCAAGGACCAAATTGAGAAGGGTGGAATTCGTGGGGACCCAAAAAAAAAAACAACAATATGCGCGGTATTATCTAATGTAAACCTAATATACGAACGTTGGATTTAACTTTTCTTTATATCATGCGTGGTCTATAGCTTACGAGGAGTACATATTTCAAAGCACATGGCCAAGTTGAGTATTAATTAATACTCATCTACTTTGACTCCAATTACGCCTAATGTGAAGCATTCTCCTGGATGACGAAATTGCTTGGAGAAATTAATGCCAAATTGTGTGGCTTGAAGGTGGTATTTGGTAATATTGTGATTTAGATTAAGCTCAATTTTACACGTTCTTTAAACTTTATTTTTATCAATATTTTCAACCGCGAATTCTATCAATACAATAATTTTGCTCATGAACCCATAAATTTTCCTCATTTTTTTTAATCACACGTTTTTCGAAAAATCAATTTTCACAAAATTTATTCTCAAAAAATCTACATCAAACAAGTCCTAAAGATATTGAATTCAGAGGGACAATATCAATTTGGCAAGTGATATTTTTCAAAGTCTTGATCTAAACTTAAGCCCCTAACCCCGTTACGAAGAGCTTCTAAACTCTTAAGACAAAAACCGTCATGTTTGATTTTGAACTGGTTACTGTAATCAGTGAAAGACGACTACCTTATGTTATTTGTAGGAAAAATGGTAATTAGCACAAAAGGTCCTTATATTTCAATGTTATTGTGCAAAATGTCCATACATTTTATTTTTTGACATTTTCACCCATATTTTCACATTTCATTACAAAAAAAGTCATTTTTATACAATTTCTCAAAAATAAAAAAAATATATAAAATGACAAATATATCTTCTTATTTAAATAAAAAAATGAACAAATTGTAATTGTACCCCCGAACTTTTAAAAAAATGCAAATGAGTCCAAATAAATTATTAAACGATAAATTAGCACAAAATGTTCATATCTTTCAATATTATTGTGCAAAACGTTCATACCTTTTATTTTTAGTATCTTCACTCTTGTTTTTATATTTCATTACAGAAATCATCTTTTTCATTCATTCTCTCAATTAAAAGTTGTAAAATGACAAATATACCCTCATATTTAAATAAAGAAAAAATAACTAACAAATTACAATTATACTCCCACATTTTTTCAAAAAATTACAAATAAATTTCATATAAATAATTAAATTTTAATTATTTATATGAAATTTATATTTGTACCTTTTTGAAAAACTTGAGAGTATTGTTGCAATTTGTTTATTTTTTATTTAATTATGATGGTATATTCATCATTTTACAGCTTTTAATTGAGAAAATGGATGAAAATGATGATTTTTTGCAATGTAATATGAAAATAAGGATGAAAATGTCAAAAATGAAAGGTATGGATGTTTTATGCTAATTACCCTTTTAATAATTTATTTGAATTCATTTGCATTTTTAAAAAAAATAGTTGCAATTTATTATTTAATTTTTCTTTTCTTTTTTGTTTTATTTAAATAAGTGTGTATATTTGTTATTTGACATTTTTTTATTGAGAAATTGAATAAAAATGATCTTTTTTTACAATGAAAGGTGAAAATTCGAGTGAAAATGTCAAAAAATGAAAGATAATGACGTTTTGCACAATAATATTAAAAAATAAGGATATTTTATGCTAATTACCTTAGAAAAAAATAAGTTTCTATATTGATTTTTTTTGTATCATTACGTTTGGATTGAATGTATGACGTTTTGACCCTTCTAAATATTTTACATTACGTATTATCTTGTGGTATAGTTGGAAGCCAGATAATAATAAATAGATCGCATAACATATCCATTTTTTTTTAAAAAAAAATAGTCATATTTTGTATTTTTAAAAAATTTATGTATCTATTTCTTTACAACCTTGTTACTCGTACAGAAGAGGTTGACAGAAAACTCACAATGAGGAGTCCCACTTTTATTTTTGGAATTTTTTATTTACACGGGATCCACTCGCATATGAATGAATGTCAACATCTTCTGTTGATCCTTCTATATATAGCTGTAACTAAACGGGAAAACCTATCTTCATCTCTCTCACTCTCTCTCTAACTAAACAGATTAATTGGGATCAAGAAAATGCCTTCAAATCTTATACTACAAAGAATCAAGGATACCCCTACAACCACCGCCACCGCCGCCGCCGCCGCCGCCGCCGCATATAAACAAGCCCATCAGCTCCAAAGATGGACGCCGTGCACCACCGAAGTCCCCGACCACATAGCCCGCTACCACACCCACACAGTTAGCCCTAACCAGTGTTGCTCCGCCGTGATTCAAGAAATCTCCGCCCCCGTCGTCTCCACCGTCTGGTCCATCATCCGCCGCTTCGACAACCCGCAGGCCTACAAACACTTCGTCAAGAGCTGCAACGTCATTGTCGGAAACGGAAACGTTGGCACTCTCCGGGAGGTTCAGGTCATATCGGGTCTCCCAGCCGTCAGCAGCACCGAGCGCCTCGAGATCCTCGATGACGAACGCCATGTTATGAGCTTTAGCGTCGTTGGTGGCGATCACCGCCTTGCGAACTACCGCTCCGTCACCACCCTCCACCCGGTGGCCAACGGCGGTGGAGGTACGGTGGTCACTGAATCATATGTTGTCGATATACCACAAGGAAACACTAGGGAAGATACATGCATTTTCGTGGACACTATTGTTAAATGTAACCTCCAATCCCTAGCTCAGATCGTCGAGAATATAGCCAGACGAAACATTTTCTCAGAGAGAACTTTATAATTATACATACATATGCTAACCGACGATGTTTTATGTATACATATAAACATAGTTATGTGTGTATATATAGTGTCATGCAATGATTTTCTCATCAAATATATCGATAAATCAAAACCCTTTTGGGGGTTTAGAGGAACAATTCACAAATCTTGTTGAACTTCGACTATACATGTGTATGTAACATGTTGGATGTCTGTTTTTTATTGTTCAGTGAACATGTAATAATTTTTTCAAGGTTGTGGAATTTGTTATTTTTCTCTTCTAATATTTTCTTGTAAATTATCAATTATCTTAAAAGAATCAAAACCAAGATTTTTATTTTTCCATTTTGTTGTATTTTATGTTAATTCATGTAGTTGTTTGATTCATTAGTAGGTTAGATGATATTTATGTAAAATGAATTAGTTCTTTGGACTTATTGGATGATGTCATGAAAATGGAGATTATTCGTGAAAACCAATGAATGCATAAACTGCACATGAATTGTGAAATGAGGCTTGAGAGTATATTGATGGATTGACTTTCAATCATCTATTGATGGATTGACTTTCAATCATCTCGTATAGTCGACCTTTAGAGAAGCGAGTGATTAAGGTGGTTGAGAGATTTAGATAAGCTTGAATCTACGAAAGGATTAAGACCCTGTTTGGTTTTGATAATATTAGATTTTTAGTAGATTTTGATAAAAGTTGATAAAATGCGTGAGTTTAATTTTTTTTTTTTTTTTTTAAATAAGTGAATTTTAGCAAATGAGGATCAAACATGAGCTAATTAATTAATCAAATAATCCCACTACAATTTATTTAAGTAAATCACAGAATTGAAAAGACTCATACAATATTTAAAAACTTTATACTTGTTCATTAAGTTATAGATTAAGATTGCAAGATAAGAACATAATCATCCATCCACACCTTCGGTTACATCAGATAAAATTGAAACGATAGAGAAAAGATACAAGAATCAAGAAATGGTCCAATTGTCCCACCTAAAAATTTCAAATCTGAGGCAATGCATGGAGTGGGCCGGGGCGGGGTGGGGTGGGGTACCTTAAAATGTGATGGGAATCGAACCTAGTGTTGCAAGTTGGCCTTATGATGATGAAGACCAAGTAGTTGTTTTAAAGGAAATGTGCAAGTTGCAACTTGTTTTTTTGCTTTTTTTTCCCATGTGTTTCTGATTATTAAAAGGCATATTATATGCTTGCAAGTTGCTCATCTATTTCTCTTCTTGTTTTGTGCTTTGAAAGTTATGCCCTGTTTGATGCACGGTAAAATGGAAAGAATGAATTTTTTTGGGTGATGTGATGGTAAATATATGGTTGAAAAAGAAGGAAAAGTTATTGATATGATGAAAAATATTATTTTATTGAATAATGTGTGATTGAAAATGACTAGAAGAATGAGAATGAAAATTATAATGTGTATCAAACATGGACTATTTAAGCAGATAAGTACATTTTATTGGAATGTGGGATGGGTTGGAGTGGTACGTGGGATTGGAATTGGGATTGGGATTGGGATTGGGATTGGGATTGGGACCAGCAATGAAGACAATTAAATTGCATTCATCGTATAATCCTGATTTGTAGAGTTTTTTGAGAATAGATTTTGTAAAATGTAATTTTTTATTAAAAAAATGTTTTATCATAAAATAGGAAGAATATAAGTTTGAGCGTAAAATTATTTTATTGAAAGAAATTACGAGTTTAAAGAAAAATAAATATTAGAAAAATAGTCCACCGCTTTTGCCTTGTCTTTCGAAACACCGAAACTAGAAGCTGGTATTATATATTATTTAGGACTTGTCAAGTTTTCCGATGATATCATCTGAATAATTGTTAATACTATGCAATAACAATGTTTTATGGTTTTTTGACTTGTGAAGGTTGTTAGGACTCTTGTTTAAAATCATAGGAAATTAAAAGAATATGTTGTCACTTGGATTATTAAATTTTTCCATCTAAAATTTTGAAATATTGTTAAAGCACTCCAAAATTTTATAATCCTATTAGGCTTTAAGAATCTTAATTGTTCAACTATGTGAATGGACATTAGATTAGTGATGGTTAAGTGACAATATACAGCAAGGGACTAATTTTGTTAGTATTTTCTTCTCAATTATTTCTATCACGTCACTAATTTTGTCGCTTACTGTCAATTAGAGTTGAAGAGTTTGTTTAATCAAGTGATGAGCACATGTATATGATGTAAATTCTATTTTCATCACACTCCACGTTTGTAGGCGAGATGTATTTTTCCTTTCAAAGATTGATACATGCACAATTTTTAAATGGATGGTGACGAGACTTAAATAGTTAGACATTTGCATACTACGGTACAAAGTAAAGATATTGAAAAGAGTAAAAAACAAAAACATTAAGGCTAAAAGAATGTAACGCGGTTCGACTAAACTTAAACCTAAATACCATGTTGAACAGCAATTTAAAAGTTTATGATCTTAGAAAATCTATACAGCATTTAAATTTGTCTTAAACGTGCCTCTCTGACATTCAGATGGAGTTAATATTCTCATCAAAACTCGACACATGCTCAATTTTATTAAATGGGTGGCGACTAAATTTGTAATTGTAATAATTATTTGCCGATATTTTATTGAACTAATTGAAGAACCATGAATATATTATTAAGTGTTATCATCAATAGAGTGTACTTAATATTGGCATTAACAATTTGACAAGTGAGTGAATTATTTTTAATAGAGTTACCATCTAAATAACTTTATTTACAACGTCAAAATGACATCATAAAAAGCAAAAAGGGTATTTTATTTGTGTAATATCATGTCTATAAAGTAATCATAACTTGCTTGTCAAGTGAATATAAAGTCCATTAATGATTCAAGAAAATGATACAAAGTGACCCTTAAATGTAGGCTGAAATTTGGAACTGAAAATTTAATTAAAAAAATTATATTGTATCGTCAACAATATTCGTAAATTTCAATCTTCCTTGCTAATCAATGACGACGAGTAAACTATTGGTTGATTCCATATGTAAAATTGCCCATCGTTAATATCCTAAAGTTCTTTTTTATATCAAGATCGATAAATAGTATCATCCCGTTTTAATCTATTTTTAAAGCACTTACTCAAAGTCTATATCATTTTGCCTATGTTTATTTTGGATAAAAATCAGGTTTTTAGGATATATTGATAAAAATGATAAAATATACTGTTGAAAAGTTGATAAATTTGTGAATTTCATTAAATGTATGTGTTAAAAATAAGTTTGGAGAAAAATGAATTCTACAAAATCGCGACTGAATAGGAATTTTATGTTAACAAAAGTAAATAGAAGATAGAGCCCCTTCATTATCTTTATGTCTGGTCCATATTTCTAAATATTCTTTTCTTTTTTTTCTTAACCATATCGAAAAATCCTTTTAATTCTTTTTCATACATGCAATTTTAATAACCATTCATTGATTTCATTCTGTGTTGTCAACAAGACTTGCTTTGATGATTTTTTTTTTTTTTTTTTTAATTTTTCATCCATTGAAACTTATAATAAAAATGAACGATCATACTAGTAAGTTAGTAACATTTCCATGATGAATTCGAAAAACTCATGCCGAGAAAATTTGCTGGACGAGGTGTAATTATATTCACATTACAATTTTTATTTTCTGTATCACATTTTAATTACACTTAAGGTTCTCAATCTGTACTCATTATAGTATTTATGTCCCTAACGATTTTTCATGTCATTCTTATCTTCAAAATTTTCATTAGTTAAGACATTCAGTATTATGTAACAATTTATGGTTTAAAAGTCCGTCGAAATAACGTATAACAACTTATTTTTCCATTATATTAAAAAATAAATAAAGTACGAAAAAAATATTTTTTCCTTCTTTCAGATCATGGAAACAAAATATTTTGACATAAATCATCATCAAGAACGAGATATACTAATTAATTAAAAATTAAAAATAAGAATTCAACGAAAAAATTAAAGAAATAATTACTACAAAGTGCAAAATTTAAGGAGCTTAACTGCAGTTAAGATGTGGTTTAACAAATAAAAATTATGGTGTCAATATAACTACCCTAAATATAATGGGCCTAAGACTAACACACCGAATTAAGGAAAAAATGAGATAGAACATTGGGTTTAAGTTTCTTTTCTTACAAAGATAATGTTATTTAACACCATTGGTATTACAATTAGTTTAGATGACACTAAGTAGCATTAAATGAGAGGAACAATTAAACAAGTTATATAATTTTAAGTGATGGAGTCTATCATACAATATCATCTAATTAAGTGATGGAACTGAAAATTTAATTAAAAAAATTATATTGTATTGTCAACAATATTCGTAAATTTCAATCTTCCTTGAGTAAACTATTGGTTGATTCCATGTAAAATTGCCCATCGTTAATATCCTAAAGTTCTTTTTATATGCAAGATCGATATATAGTCTCATCTCGTTTTAATCTATTTTTCAAGCATAAGGTACTCAAAGTCTATATCATTTTGCCTATGTTTATTTTGGTTAAAAATCAGGTTTTTAGGATATACTGATAAAAATGATAAAATATACTGTTGAAAAGTTGGTAAATTTGTGAATTTCATGAAATATATATGTTAAAAATAAGTTGGAGAAAAATGAATTCTACAAAATCGCGATTGAATAGAAATTTTATGTTAACAAAAGTAGAAGATAGAGCCCCTTCATTATCTTTATGTCTGGTCCATATTTCTAAATATTCTTTTCCTTTTTTCTTAACCATATCGAAAAATCCTTTAAATTCTTTTTCATACATGCAATTTTAATAACCATTCATTTTTTTTTTTTTGGATTAAGTTTCATTACTGGCGCCCCCACCTGCCCTACCCTGTCCTGGGCCTTGGTGAATAAGGTAAATCGCAGGTTATATCTCCAAGGGTATAGAGTGGAAGACTACTTGTACACTTGTACTTATCTGAGAGCCAAATCCATATTTCAGGATTCGAACTCTTGATGCGGCAGCCTTAAACAAAGTTGAATTTCTCAACATTTCCTTTTTACCACTTGGAGATGTGCCCGGGGGGATTTTAATAACCATTCATTGATTTCATTCTGTGCTGTCAACAATACTTGCTTTGATGATATTTTTTCATTTTTTAATTTTTCATCCATTGAAACTTATAATAAAAATGAACGATCATACTAGTAAGTTAGTAACATTTCCATGATGAATTCGAAAAACTCATGCCGAGAAAATTTGCTAGATGAGGTGCTATGTATATTATAAATGAACCCAAAAAAATATAACGTAGCTAGAAAATCATGGCAGTAAATGAAAAAAATAGAAGCCTGTTATAGGTACTGTACCTATAGAATACGCACATGGGTTGGCGGGAGTTTTTTTTTCCCCAATATTTTACACATGAGGCCTACTCCATGTGAGTGGAAATTCAAATTCCTATAACATTTCTAGTAAAAAAATCATGTACTCAGCATTTTTCGAAAAAATATGAGGCCCGAGACCATAAATATAAGGGTAATTATATTCACATCACAATTTTTATTTTCTGTATCGCATTTTAATTACACTAAAGGTTTTCAATATTTACTATTATGTAACAATTTATGTTTTAAAAGTCCGTTGAAATAGCTTATAACAACTTATTTTTCCATCATATTAAAAAAAATGTACGAAAAAAAATATTTGTTTTCCTCATTTCAGATAATGGAAACAAAATATTTTGACATAAATCATCATCAAATAAGGAGCTTAACGGAAAAAATTAAAGAAAAAATTACTACAAAGTGCAAAATTTAAGGAGCTTAATTGCAGTTAATATGTGGTTTAACAAATAAAAATTATGGTGTCAATATAACTACCCTAAATATAATGGGACTAACACACCAAATTAAGAAAAAATGAGACCGAACATTGGGTTTAAGTTTCTTTTCTTAAAACGATAATGTTATTTAACACCATTGGTATTACAATTAGTTTAGATGACACTAAGTAGCATTAAATGAGAGGAACAATTAAACAAGTTACATAATTTTACACTTGATTGAGTGATGGAGTCTATCATACTATATCATCTAAACTGGTATTGTAGCACTAGTGATGTTAGGCAACATTGTTCTCTCACAAATTAGGTATTTATTATAAAATAAAAAATATATTATTAACATTTCATTTTATATTTTCACGTATCTAGAAAATTGGAGTAAATACTTTTTAAATTCCAATTTTCTTCCAATTTCTATAAACTTTTCCTTTTTTTACCGTGATGCGAAAAGATAAAGATAATTTTTTTGATTAGTGAGTCAATTTGCTATTGCATGCGTTGCAAGCCAAATACGAGCTAGCTAGTTTTTGAAAATATTGACTCGGCTCGGCTCAGTTCACCAATCGCCCCTTGGTGGGACGAGCCTCATTTTCTTTTAAAAAAAAAAACTAAAAATTACATATCATCCCTAAAGTATAATGAAGAAGTAAGGTTGTAAGGAAATGGTGAACATATAAAATTCTATTTTGTTAAAAGAAATTTAAAGTTGTAAAACCTCCTCCAATTTTCGGGTTTAGGACCGGTTACATGATATGCAAGAGGAGTTCAAATTGTACATTTATTAATAATTCGTGTACATTATTTAAAAAAAAATGAAATGATAAAAATTAGATAAAATAAATACGTCTATAGTAGTACAACTGTAAAATAGCATTATTCAGTATTAATAGATGAAAATATAAATGATATGTTCAATAAAATAGATATGCTACATGTACAGATTAATGGTGCTAGATTCATATTTGGCAGAATTTCATTAGCAGTTGTGTCAAAAATATTTTTCAATCATCCAATCACAAATTGTCAAGTAAGAATCTGACATCAATCTGACAAAATGAATATGTACAAGCAGCATAAACCTAAATAAAATAATATAAGTAAATAATAAGTTTGAATTCAATTTATTTTGAATTCTAAGTGGCAGCATCACATCAAACCATATAAGCTATTTTTGCAGCCTATATCAATACTCCATCGGCTAGCGAGCCAACTTTTACGGGTTGATGAGCTACTTGAGCGGAAAAAAATAAAAAATATAGCTCAACTCATGTTCGCAACTTAATTTCGGGTGCACCTAGACAGCAAGTGGCTCGTAACACTTAACATTCCTATGATCAGCCCTTTTTTCCAATAACAAACCAAAATATTTGAATATTGTCCCATGCAAGAGTTGAAGACGCCAAGATTTTATGTATCGAAATGTAAAAAAGAAAATTTACTGAGGTCTTTTCATATGTTAAGGAAAAGTGAATGTCAATTTGTTATCAAGAAAACAGGGAAGAGTGGATTTGAACTCGAGTAAATCCATATCACATTGATATATGTTTAATATTGACAAGGATTGGATTATATACTGCCGTTTGAACAATTTTAGTTTTCTTTTAACGATTTACTTGTCCTTTTCAAACCCTACACGTCATTTTCTTTATTTTTAGATTTGTCAATTCATTGATAAAGTAGTTCATATTTTTAAAGTGCAACGAAAGAGCGTAATTTTAAATAACGTAATTTTAAATAATTTGCACCATTTAACATCTAAATTAATAAATAATATTAAATTCCATCCCTAAAAATTCAATCAACTTCCGAGCAAATACTCTTTGTAAAAAGTTTCTTGATTTGTCGTGCGATTCAATCATCTTTAGTCAAAAACTTGTTCAAATTTCTCGTTTCATCCATCTTTATTTTTAATTTTATTTAAATAGCAATTCGTTAAGATAGTATATATGTTTCTTTTTCTAAACAAAATAAAATTAAAGCACATCACCTAATTTCAAGGAAAAATGAAAAAAAAAATCTCCTTTTTTACTCTCTTTTCTTATAATTAATATGAATTTTGTGTTCCAAAAGGCTCATTTACCTTGTATAATTTGTGTGTAATGAATATCAACAAGCTTCTAATTGTAGGACGAAACAATGTATTTATATATCCAAGAATGGTGTCAAAATTGTGGTCAAATAGCATTTCAAGAAGAATTCTACCCGAATTTTGCGTATTATTCATTCAAGTCCCTGAATTCTTCAATTATTTAGCCCACATTGTTCCTTAATTGCAACATAAGTCCTTCATCTTGAAAACTTTAATTTGCTACTCATCATTCCAAAATCATAAATTATTGATGCGATGCAAGTTTTGAACGTTTGTAACTTAGTTCTCGAGTTTTCTAGTTCTCGAATTTACGTCCTGAAATATATAAATTTCGCATGCTGCTTTGTTACTACTTCCATATTCATTGATTGCAACCCCGACAATCTTCAATTGCTCTAAATTAACTCCAATTAAAGATCTAAATAGCACTTTTTTCACACCATTTATATCGTAGTTAAGATTTTTCTACAATTAACACAATTTACACAAAAATGAATAAATAGTCACTCAATTTACATATAATTGAAAAATAATAGAAATCTGAATAAGCACATAAGATTCACTTATTAGCTGATCTCCTATTTTAGCTCTATCACGATATCTCACCTATGAAAATTAAGGTTGTGGTTGAGTTTCACTTATTATTTTATAATTTTATGATAAACACAATTATCATTAACCGAGGTCAAGGTTAATGAGCCGAAGTCGAATATGGAGTGGCATCAAGTAACATGAACTCTATATAAAATTAAAAAAAAAAAAAAGGATTATTTTTTATTTTATTTGCCCGACTTCTACTTATTCAGCAAATACCTCATTTTTAATAGAGGACTTTTTTTTTTTTTTTTTTATTTAAGTCCTCGTAGAGCTTACATACTGACTCAATATTTGAATAATGACTTAGCAAGAGTTGAAGACGTCAAGATGTAATGTGTTGAAATGCCAAAAAAATGTACTGACACAAGAAGTGATTATATATTGAGATGTTAGAAATATATCGAGCCGACAATAAAGGGAAAAATAGATATGGACTCCTTGAGAAAATGGCATTTGTCCATAGGAAAATACTATGTGTACATAATATTTTATATAGGGATTGACATAATGTGAGTGGGGTGAGGTCCACGATACAGTATCGCATTTTCATGTGTAACAAAAGAAAGAATTCCATAAAAATGATTTTTTACTTAAGGAGGCTTCGCAAATATACAATCAACTTCAACTTCCAAGAAAATATTTTTTATACAAGGTTTCTTGATTTGTTGTACGATTCCATTATCTTTAGATAGAAAATGGTTTGAATTTCTCCATTTTCTTCGATCTTTATTTCTATTTTTATTCACATAACAAGTCATTAAATGGTAACCAAAAAATTATCATCAACTTGAATTTTGTATGAAAATTAATTAAATATTTTACTGAATAAACACTATATTTTGCAACAAATATACATAGTAGTAAACAACTATGTTAGGTAGACATTGAATGCATGGTTCCATTATTTAGAGATTTTGATAATATCAAAATATATTTCTAATGGTAAATTTCATCTCTAGTGACTGAACTTTAAGGGTCTGTTTGATTGCAAGGGTGGAAAACGAGTGGAAAGAAAATGAATGGCAGGGAATTAAATTGCCTAGAAAACGTTTTACAGAGAATTGTAATTAATGGTGTTTGATTGGTATAATTTTTCACCTGACAAATTTTTCATTTGACTTTGTTTTTTTTTATGCAAATTGTCAATTAAATGGATAAATTTTTTTACCATTGACCTTGGAATGTGTTCCAATTGCTAAAAAAAAAAAAAATTGTCAAAAAGTTGGAAAACGTTTTCCCACCACTATGGTGAAAAAACGTTTTCTAGCTTTTGTGCATCAATCGCTTGTACCTTGGAAAACGTTAGAAAACGTTTTCCCTGGAAAATTAGTGCAATCAAACAGGCGAATAGTAAAAAGTAGGAAAACGTTTTCCACCTTCCACGAAAAATTACGACAATCAAACAGGCCCTAAGTAAAATCTCATGTGTCAATAAACTTAAATTTATCTCAATTATATCTCTAAACTTCAATTTTATTCCAGGTGGGTCACTAGACTTATGTTTTATTTTAAATTTCATCACTCTATCATATGTTGTTTACCAAATTGATAAAAATTGCTAATTGACAGCCATATTATAAAGAATCTTCCATTAATTGGTGTTTGGATGACAATTTACTACAATGCCACATTGTAAAATTGTTAATATAAAAAATCATCATTTTAAAGACATCATAACCTTCGTTTTTACCATTTTATTTTGAGAGTTTCATAGAATAATTACGTGAAAGACACCAACACCTAAGCAAATTTCATCAATATGGAGTCTCCAAGCTTAGATTAATGCAACAAAAAGATGAGACAAGCTTGAAATTTGAAAGACACAACAATTGTTTCTTCAACTGAAAATCTCTTCAACTTGATATTTTCAGTCTTCATCACAACTTATAAGTTAACGACAATAGGGAATCTCTTTCTAGGGACACATACACTAGCCAACACTTTGACTATCATGTTGTTTACTATTTAGTTAGGCGTTGTTCCAGGGTTTATCACAAACGAAGAAAGTGTGTATTAAGGTCACTTGAAAATTAGCTAATTTGTAGGACTCCAATTGGCACGCTTGTACAAAGACGCTTGGTTGACTAACCAATGGGACTAAAACTCCCCTAAGGGAAATGAAATGTGAGGTCAATCGATGAAAATTAGGAAGACCGATGATAAAATGTGACTCAGTGGTGAGATTGAAACTAAATTGAAGTTTAGTGGTTCAATTGATATAAATTAAAGTTTACTGACGAAATTGATTTTTGTTTAACTTTCAGCTACCCTATTTCTAATTTCTTCCAAATGGTTCCACACCAAATTTAAGAATAGCATTATTGAACCCAAAATAACATAAAATAAATAAATTTTTCAATTCATATTAATCAACTGCCCATCCAAGTGGGACCAATAATATGTTAAAATAAGTACAGATTTTTTATGATTAAATTTTTAAAATAACTAACAATATTGAATTCTTTATTTAAAAGCTTCTTTTTTCCCCAAATAGTAAATCCCTAATTTAACTTTATTAATCTTCCTTTCACAATCATACGTTCCTCGTCTGTCTCACCTCAATTTTCATTTTTCATTTCCCCACACCACTCTCCGCTCTCAATTCTAGTCCTACTCCTTCCTAGAAACAAGATCAAAATTAGGTGAGAACGTTACAATTTAGAATAAATCCCCTATATATTAAAAGAGTGAAAGGTTGATTTACTGTAGAAACTCTCGTCCTAAACGGTGTCGTATGGTTTTCAATTTTTTTTTTTTTTTTTGCTATATCCTATTTTAAAAAAAAAAAAAAGTCTATATTCTACTTTAAAAAAAAAAAAAAAAAAAAAATTATTTAATTTTTATTTTCTCTATACGATTTTTGTAATAAACAAAAAAAAAAATTTGAGTGTCATTAAAAAAAAAAACAAAAAAAAAAAAAAAAATTTGTCTCGCACTGTGCGAGACATGTTGGTGCATGTCTCGCACAGTGCGAGATGTGCGAGACATGCAAAACCATTAATATTTTTTTATTTTTTTTTTATTTTTTTTTTTTTAAAACCTTATGTTTTCGCCTTCATTTATGTGCTTAATTTAGGATATCAAACGGAGTCGAAATATTACATTTTTAATATCATTTTGAAGAACTCACGGCCTAATATTTCACGACGTTAATCGTGTGTGAAACGGCCAGTCGTAGCGAAAGTTACGTTACGTCAAAGTACCTCGTTCCAAACTAATATTTCGAAAATTTCGATAACAAACTAAATTTACAAATTTTTCGACGATTCTACGCTAACCGAATCCATAAATCTTCTATATTCTCTCGAAACTCATTTCGAGAACTATATCACAGATATATCGAATAATCTAAATGAATATCGAAAATAGTTAAACGGACGTCAAACGCGTGTATTAAAAAAGACGTATAACTCGTCTTTTTGAATATATTACTTATATTTTTGTTTTCATTGTCAAGCTCATTACGGAACATGAAACGAAGTCGAAATATTACATTCTTAATATTATTTTGAAGTACTCACGGTATATTATTTCACGACGTTGATGGTATGTGAGATGGTCAATCGTAGCGAAAGTTACGGTACGTCAAAGTACGCCGTTCCAAACTAATATTTCAAAAATTTTGATAACAAACTAACTTTACAAATTGTTCAACGATTCTACGCTAGCCGAATCCATAAATTTTCTATATTCTCTTGAAACTCATTTCGGTAACTATATCGCAGATATATCAAATAATCTAAATGAATATCGAAAATAGTTAAACAGATGTCAAACACGTGTGTTAAAAAAGACGTGTAACTCATTTTTTTAAATATATTACTTATATTTTTGTCTTCATTGTCAAACTCATTACGGAAATTCAAACGAAGTCGAAATATTACATTCTTAATATTATTTTGAAGTACTCACGGTCTATTATTTCACGATGTTGATGGTGTGCGAAACGGTCAATCGTGGCAAATGTTACGGCGCGTCAATGTAGAACTAATATTTCGAGAATTTCGATAACAAGCTAACTTTAAAAATTCCTAGACAATTGTACGCTGGTCGAATCGATAAATCTTCTATATTATCTCGAAATTCATTTCGAGAACTATATTATAGATATATCGAATGATCTAAATGAATATAAAAAATAGTTAAACGAACGTCAAACGTGCGTGTTCAAAAAGACGTGTAACTTATCTTTTTAATAAAATTTATGTTTTTTCTTCATTTTCGGGCTCATTAGGAAATATCAAACGAAGTCGAAATATTGCATTTTTAATATTATTTTGAAGTATTCATAGCTATCATTTCACAAATGTGTGCGAAATGGTCAATCATGGCAAATGTTACGGCTATCAAAGTAGGTCGTTTCAATCTAATATTTTGAGAATTTCGATAACAAGCTAACTTTAAAAATTTCTAAATGATTGTACGTTGGTCGAATCGATAAATCTTCTATATCATTTAGTCTTCGTTTGATATTAATAATATAATATTTCGACTTCGTTTGAATGTTTAAAGTTAGATTGTTATCAAAATTCTCGAAATATTAGTTTGAAATATTAGTTTGAAACGACCTACTTTGAAGCGTCGCAACATTTGCTACAATTGATCGTTTCGCACACCATCAACGTCGTGAAATAATAGGCGTGACTACTTAAAAATGATATTAAGAATGTAATATTTCTTCTTCATTTACATGTCATTCATAACTTTATTTCCATCTATTTATTGTAGTATACATATACAGTCTCAACGCTAATATACACAAGGAGAATAACGTATGCACGTGCATCGCACGTGCCTTCACTAGTATTATATATAAAAGTGATGAAATATTATTTTTTATTTTATTTGTCCAACTTTCGCTTATTCAACAAATTCCTCATTTTTAATTGTCCTTCGCTCGTCTTTTGTTGTTTCACCCGTGTTAGAATAAATAATCAATCCCAATGGAAACAATAATATTTCCTTACTTAGCTAAATCTTAAATCTTAATAAGAAATCCCACATAATCCAAACAGGTAATCATTTAAAACCATAATCACACAATTTTTTATTTTTTATTACCATACAATAATCAAAATTTTAACTATTTCCTCAGATACTGCTAACAAGAGTCACTCTGTCGGGCGTCCAAAATATTGAAATTGTATTAACATTCTTCTAGATTCCTGTAAGTCTCCTCCTTTCCCAATTCCACACAAAATGAAGAAGAAGACACAGTTGCCTCTTTTGGCACTCTTCTTCTTTGCGTTCATAGTGTTTTCGATGCTGTACAATGAGTGTAACATTCAACAAATCAACACTGAACAATCCGGAAATGATGATAATAATCACCAATCTACAATGAAAATTGAGTCTTTACCCAAGTCAACGCCTGCCCAGAACTTTACTCTTCCAAAGAAACCCCCAGGTAAAAAAATTAACTTTGATGTATGCTTAATCTTATTATGATAAAATTCGTAAACTTGATTAGGTATTGTTACTGAGTTTTCGAGTTTGTGTTTTTTTATGTGTTTTTCGAATTTAAGGACATGGGTTTTTGAGTTGTGTTGTTTTGTGTATTTTCTTGGAATTTAGAGACATGGGTTTCTTGATTTGGTTTGGATTTTGATGTGCTGTGATTATATTTTGATATGTGATGGTTTTTTCTTGTTGGGATGTAGTTGGTTTGGATAAATTTAGTAAATGCAGTACCACTGTACCATACAGTGGGAGGAGAGCTGTCTGGGCAGTCGACACCGTAGAGTCTGGTGGTCAGGGAGGAGCGCCGCGGCCGGAAGAGTGTGACGTGTATTCAGGCAAATGGGTTTTCGATAATATTTCGCATCCACTGTATAGTGAGTCTAGTTGTCCATACATGTCTGATCAATTGGCTTGTCACAAGCATGGAAGGCCTGATATAGGGTACCAGTTTTGGAGATGGCAACCCCACAGCTGCAATTTAAAGAGGTAGTTCTTTTTTCCCCCTCTGTTGGATTATATATATATATATATATATATATATATATATATATATATATCTGTGCATATTGTATGTTTGAGTTCCATATGAGAATCTATTCGTAATGTGTTATGGATTCAACCTCGTCCGTGACTCTTGAGAACAATGATGAACGAAAAAGAGCTTATAAAATGAACAAATACCATGCAGATATATAATAGTTCAGCGATATCACTTGTTCTTGGAGATTTTTCGCTAAAATGGAGGAGTTTACAAGCTTTCCTCACACTTTTCTGTCTTATTTAACTTGCACACCAAAATGGTTTCCTCAGATCCTTTATATCACATAGGAAACTAGGGCGAGTATGTGTGCCCAATATATGTCTTGGTCAATCTTCGGTTGAGGGAATAAGTGAAGAGTAAAATTTTGACTCCACAGGATCCAACATTCTGTATCCTAATATCTGTAACTATTCGAGCATAGTTAAATTTTGACAGTAAGCTATGGAAGATTACTTTTGTGACTGCATTTTGATTTTGTTGCTTCTTTGACTTGTCGCTGCTGAAATGTAGGTGGAATTCTACAGAAATGTGGGAGAAGTTGAGAGGAAAGAGATTAATGTTTGTCGGGGATTCGCTGAATCGAGGGCAATGGATATCAATGTTGTGTATGTTGCAGTCTGCAATTCCAGCAGATAAGCAATCCATCACGCCAAATGCGGAACTTACAATTTTAACAGCAGAGGTAAACGGCATTTTCAAATTATTACTAATAAAATTGAGGGGTGAAATGCTAATATGTTACTAGGATATTTCAGCCTTTGTAAGACATTTAAACACTCATCAAAATGGTTCTGAATTGCAATGTGATTGTGTCTTGTACAGAATTATAATGCGACTGTTGAGTTTCTTTGGGCACCCCTTCTTGTTGAATCTAATTCTGATGACGTAGTTGAACACCGGCTGGATGAACGAATACTACGTCCCGATGGAATTCTTAGGCACTCATCACGGTGGGAGCATGCTGATATACTTGTCTTCAATTCATATCTGTGGTGGAGACAGGGCACTGTTAAGCTATCGTAAGTACTAATTAAATAGTGGGCACCTCAAATAACGGATGGATAAGAGCAGGTTTGGCTAAGCTTAAAATATTTACTCAAATAACTTTACTTTTTTATAAGCTTAGCCAAACATTCTCTAAGAAGATACTATTCATAGTAGCTTAGCATGTAACGATGTTCGTACTTTTTAGATGGAGCACCGAAGAAAATGGTGTTTGTGAAGAAATTGATGGGATGAAAGGCATGGAGTTGGCCATGGAAACCTGGGCAGACTGGGTGGCTAATCATGTTGATTCCCAAAAGAAGCGGGTTTTTTTCGTTACCATGTCTCCTACACATCTGGCGTAAGTGACATTTTAAGCCTTTTCTATTCAAATAAATTGGATTTGGCCCTTGTTTGATAACAATACTTGAACAGTAATTTTTAGGAAAATGTGTGGTTAAAAAGTAGAGAAAAATTTTGGATTTACCTGCAAAATATTTTATTGTATGAATGTGTGGTTGAAAATGAATATGTAGAAAAAAGAGTTTGAAAAGTATGGTTGCCAAACAGGGGCTTGATATTTGTCTTCGGTTTTTCTAGTTTTTTCTTAAGTAGTTCAACTCCAATGTTCGATAGGTTTTGTTGCTGAGTCTTTGTCATAACCCTATTTTACTTTGCAGTTAAAATTTATAATTTGTTTTATCTGTCTTTTTCCAATGATCAGAAAGGAAGATTGGGAGCTGGGAAGCGAAGGAAATTGTTATAACGAGAAACTGCCTATTAAGGACGAGAAGTACTGGGGAACTGGTTCCGACTTGCCCACAATGCAGATGGTAGATAAGGTTTTGAACCGGTTGGGTTCAAAGGTTACTGTCCTAAACATCACTCAGCTTTCGGAGTATAGAAAAGACGGCCACCCTACCATTTACCGTAAATTTTGGGAGCCTTTGAGCGCCGAGAAAATGGCCGACCCTGCTAGTTATTCTGATTGTGTACACTGGTGCTTGCCCGGGGTGTCGGATGTATGGAATGAGTTACTTTTCCATTATTTGTAAAGGTACATTTTTCAAGTTTTCTTGGTCATCTCGAGCGACTCGAGAGGTATGTCTTGGTTTTGAACATAGGTGCACTATATTGCTTCTACTTGCTGAAGGAAATCCCATAGAATGAGGAGGTATTTCTTATAAATGAAATGAGATCAAATTCACTATTATTGTCAATAGAACTCTATCTTTATGTCACTTCTACATATCCTTCCTATGTTATGTTGATCAAATTTCGTATTATCGGAAATTAAATTATTTTGATAACGTATGTTGTATTGATATATGCATCTGATTGATACAAGTCGATTTTAAAAGTGATCTTACTTAGTGCATGTTTGGCAAAGCTTAATTTTTTAAGCTAGTTAATATACATTTTATAAGTTTTACAATTTAGTATTATTTGTTACCAATATATTTTGTGGGATTTGCTGCTTATAGTTAGTTCTATTATGTGTACATCCAGGTTACATCCGGGGTGTCAACCCGGATGTACACAACATTATTCTACAACTTATTAATTGTGGAAGTGATTTTCTAAAAAACTAGTGGTTAAAAAGTTATAGGAAAATGTGATTTTATTTATTTATTTTATCTATGTAGAATGTATGATTGAAAATGAGTATGGAGAAAAATAATTTAAAAAAACAAAACTCACTTCTACATATAAGTGCTAGAAAAACCAATCTAAAGCACTATTCACTTATTCTCAATGTGTATATATGTATATGTATGTGTGTGTGTGTGTCTATATATATATATATATATATATATATATATATATATTTTACTAATCATGAAATAAAACTATGGTCTTGACAAAAGTTATGGACACAAATTGATATTGAAGAATAAAACAAATTAAGAAAAATCAAGGAAATTGAGAACCCCATAAATGATTTTGGTATTTCAAGAATCGGTAACCTCCCAAATAAAAATCAAGTTGCACTATGCATAATTCATTTACTGCTTGAACAAGATAAAACTATGCACGCTAGCTAGGATGGTAATATACCACATTCCGTCCCGTCCGAATGGGATAGGGAATCTTGTCCTCTTGAGGAACCAGGAGACGGGAAAACATGATTTCCAGTTTCACCATGAATCTTAATTTTATTTTTATATTTTTAAAATGATACAGTTTTTTAAAATAATAATAATAATAATAATAATAAAGTAGATGGTGAGGTGTCTACTTAATCAATGATCAAAAGAAGTTATGTTTCTAAGTTAATTTTGAAAGGTATATGTAGAGTGAATTCAAAGATAACTAAATGAAACTTACATCATCGATGGATTATAAATATTATATTACTTATGAGCAACATTAATACAAGTAATATACTCAAAAATTCATGATGTTAGATCATAGAATAGTCATCTTGACAAGAAATTGTCTACATAATAAAATATGTTGAATTAAGCCTCTTGTGTTCACATGAGGGGGCGGGTTCCACGTCAATTAATGCGTCGGCCCCACCCCTCATGTAAATGGGATGTACACCGAGCTATATGACTCGATGTATATGAAGCATGGTTCAAATATGTTTCACAAGCCCGCACTGCCCTCGAAATTCCTAACAAGGTGATTGTCCCATCCATTATCATCCCTAATACACGCTCACCTACAAATAAAGAGCATTACTTGGTTTTATGTCTAGTGAAGTTAAACTACTACACTTCCATATGATCCGGATAAGCCTTAACTAAAAGAATTAAATCACATAAAAATTCAAATAAGGATTGCAACAATAGTAAAAGCTTCTCTCTACTGTTTACGACATTACAAATTTTACTACATGATCTAAATTAATAATTCACCTCTCGATTTGTTACAATCTACAAATCATGAATTAGTGATCAAATAATTCAAGCATTAAGAAAAATGTAAAATCAATTAACTATGCAAAACTAAATTAAAATTAAAGGTTTAAAACTAGGTTAAATCGTTTGTCCCAACTAAAAAATTTAGCTGCTCATCATTATTAAAGAGACACGTAAAAGAGTTAGAATACATAAGTGGGTTTTGAAGACTAAAAAGACAAAAATCAATATCTCGTACCTAGAATTATCTATCGTCTTGCAAAATTGCTCCAAGCCCGGCCCTATACTATGTATTCTTTCTCAAAGTTGCGCCCTTTTTTTTTTTTTTTTTGTTTGTGTTCCTTCCTTGTGTTTATAGTGTAATATAAGTTGTGGGGGTGTGTAAAGGACAATATGAGGGTCTTCTACTTCATGTAGTTCTTCAAAAAGTTCGATAACAAGTTTTGAACGTTCAAAAATTCCAAAATTAAGCCCCTAATTGCTAATCGCTAATCGTTAACTAGGAAAAAAAAAATCATCTTTTGAATATGCGATTAAGAAATAAGAAAGAATTTTAAATTTAATATTTTATTGTTTGGAGTACTTAAAAAAATGAGTATGAAAAAAAAAAAAATCCAAATAATTATTGTTAAACAAGGGCTAAGTTTCCTAATTGCGCCCTGTTAAATGGGCTGCCTGTCTATTCTGCTTTAGGCCCATCTTATTTGCTGAGTGGGCGGCCTTGTTGTGTTGGGTCAACGGATTACTACACTTGATCATTGGCGTGTTTTGTGAAAACAAGATTCTACTTAATGTTGGAATCAATTGGTGACCCTACACTTGGCACCGTTGTGGCCGTTAAATCCTGATCTTTTGATTGAACTGTAAAAGGTCCTTTGGACCCTTCGAGATACTGTACAGTTGTATTCTCTTTTCTAAGGTTTTCTCTCGTCTTCCTCTCTCTGTCTCTTGACTGTTCTTCTTCTTCATGATTATTGAGATTATCTCTGTAATCTTTGTGATTTGTAGTTGTACTTAATGTACTGTATACTGGATGATACTTTAGTGTGATTATCTTAATTGGAGAGGTAGAGAGAAAACCCAAACGAAGAACTTTGATGTCTCTTCGTACATTTGTATCTATTCATTGTAATTCTTAATGGATTCGAGCCTATTCTATTTGGTAGATGCTCAATGAGTGATTAGGCCTTTTGACAGAATATCGGATCCCTTTGGGGTGAAAAATCTTGGTGTTGTTTACTGTGTTTTGTTATGGTTTTCTATAAATCGTTTGTGATCTTCGATCTTGAGACTATTAAGTGGTATTAGAGCCCCTGTTTTCAAAGGGGTTAGGGTTAGGGTTAGGGTTAGGGTTAGGGTTAGGGTTAAGGTTAGGGTTTTTTCAAAAATTGTTTTTTTAAACCCTAGATTTAAAGATCTGACGATTTCAAATGCTTCTCGATATTTCTGAAAAATAAATTGTGGTTTCTGAAAGTGTTGGTTGTAATCAACCTTCGATCTAATTTCTGATTGGATCTCTGATCTTCGTGATTCAAACTCGGACTGAGTGACTGAGTCGAGTTGACTCACCCCGATTTTTGCGCTGATTCTTGTGACTCACTGCTGAGTCAAACTGAGTTGCTGTAACTCGTAAGCTTCTTATGCAACACTTTGGTTCTCTCAACTGGTTCTGGTATTCTCTAACTCTCCTCTTCATTATGAGACTTTAAGTTCTCAGCTCTGGTATTAACTCATCACTCCTCTTTTATTTTTAGTCAATTATAAAATGTTCCCTGTCCATTCGTGATTCGGTCATTAAGGTAATTGACCTACTACTACCTACCTCTGTCCAAGATCCCCTCAGAGGATCTCGGAATCTGAGAGGGTAGTGGACTCACAAGTCTTCACTCCTTAGGCCTTGTCAATTGGGCAGCTTAACCTGTTATAATTGTTCTTGTTGATTTGCATGATCTGTTATACGTATTGATACGAGTTTATGAAAATTGAAATTTGTATCTTGCTATTACACTGTTAATATTTGTTATATCCTATCTAGTGCATATACATGTCTTAGTAACTTTACTTGCAATTATGTCAACTACACATAAGTTTGATGTTGAGGTTTGGAGAAGGACTCGTGACTTTAGTTTGTGGCGTCAGAAAATGAGGGCTCTGTTATTACAACAGAGATGTGTTGGGGCCATTGATGGGACATGTGGCACTGAGATTAGTACATATAGGAGACAAGAATTAGATGAAATTGCTTGGAGTTCTATATTTTTGCACCTATCTGATAGTGTAATTAGAAAAATTGGTGAAACTACAACTACACTAGCTCTCTGGACCAAGTTTGAATCCTTATACTTAACTAAGTCAATGCCTAACAAATGTTATCTATTGAGATAATACTATAACTTTAGATTTGATCGATATTCAAGCTTTGAAGAAAACATCGATAAATTCACTAGACTAATTCAAGAATTAACTGATTGTGATGAGAAGATATCTGAAGATCAACAAATTGTTGCTCTATTAAATGCCCTAGGTGACAAATACAGAGAACTGAGAAATGTTTTAGAGTATGGGAGAACTGATCTTATTGTTGATATTATAATATCATCTTTTAGAAATAGAGAGCTTGAACTAAAATCTGAGTCCAAAGACTTTAAATTTGGATAAGGTTTAAGTGTTAGAAAAAAGATAAATCAGAACAAAAAGCACAATCAGTGCAATTTCAATTCTCACAAGAAGACAAAACCCCAATTTACAAAATTCAGAAATCAGAATAAGAATCAATCTAAACCTATGCAACCGCCTAGAAAATGCTATTACCGTGATAAAACTGGACATCTAATAAAAGACTGTTTCAAGAAAGCATTTGATATGAAAGGAAAAATCAATATGGATGGTTCTGCAGATATTTTCTGCAATGATGAACCTGATATTCAGGGTGTTGTACTCTGTACAACAATCAGAAGAAACCTGAGTGAGTGGGTTTTAGATTTTGATTGCTCCTTTCATATGTGTCCCATTAGAAAATGGTTTACTAAGTTTAATGAAGTAAATGGCGGTCAAGTCCAGTTAGGAAATAATATGACCTATCAAATAAAAGGTGTTGGAAACCTCAGGCTTTTGTTAGAAAACAATAGAATTCTTTCAAGTGTCATTAATTTTCACATCCCTGAACACCTATACTCTGGAAAGTCCCCTGATTACTTGAAATTGAGGGTTTTTGGATGTGCTGCCTACTCTCACCAGAATGTAGGCAAACTTGAACCCAAATATCAAAAATGTGTTTTTCTGGGTTATGAAAAAGAAACTAAGGGTTATAGATTGTGGGTTCAAGAAGCAGGTGGGTTCAGGGTTATAGAAATGTACAAAAAATAATTGCATTATAACACAATACACAAACATTATATTAAAAATGAAATACCTTATAACTGCTTTTTACGAGTTTTCATACTTTGATATCTTTGTAAAATCAATTCATTATCAATCTTTAAGAATATATCTTTCTCCAATTTACAGATTCTCCAAGCTCGAGCACAAACCCAATTCAATGACCCAATTTATAGCACAAATCCAATTTACAAATTTTCCAATCCAGAACTGACCCAAAATGGCACACACCACCAACCCAATTGATTGCACTTCTCCAAACTGTGGATGAAAAACAGTCAAGGGCTAAATTTAGTTTAGTCCCTAAAATTCAAATTCAAAATTTACCAAAAAATTATATACAAAATAAATGGGAGAAACTCAGAAACAGAAACTAAAAATATAACTCCAAATTAGTTGGCCCAATGCAAAATACAGCCTCATTTCTTATTTGCAAAATACAGGCACACTTCAAATCATCAAATATAAATATGAGAAAGTTATAAACAACATGGCAATTTGTAGCTGATATTCATATCATCAACTAGAGTAACAGAAGTTAGCCTTCACTGTATGTGATAACTATTCCTAAATCTATTGAAGTTTCACACCATCATAACCTCTCACTATTCAAATTTCAATTGAGTATTTCTACTCTTTTTCATAACATATTCAATAAATTGACAGATATGAAGGAGTATTTTATTGAAAGAACAAAATCAAAGCTTAAAGTTTCTTCATTAACGATTCTATCCATATTAAACCACTTGCACATTTATCCCCATTTTTCAAAAAATTATTACTCACAAAATATGAACCTCCAGTTAGCCATGCTTCATTGTAACACATGTTTTTCAACACTGAGGAAGCTTGAACAGCCAAATAAGTTTAGAAAACAAAAGAATTATAGTTTGAAAATTCATGCACCACATTTAATTTAATTAATTTTTTTACCATCAAAAGAAAACATTAAAAAAAATCACATTTAATGTACTTAGATATTTTTCCTATCAAAAGAAAACAAAAAACAAAATCAAGAAATTTAACAAAAAGGGTTTCCTTGTGATTTAAGCAGAATACCTGATGGCAAGTTTTCCTATTGACAAAATCATAAATCCTGCCACCAAGTGGCATAGCATTTCTTGATTTTAAAAGAAGAGGCGTCGCACGTACCTATTTCAGAGAGCCGGAGCTGCGCCTGTCGGAGCCGGACCGAACTGAAGTAATAATTACAGCCAGGCTGAGACGACGTCGAAGGCCGAAAGAAGCAGGTTGCGGTCGTCTCTCTCTCGTGGTCTGCTTCCAGCTTCTCTGAAATATGAATGCGTGTGTACTGTGTCGGGTAGGTACAGTAAGTTGTGTAATGTAATGGCTGGGAATTGGGTTTGTAAAATTGGCTCAATTAATTGGCTCAATTCAAAAAAAAAAAAATTAAACGGGCTGGGAAATGGGCCAATTAATCAGCTGGCGATCCAAAGCTCCGCCTGCACTGGACCTACATTGGGTCCGCCCCTGATGCTACATGTACAAAAATCATACCGATCAAAACTTGATAAATTATCATTGTAACCTACATTGGGTCCGCCCCTAATGCTACATGTACAAAATTATTTTTTTACAAAAATCATACCGATCAAAACTTGATAAATTATCATTATAAGATGACAAAAATACAAAAGAAAAAGAGTTATACAGGTGCTACCAACACAACACCTGTACAGATTCGGTTCCACCCCCACAGAATTATTCAATTTGGTCCAATTCCCGATTTAAAGTACCAAATATTTAAAAAATAATTATTAGAACGGGATTGAACTGTCTGATTCTTGGACCGTGCGTTCGGTTCAAATTATTTTATCAATCTCTAGAATTACTTGTTTGAGTTTAATAGGTTCTAATGTCATACTTAGACCTGAGTTTAATCTTAAAATGTCAATATTATTAAGTGAAATAATTCAAATCCTTATAAATTGGTTTATATAACCATCTTTACTACAACGTCGTTTTATCCCTAAACATTTATACAATTGAAAAGATATTATTAAAATTCATGACAAAATCTTATCAATTAATCGATTAAACAAAGAATTCGTAAGTAGCTATCTTCATAAATGGTGTAACAACTAACGTGTTGCGTCCAACATAAATTGGCGAAATTAAATTCTTCGTGAAGATACCAATTACCAATTACAAAATGCTAAGATCTTGGCATGCTATTATATGTATTTTGATAGTAGTGACACAACCCTTATTGTATTCTAGGTAATATTCGGTATTGGTCACTTCTAATTAAAGGTTGCTACATTGGATATTTAAAAACCTCAAGCCTGTCTAGTCATTTATCTATGATCATATATCGAAGCTAAATTCTTTTTCAAAGTTGGATAATGATTTCATTTCACACCATAAAGAACTTCCAAGTTTTGAGTGAAGATAAGTAATTGGCTTAAATGTTTGGCCTCAAATTGTTTCTTTAAACCTTATCAACATTGCATTGAAAATATAATATTTGTCCATTCCATTTAACAATGCATACCAAATATTATATTTTTTATGAGCAGTGTTTTAAAAAGCATAAATCGTGGTTAGGCGTGGAGCCAGAGTTTCAAGTTTTATGAGTTGAAACGAGCATAGGCAATGTTTAGACGTAAAAAAAAAAAGTTTTCTTATTTATAATATTATTTTTAATTTTTAATCATTTAAAAAATCATTTAATAATTAAAATAATACATATTAAACATCTAAAATTATAAAATACAATATTTACTTAATAACTCCAACCATTAGTCAATTATACAATTTTCAAGTTTTCAAAATGCAAAAATTAAAATATAGACTAGTCTTACTTAATAGATTTATAGAAACTACAAACCTGCTTTTGAAGTTTCTAATAAAATTAGTCTCAATAACATAATTAGATAATTAGATAACACCATAACTTAAAATCTTATTTAACTATTTAAATAAAGTCATTTTTAACTTTTGTAAAGATAAAATTTTTTAAAATCTTGAAATTAATGTCAAATGAAAACTAATAAAGTGCGTTAAATGAAGAAAACAATTCAACCGTTTAGAAATTGAAAAAAAAAAAAAAAAATGTCTTAACGTGAAGCGAGGCGTTCTGCCCGAACTTCGAGCCTAGACACCCATGTTAGTGATAGTATCAATAACACATAAGAAAAAACATGCAATTTTTAGAACTCACGCCTCTCCTTTATCTTTCGACACAAAAAATGACTTGTCCTAATATTTTTATCGAGGGAGGAAATATTGGTACAATTGAATACATATGTGAACTACTTACTATACCCTATAACATTATTATTATTTTTTCCTTCGAGGCTACCGCCCTCAACTCTCCCTCTACCATAATGCCATGGTCGAACTGCAATTAAGGAAGAAACATGGAACGATCTAATACAATGTGCAAATTACTGACTGTACCCCTACAACATTTTTTTTTCCCTTTCCCGAGAGGCTCCCGCCCTTAACTCCCCACCTATCGTAACGCGAAGTTCAATCAACAATCAAGTAATAATATACAGAGATACTAGCTGTACAAAGGGGGTTGACAGATAACTCACATGGGTGGGATCCACAACATTTTTTAAAAAATATAGGTGGGACCCACGCTACAGTGAGTGGTCTGTCAATCTAATCTATATAACCAGATTAATTCAATAACATATGAAACGATCTAATACATGTGCGAATTACTAATTATACCCCTACAACATTTTTTTTCTTTCCCGAGAGGCTCCCGCCCTTAACTCGCCATCTATCGTAATGTGGAGTTCAATCAATAATCAAGTAATAATATATGGAACGATCTAATATACGTACGAATTATTCACTATATCCCTACAATATTAAAAGAATTTATTCACGGTTACCGCCCTCAAGTCTCCATCTATCATGATGCAGAGGTCAATCTGCAATCAAGGAAAAAAGTGAACACTATAATTAGAGATGGCTCCATGCATCCGATAACCTACAAGCGATAAACATTTTGCACAATATATAATAATTTTTGAAAGGAAAGTGGCATTTTTCTATGTAACATTAATGTACCACAAGTTTTTAAAGTGATGTATTTAAACTAGCTGTTAAGAATTTAGAGATGTGAAAAGGATACGATTTTATGCTCATAATTTTTTTTTATGACTGGAAACCCGCAACCCCCTTCGAGTGCGCACTGGATAAATCCTCGAGCTGACGCAATAGTCTGCAAATCACACCTGTCAGGTTAACCACATTAGGCACACCCGGTGCGATAGGCTCAACCGAAAAAGTGTTGATAGAGAGAATTATAAATTAATTAATAGAATTATTAAAAAAAATTCACAAAAGCATATTTAAATAATTTTAGTCAAAGATTTTTGATTTTGTATACGTAATGGTGTGCTATTCCCCATGTTAGTTTGCTGCTATAAATACCCCCACTCCTTTCATTCATTTCTTATTCTTAGTCTCATATACTTGCAAATATATGTATTTATGTGTTTGGGGTGGGGGTGGGGGTGGGGGTGTGGGTGTGGGTTTGGGAAGGTTGTAAAAAGTATGGAGAATCCATAAAGCTCAGGAGGGATAGCGCCATGTATCGCCTTGATTGTAATTCTCCACAATTGTGGTGGTGGACGATGTATAGCGCTATCCATCTTGAGTTTCATGGTTTCTATGATACTATTAGAGGTGGAGCTACAAGAGACGTGTGACAATTGCACCAGCAACATTTTTCAATTTTTTTTAAAGGGAATTGAGGGTTGTCATTTAAAGAGGTAAAGTGATGACTAACAAATGTGGGCACATGTCTGCATAATGTACATTTATCTTGCTCCTTAATTTTCTATGTATTTGAAGTTTGAAATGAATAGGAGACTACTAAATGATAATCACTAATGATTCATGCATAATGTATTTTGCTCAATAAGCATTTGGGTAATTTTTTCTTTTCTTCGTTAATATTGTCTAGGAGGATACAATTTACCGAACTAAGTTATGGTGAACAAGGGTCGAGAAATAATATAGAGGATGAGTTGGTGGAGCGGCACCATTCCTCCCTCTTGTCCACCACCATAATTCACTGGCTAGTATTTCTTGAAAGATCAAGAATTAATTAGGTTGTTAAATTGGAAACAATGAAACTTGAAAAATGATACATACAATGAACTATCGTGCAATCTAATAAATAAAATTTTAACTTCTGTTTTAATGATATCAGCACCTCGTCAAAGTTTAGATGATTTACTAGGGCTAGACATGATCCAGTTCAGTTCGGTTCTGAAGAGAACCGAATCGAACCAAAAAGTTTCGAGTATTTAGTAAATGGAACCGTCGGGTCCAAATATAATTATGGACCCGTTCGGGTTCGATTCAGTTTGGTTCGATTCTGTACCATTATTAAATTTTTTAACATTTATAATAAAAATAACTAATGACACGTTTAATCTTACTTTTACAAAGTGACGTAGTTCAATTTAATAACATATAAATAACAAGTTGTACAATAAGATTAATTTACAAATGTATACAAATACAAAAAAATACATACTAACATTAAAACATCGATGATCCATTCCATATCAATAATTCATTTGTTTCAAACATTCAAATCTATATAAAATAAAGAAATATAAATTAGAAGTCATAGAAATCAAAATACTTTAAAGTATTGTTAATACTTACCAACTATTTGTTAATTGAAAATAATTTGCTAATTTATTTAGAAAAAGTTAAATAATTTGATTTATATAATATAAAAAAATTTAAAAATTTAAAAAAATTCGATTTTTGTTCGATTCTTCAGTTCTTGGTCTAGAACCGAGAACCGAATTGAAACTTTCGGTTCTAGATTCGAGTACCCATTCGGGTATTTAATTTCAGAAGAATCGCTCGATTCGATTCGGTTCGGTTCGACTAGATTTCGATTCGGTTCGATTTAGAACTTTTGTCCAACCCTATTATTTACCAATAGTAGATTATAGAGGGTTGGGTGGGAGTTGCAGCCCTCCTCCCTCTTTCCCCCACCCTCAATTCAATGGCTAGTTTTTCCTTGATAGATCGGGAACTTAATGGATTGCTAACAAGGAACAAGAAATGTTATAAACAAATACAAAATCAATAAGCCACACTTCATGCAATCTTGTATTGAGAATTTGAAATTCTAATTCTATACCATCGAGAGCAATAAAATCATAGAAAAAAAATATTACACAACGACATGCAAAATTTATTTTCAATATGAGACTACGTCCTCGTTCATTGTTACAACAATTCACTATGATTATAAAAAGTTTACAAGAAAACTCACACACCCTATTTCTCTAACCTCTTTATAAGAAAAGCTCTATTAATGGTTCCCCACATATGAAAAATTAAAGTAAAATTGAAATTATAAGTATCCTTCATAAGATTTTGGCGAGACTCCATATAAGAACAATAATTAAGTTTCACAAGTTAACAATCTGCCACTCTTGTTGATTATCTCAAATGAATACTAGTTAAAAATTGCAAAGCTATGAACATATACACTAAGTGGCGAAACAAGGACTCGAATTCGGTGGGAGCTAACTTAACTACAAAAAAATTACTAAGCACAAAATATAATAAGATTAAAAATAAAAAATTCATAGAAAATTCCTCTTTTTCAAATTTTTGTGGTTCATTGCCCCCACCTCACTCCACTACCATACACACTTGTAAAGCATATTAAGTCGTTATTCAATCTTCATTATTTTCAAAACATATTTTTATCTATCTCATTTTTAATCACACATTTTCAATAAAATAATATTACACGCAAACTCAAAATGTTTTCATATTTTTTAACTACACATTCTCCATCAAATCACTATTTCAAAATTCATTTTTGTCAAAAGAAAAAAAAAAAAAAAAAAAAAAAAAGGGACTCAAACATGTTCTAAGAATGCAGCACTAGATTAAATCGAACAATATAAGAGTGAAAAGAAGAGTGCTCCAAAAATTGAGTATAATGATATCGATTTCATGTAAGTTATTGCTTTACGAGTCTTTTCTAGTAGTCATTCAATTCTAAATTAAAACTACGTGTATTCAGTAAATGCCATTTGTACAGAAAGGAAAATACAGAAATCATATAGAAACTCACATGAGGATGGGTCCCATGCAAAAAAAAAAAAAAAAAATCACCCCTCTATTTGTGTTTGTTCTGCACCGCTTTTATGTGTATAGTTTCTGTATACACATCAAGGTTTTTTTTTTTCCTAAAGTCTTGGCTATTTGCCTATTTCATATCAACTGACGGAAACTTTCACCAAACCCATATCATTTCTTGGATTTTGATTTCATATGTGGTCCAATGAATTCTTTGACTGGACTGTAGATATGAATTGTTGATATGATGTACATATTGGAAATGAGATATTTTCCCTCGAGGGTCGAAGATTTGAAGTTGATTAGAGTTGATACAAGACTTATTGGGGTCCCTATAATATTATTTTGAAACGTCGTACATTATTGATGTAATGTCTCATTCCAACGCGTACCAAGATTTACGCAATACAAAACTTACCAACTCAAGACGCAAGGTCACTTTCATTCAAGTCACAACTACTATACTATTCACATGAGCATCTCAATATGTATGCCAGAGCAACTCGTGATGATGTTTTTATACGCAAATGTAGCATTAAAGAAATATGTAAAAAAAAATTGTATCTCGTCGTCACAAATGACAGAGATGGAACTGTTGATATTGTAATTCGAAACTAATTCATTTTTTAAAAATAATAATAGTAATAAAATAACTGGAGAGGGAATTTAATTAAAAGGAATAATATATTGGAGTGAGATTTTGTGGTTGGATATTGCAGAAAGAAAAATAATTATAAACACTCTTTACCTTGTCAACTCCTTATTTTCGGTTACAATCATCAGCTTGAAATTCGAAAATTAGAATCATGTTATGGGTACAGAAAATATATACAGAATTTGTACATGAATTGAAATTGGATGAACAAAATTAAAACAGAAATGGACACAAATAAAATACAGATGAACATGATACTTTCAATTTGAATTCTTGCATAAAATTTATGTACTTGGAGCATAACTCCGAAAATTATTCTAAAAAAGTTAATTACATTTGAATTTTCAGGTTTCAAATCCCAAAGTGGATCCTCTCAGTCCAATCAGATATTCAGTAGAATTATTTGAGTTCAAATCAGAAGGAAATTCTTAAAACAATCACAGATAACTTTGTACAAAAATATTTATTGACCCTACTTAAACAAACTTTAATCTCATCCAAACAAACTTGACCCTAGTTAACCGGCCACAGCTATGGTTTTCTTTAAGGTTGAAACTACCTTTATTAAACGATGGGTTTTATGCCGTTTAGACCTGGCAACAAATTAATTTAAAACAATTTGATTTATGTTTCAATATTTTATCTATTGTTTGGAATCAAATTCAACTATTTTAAAATTGATAAATATATTTTGAATTTACGTGAGAAATTAATAAAAAAAAATTGAATATAGTTCAAATCGATAAATTATAATATTAAATTACAATTTGTCAACCAGACTTGGACCATACCCACTAAGACAATGGCCTATGACCTCCAACCTTAAGAGCCCAAAAAAAGGAAAAAAATTCATGGGGTTGATGGAGCAATCGATGATCCAAAGCAGATTGATAAAAACAGTTATAAACGTGTAAAAACTCAAAAAATTACCGCAAAAGTAAACAAAAAAGGGAGATGGAAAAGAAGTGAAGAAAAAGCATTTTTTTTTCACCATTTCCCAAGTAGAAATTTTCAATTTTGTATAGATCTTGAAAGTTTAAGCCAATAATGTATGGCTATGTTGACGAAACTCTTATGACGCTTCTCCAAAAAATGGAAAATTAATACCTCATGACTAATTTTTACTGAGCTTCGTTTGTTAATTCCAAATGAAACATCGTTTTCCCTCGTTATAGCAACACAAGTAATTGAGCTGAGATAATCAATTAAATAAGAAGAGTGGAATGAAAAAGAAAATGGAATTTTATCTGTAGGGAAGGAAATTGAGAGAGAAACTTACTTCAGTGAGGAGAAAGGAGTGTGAGGAGAAAGGTAAAGAAATACTTCAGTGAAATTTTTTTCACCTAATGAAGAAGAGAAAAAAAAAAAAAAAAAAAAAAAAAAAAAGGTTCTTAGGGTAAAAGGTAAATAATAAAATTGCACTATAAGTTCGTAATTTATTGCCTATATAGTAATCTGGTCTTTAAACTTTCATTATAATTTTCATTAGCCCTTATAACGCTTGTAAAAAGATTTTGTTTAAAAGCCTCATTATAATTATTTGCTTAGGGCCTTAAAAGTCTGAGGATCAATCCTCTACAATACAAGGTATAATTATTAAAATTTTAATCTAAATATATTAATAATTTCGTCAATTGTCTTACACACACAATTACCCTAATTGATAAACCAATCCATTGTCGTTCATAGTTCATACGCCAAATCCTTTTTCATGCCAGATACATAAATCAAAAGCTCCAGTAAACCATCAGGCCAAAAGCAAAGCAATTATTTTCTCCAAATCTAATGAATTCTTTTTTGCCTATAAGGAGGTCTCAACATCCAGTTCACAATATTACATATGAAAGGAGGTCTCAACATCCAGTTCTTGACACAGGCGGCTCATATCTCAATTATTGATTTAAAATCAAAATTTGTAACTCTAGTTGCATCTTACTTTGCTGATAAGTTGAGCAAGATTAAAGTCACTTATACAGCTTCCTCTTATGAGCTATTTTTACGGGTAAATTTATCCAACGTGTGTATAACTATTGCCTTGGATAAGGCAAATGACTAAAGGCTCGTTTGACATAATTTTTATTTTTGCTTATACTTCTTGTAGGAGAATTTTTGGAAGAAGCAACATTAATTTTTATTTAAAAACTAATTTTTATAAGAACTTATTCCAAAAGTGTTTTTTAAAAAAATTATATTAAATCAAGCTCTTCTAACTAAAAGAAACACTCTTATAAAATTAGTCAAACCAGTTTAAAAACAACATTTAAACTTGAACCCAAACGAGCCCTAATAACTACCTCTAATAGATGATAGTAAAGTCACTTAAACGAGAATATGAGCTAATAGAGTCGGCTCTAGGAGAACAATTTTACTTGCATCTTACATTGCTATGTAACTTGACCTCTAAACTTAAAATCACGAGAACATCAACCGTTACAAGCCAATTTCAATGGTGAATTGGACTTTGGGTCACTTGGACACTCATTTTGCAAAGTAGAAATGGAAAAATAAATAAATAAATAAATAAAAATCTACCTAACAAAGAAATCAACATCAAAAGCTCTATGCTCAATTTCATCAACTCCTTGACACCAAAGGGAAAAATATCAATTATACACAAAAACAAAGGAAAAATAAAAAAGGAACCAATGCCAATACTAGGAAACAAGTACATAACACAATTATACATGTAGAATGTAGTACATTATGATGTAAACAGGACGCGGCCTCGTTCAATCACAAATCAGCCAAAAGATCCAATAGCCAGCAACAAGAACAACATTTCTATGATTCTTTTGTTATAAACAACAAGCTTCCAAGGTTTACTATTGCACCTTCGTGCTTCCAAGGAATCTGCAGGAACAATCGAATGATAATTGATAGTTGAGATTGACCAAAAAAAAAAATGCATTTCAAATTATTGATTAATAAGTGAAGACATACATAAATGCATTACATGAAGTAATCAAAGCACCAAAGAAATAAAAGAATATTTGTAATTTGTGGGGATAGATTCAAAGAGTCCAGCACAAATTGTTGACTCCAAAAATGGACACTGTTTCTTGTAAAACGCTAGTAAGGCTCTTTGGCAGGAACCTTATCCATTGACATAATTATAATAGGTTTAATTTGTTGTTAATTATAATTCCTTGAGGAGAACCAAACTGTGTCATTTTATCCAAGGTTTTTCACAAAAAATCCATAGTCGTCTAACAATTTTTACTACAATTAATCCTTTCTCTATTTCTCCAACTCGACAAAAAGATAACTCGATTATATTGATTCGGCTTTGAACATGTAAGAGAAATAGCTAGCAAAGACTGCAATAGCTTTAATTACATACAATGTTCAAATAGTATAAAGGATTCAAGCCAGTCTCACAAGGAAATTAACGAATGCAAAAATTGAGACGGAAAATAATCCAAGCAAAGCAGTGGAATCCCAAGACAGGAGACAATAGGAAGATGCAAATATTAACTTTACAGTACAAAAGGGAACTTGATAGATCTGGCATTTCGTACAAAATGAATATGCCTAAAGAAACTGAAGAGAGATCATAGAAATATGCGACATTTAAATATAGACCGGGCTTATTAAACTAATGGTGTTTAAAGTAGCAGGAAATGCAAGTTGATATTAGCTAACATAAAATATGCATTGCGAAATATCAGCATCCTGAAATTAAGTCACACAACTAAAACTTAAAAGTGATGTATGCAACTTGCGATGTAATCTAAAAGAGAAAAGAATGTAGCATCTAAGTCAACCATTTGCTAACATACATGCAAGGGCGCATCCAGCACCTGACAAGCCCCAGCGGCCGCGAGTACTGAATCCGTCGAGAAGAATTTTTTTGTTAACAATAGATAAAATATTTATATTAGGACTATGCTACATGTACACCTCATGCTCTACATAATACCTTACACCCCCCTCACATGGAGGAGGGCCCACGAATATTTTATTATGTGTGGGTCCCCTTCCATGTGAGGAAGGTGTAAGGTATTATGTATGGCATTGTGTACATGTAACATTTTCCTTTATATTATATATCTGATAATTCATTTTATTTACAAACATCCTTGGTAACTCAGTTGGTTGACGCTTCTACTATTAAATTGGAGGTTTTGGGTTCGAAACTCTTCAATAGCAATATGTTGTGTAATTTTTGTATTTTAACACTTTTTACAAAAACAAGTGAGAGGAACGGGATTCGAACTTGTCACCCTTCCTTAAACATATTGACAGTTTTACCATCATGGCAGTCATTGATTTCTAACACTCAACAAAACAAAATAATATATGTTCAATTTTACCGATTTTAATGCAAATAGAAATATTTTAACCGGTGATTTGTCCCTCTTCTTGATTTTTTCTCTAATCAATTGATTTGAGAGTTTGGTCAATTAATGATGGATGAATTTGTAGGAAAAATGGTCTTGGTGTCATAAGGAATCTTTCAACAAAACTTATTTAATTAATAGAAGGTTCCACATTTTGTTCACAAAAAATCGATTGCGAAAAAGTGGGATCACACAAGCACATTAAATTGATATAAGCACATAAATAATTTTAACTTTATTAATATAATTATGCTTGTTTAATTAACTTTAATTGTAAACTGAATATTGGCATTTTGTTAATATATATTGTCCGTTTGATTGAAAAGTAGAGAATGATTTTTTTCATCCGAAATGAAAGTTCGTACCTAATTTTAGTGATGTATCTAGTTCTCCTAGTTCTAGTTGGTACGATTTTTGAATATTATTTAATTAAATATTAATAAACAATACCGCTATCACGGACGTTGATAGTAAGCGTTCAACGTTCGCGGTCTGCCCTAGTTGAACTTGAACCCTGGATTCGCCCTGCATACATGGTAGAGCAACCTCATAGAAAACTAGGGGTAGGCAAATCTTATGGAATTGGTAGAAAAACTTAAAACGGTTTTCTGGCGAGAGGTTCAGTCCAGTTCCCAATTCAATAATGAACTGAAAATGATCATTATCGAACAGTAGAACCATTAAAATGAGAAGAGTCTTTAAAACTAAATCCTCATTCCTTTTTCTTAAAATAAGTATCTAAATTTGGCAAACCTTCCATATCATATCTAATACGATCTCCATTAGACCTAATTAGAAGACAACCCACTAACAATTTAACCCATTTGTTGAAGTTTAAACTTTAAACAAGAAAAACACTAAAACAGACAAAAAAGAATCTGGTATGGTTTCCTTCTTTCTCAATGAACTGACTGGACCATGAAGCCCAGTTGGGGAGTATGATGAAAATTGGGCAGATCAAACTTAAAATGATGTACAACTTCCATATACTTTTGCAGAAGCCTTTCCAATTATTAGCCAAAAATGCTTTGGAGATTTATCATTATCTTATTCATAACTTTCCTATATTTTCTCATTTTAGTAGTTTGTCTTGAGGCTTACACCTCAAAACACATTGAAGCTTGCGCCTTGCCTTGCCTTGCCTAGAAAAGGTAAATCACCTCAATACCGGATTACCTTTTTTACACATTGGTTGTTTTGCATTCATTGGCTGCAACAACAGAAGATTTCTTATTCTTTTAGTTTGCCAGGGTACCAAGTACCAACATACAACATCAAGATCTTAATAAGGAAATAAGTTTCTAAGATATTCACATTTCACGCACCACATTGAATATAACAAATAGCAAGAGTTTCATTTTTTACACTTTAATCCCACAAAAATGTCTCTTTTCTGGACACTATAAAGACAATGTCCGTAATAAAGGATTCTGTACTGCCAAATTGAGCAATATTACTGCCCACAAAATCAGGAAAGAAAAATGCCCCAATCAAAACATGATAACAATTATTGCACTTATTGGGTCCAGAAAACATAAGGAAAGATTATGTGAAGCATTATATTTCTTTTCATACTATTATTATATTTTATTATTCGCTGTGTGCATGTGTATATTTTGTTATTTTAAGATATGACCAATAAAATTTGACAGCTATAGTCCCGTAAGTTTGAAAATAATGTTTCTTAAGCCAAAATATGAGGCCATTCACATCCAATTTGTATTCAAAACAAATTCTAGATTAACCTCATAACTGCTGTTAGTTGCATTACCCATAAAATAAAAAAATTAAGGACACAACACATCACCTTGAATTTGAATATTATTACATCATAATATCTATCTATAGACAAGTATTATATTTTCTATTATATATCTATGTAAATTACAGCATATATAATGCAAAGCTTCTGAAGAGTTCCACAAAATAGTATTGAAACTTCACTTGATAAAGTAATTCATAATGCTTACAGAGAATTAGAGAAACATACACATACCTGAAAATACTATTTTGCTAAAAGTCAATCTTTAAAATAATATGACAATTTATAAATAAAACATTTTATGATCAACATGAACCACACAAGTTTTCACATTTTTCTCATCGTCAAAATTTCGTCTTTTTTCTATCTCAACATCATACGCATTCAATGAAAAAATTGAATTCAAACTAGAATATATGTCAAGTTAACTAGAAAGGGGAGAGAAAAAGAAAGAAAGAAAGAATGAAAGAAAAAAGAAACAAACAAAGGAAAATAAATAAGGATATCTGTTATTCCAGGCCTTTCATGGCAAGACTCTTAATACCTCTACTATTCAAAAAAAGTCACATTTTTGAGTCTACACAAACACACACCACATATCTCTCAGTCTTTAATGTAGTCATGTTTCACAGTCAAATGTTACCACATATTACTCAAAACTACAATCATTTAATAGGAAAAATCCGGAGAAAGATAGACCAAAGATTTAGTTAATAATTACCAACGTATTGGAAGCAAAACTGAAACATATGTAGCATAAACATTCCCTAAGACGGGGATGCACTAGTGTTCCTCATGTAACATATACCCTAAGATCTAGGCGATCATTATATTTTATATTATCTATCTATGTAGATTACATCATATAAAATGCGTGTGCGTGTGCATGTCATGATTCTAATGCATCTAATAAAGGAATGACTTGACAAAATTTTCAACTCTAACGAGTTTCAAAAGCTTCTGAAAGATTTCTATACAATAGTATTTGAAACTTTATTTGATAAATTAGTTTATAATGCTTATAGAAAATCAGAGAAACATCAACACATCTGAAAATACTATTCAAATTTAAAATCTTAAAAATAATTTGAAAATTTATAAATAAAAACGTTTTATACTCAACATGAACCACAAAAGTTTTCACATATTTCTAATCATCCAAATTCTTAGTCTTTTTCTATCTCAACATCGTATATGTCCAATGAAAAAAATTGAATCCAAACTAGAACATATGTCACATTAACAAGAAAGGGAAGAGAAGAAATAAAGAAAGGAGAATAAACAAGGCTATCCAAATTCCCATCATGACATGGCAAGACACCAGTGAGACATTAATACACACACTATAAACAAAAGTCATGTTTTTTTGTGTATACACAAGCACAAATCAAATAGATCTCAGTCGCTAATATAGCCATCTTTCATAGTCAAATGTTACTACATATTACTCAAAACTCCAATCATTCCATAGAAAAAAACCAAAAGAAAGATAGACAGAAGATTTAGTTAATAATTACCAATATAGAAAGCAAAGCACATGTAACATAAACGATGTCGTAAGACAGTGATGCCCTAGGTTATTCATGTAACATAAATGATATCTATGATCGAGGCGATCGTTATATTTTATATATTATACATCTATGTAAATTACATCATATATAATGCGCTATGACACAATATTTTTCAAAAAAGTACCAACACGACATATCGCCGACACATTAATTAAATTCTTTAAAATTCTTCATTTATATAATATAAATTTAGTTTTATACTCTTTATTAATTCTTCTTGTTGAAATCTATTAAATATAGTACCTATTTATTATTTACTAATAACTTTGAATTAAAATATATAATATTTATAATAAAAATATAAAAATATTTAAGTTAGAGTGTCCGAAGAGTGTCGGTATCGATATGCGTCGGACACAGACACGGACACGCTACCCTAGTTGTGCTACAGAGATAATGCGTAAGCACATGTTCATGTCTGTGCATGTTATGAATCCAATGCTCGAATGACTAGACAAATTATTCCAATCTATCGAGTTCCAAAAGCTTTTGAAAGAGTTCCATAAAATAGTATTTGAAAATTCACTTGATAAATTAGTTTATAATGCTTACAGAGAATTAGAGAAACATCAACATATATATGAAAAATACTCTCGCTCAAATTTAATTTTTTAAAATAATTTGAAAATTTATAAACCAACATTTTATACTCAACATGAACCACACAAGTTTTCACATGTTTCTCATCATCAAAATTTTTAGTCTTGTTCTATCTCAACGTCATATGCATCCATATGTGTCCAATGGAAAATTTTAATCCAAACAAGAATATATGTCATTTTATCCAGAAAGCGGAGAGGAGAAGGAGGAGGAGTTTCTGAGTTTCTCATCATCAAAATTCTTAGTCTTTTCCTATCAAACATCACAAGCGTCCAATGAAAAAATTGAATCCAAGCTAGAATATATGTCAGGTTAACTAGAAAGGGGAGAGAAGAAGAAGAAGAAAAGAAAGCACGTAAGATAGATACAAAGAAAGAAAAGGAAAATAAATAAAGGATATCAGATATTCCAGTCATTTCATGGCAAAATGCAAGTTAGACATTATTACCTACACTATTCTAAAAAGCCATGTTTTTTATGTCTACACAAACACACATCCACATATCTCAGTCATTAAATCTTTCATGGTCAAATGTTGCCACATATTACTCAAAACTCAAATCATTTAATAGGCAAAATCCAGAGAAAGATAGTTGGAAGATTTAATTAATAATTACCAATGTATTGAAAGCAAAACAAGTGTAACATAAACGATACCCAAAGAGAGTGATGCACTAGGGTTACTCGTGTAACATAAAAGATACCCTAAGCCCAAAGAGATCATTATATTTTATATTATATCTATGTAGACTATATCATATGTAATGTGCGTGCGGTAGCATGTTATGATTCCAATACATCTAAAAAATGGATGACTTGACAATTTTTTCCAATCTAACGAGTTCCAAAAGCTTCTGAAAGAGTTCCATAAAAAAGTATTTGAAACTTCACTTGTAAGTTAGTTTATAATGCTTACTGAGAATTAGAGAAACATCAACACAGATATGAAAATATTTTTTTTCACTCAAATTTTAAATCTTTAAAATAATTCGAATTTTTTTTAAATAAAACATATTATAATCAACATGAACCACACAAGTTTTCACATATTTCTCATCATCAAAATTCTTAGTCTTTTTCTATCTCAACATCATCATATATCCAATTAAAAAATTGAATCCAAACATAATATTTGTCACTTTAACTAAAAAGGGGAGAGAAAAAGAAGAAAAGAAAGAATGTTATAAAGAAAGAAAGAAGAATAAATAAGGATATCCGATATTCCAGTCATTTCATGGCAAGACACCTAGTAGACATTAATACATATACTATTCAGAAAAGCCATGTTTTTCATGTCTACACAGACCCACATCCACATATCTCCTAATCATTAATATAGTAATCTTTCATGGTCATATGATGCCACATATTACTCAAAACTCCAATCATTCAACAAGAGAAATTGGAAGAAATATAGACCGAAGATTTAGTTATAATTGCCAAATTATTGAAAGGAAACCACATGTACCATAAACCATACCCTAAGACAGTGATGCACTAGAGTTATTCATGCAATAAAGAAATTGTGACAAGAACATGTGCTCACACACATAGAACCTTGATTCTACTCTTAGGTGACCTGAACACAATTGTCCAAAGGAATTCATGATTTGAATAAAACTAATTATTTTGTAAAAATAATAAACATATAAAACCAGAGGAGCAACAAATTACCTTGAATTATAACAAGAACACCATTTATTCATTCCAAACCAGCAACTTTATACCTCAACTTCATATTATTATTCTCCTGCCAAAAATGTTAAACCACATTAAAATGTGAAATCATCCCTAAATGTTATAAAAGATATATTGCCTCTGGTTTGATTTTTTGTAATCTGTTCCAAATATTCAATATTACTTAGCATTCTCACCTGCTCCAAAACTTTGGCAGAGCCCTGTTCGACCACTTTCGACAACCCATCGAGCTTGGCAAGCATTTTATGATACAATTCCTCCAACTCAGCTGTTAGATGCGTAGCTTCGGAGCCAACCAATTTACTCAGCCTTCCAATCTCAAATCCCTCCGCGCACATATCCAGTTGCTTCTGATCCTTCATAGCCCCCAAACTCTCAACCTTTTCATCCTCCTCCATTGCATTGGGGCCCCTTATATCACAATTAACAAAAGGGAATGGCGCATTCGGGCTAAAAGATTCGTAATGGGAACGAAAAGATGGGCCAATGTTAATTATACTCAAGCTCTTGGGCTCGAAAGTTTTATCAGTAATGCGGTACTGAAAGGCTTTATATTCATGGGTATGAATTAATTGATCTTGAATCGGCGTCGTCAAGAGAAGAAAGAGAGAAGGAGGGAGAGAAAGAGATGAATTTTTGGGGGTGAATGAATGAGAATTGGAGAAGGAAAGAGCGTGGGTAGTGGTGCAGTCTTTAAGAGAAGGGCGCAGTGCGGTTTTCCGGCGGGCGGAGAACCAGCCGAGAAGGGTGGTGGTGATGGTGTGAGGTGGCGGCGGAGGAAGAGAGAGGTGGGAGGGGAGGGAGATGAAGGAAGTGATAGTAGCGGTGAGAATTGGACCGGCAGCGGCGGCGGAGGAGGTGGTGGAGTCGTCGGAGAGGGGATTGTGGGTCGAAAGGGTGACGTGGCCGAAGAGGTAGCCGTGGAGGTCGCCGGTGGCAGCGGAGGCACGGTGGAGGAGGGAGGCCAAAGTGGCGCCAGATAATTGAATCTTCTCAATTGAAAAGTCGTCCATTACTTCGATTGTGTGATTGCTGGTAGAAGAGAAGCAAAGAGAGATTTTGCCTCTTTTTAGCAATTGTCACAAATTTAGGGTTGGAAGAAATGTAGTGGCCTCGACTCGTCTTCTGGGGCTCGGAAACATCGTCTTACTATTTTCAAATGAGGAGCAAATATTCTATTTTATTCGTAACCAAAGTTGGTACTCACCAAAGGTTTAAGAATGATAATAAGGTTGGACAGTGCATCTGTCGGAAATAATATCGTCCAAACGCCATCGAGACGGAAATTTCAATAATCCTCATTTACCTTTCCATGAATTATATATTTATTTTTTTAACGCGATTCAAATAAAAAAAATTAAAGATTCGAGTCGTGTGCCCAACCCATTTAAACTAACGGAGATAGCTTCAAAATAAATTTTTAAGCACGTCCATTTATAGTTTATTTGTTAGAGAGACCAAATAAAGGAAATAAAATTTTGAGCTTAACATTTTAGTCTTGATTTGTTGATCTCAAACGAAAAAAGTACGCAATCTCTCAATTGTGTATACAGTGAGGCTGGGTGTACAAACACACATACAGAATAGGTACAGAACACTCACAGCAAGGGGGGAGTGGGTGATTTTTTGGCAATACATGTGAGATTTCTGTATCATTTCTGTACAAATAGAATTTTCCTTGTGTATAGAACAATCTCACATCAATTCAAGTACCAACTGTACACTGCGACTGAACCTCAAGGAGGAGGTGTCAAAGATGATCATGTTCAAGTCTATGGGGTTCCTATACATCTGTCCTTGTACAGGTGTATCATCTTTTTGTTTGGAGTTAGTAAGACACATATAATTAATATTTGCGCGCCACCGTCTATATTTCAACTGAATTTTGGTACAAAAGGGACTATATGCTAAGGAACGGTATGGATAAAACACACATAAAGCAACTAGGAACCTGACGAGTGTGTTTACGCACGAGTTTTCATCCTACTTTTGAGTTAATTACAAGTTAGATTCTATAAAAAGTGAACGTTTTTGATGTGTTTATTCATGTTGTGTTGTAGAACTTTGGAGATAGCTTTGAAGCAACAAAGAGGCAATAAAATGGAGTTATAAATCAAAAAACGGGAAAAAGGGCAAAACAGTCATTCGGCCATAGGTGTGGCGCCGCGGCGCTGCGGCGCCGGAGGTTCTGCTGGTGGCTGCGGCGCTGTGGCGCCGTGATGATGGCGCCGCGGCGCCGCGATTCGGATTTCGGAATTTTTCGTTTTAAAAAATAAAAAAAAGTAACCCTAGGGGCAAAAACGGGAGGAGGAGTATAAATAGACTTCTTGGAGACCATTGTTAGGGTTGGACAATATTGGAGAGACACAAGAACACTAAAGAAGATCTACAAAGAAGGAGAAACAATCAAACAGGAGATTTTTTTAGAAGATTCAACGAAAAAACTCAAGGAGGAAGACAAAAAAGGACTCATCTTTGAAGGATTGACAAGAACAAGAAGGAATTTTGGTGCAAGATCTACTTTTTCTTCTCTATCTTTACTTCAAATCCGGTGATATATTCTATAATTACTATAGCTATTTCCTTGTGTATTATGAATAGCTAAATTCATTGTTAGGGCGAACATGTAATCTATTTTGGGAACCTTTATGTTTTTAATTCAAGATTCTAGTTTTTTTAAATGGTTATGTGTTGAATTTATTCATGTTATCAATGCTTTGAATCTTTTGGCCAATTATTCAATGATTTCGTGGATAATAATTGCGTAGAGATGCGGATTGTTATTTAGACCAAGTAGTAAATTCCGGTAAATTGGCATAATGTGTAGAGATACCTATGTTAATTGCTGCGGTCATAATTGAATTCCTAGAACCAATGTTTCGTTTAATTAAATGTCAATTTACATAGAGATATGGAATTGAGTTAATTAAATAGGCTCAATGAGAACTCGAGAGGGGTAAATTGAATAAAATAGGAGAATTCGATCGAACACTACGTTAGTTATGAATCTTGATGTTAAATATAAAGGTGATCAAATAGGTGAAATGTTCTGCCCTAACATTCTCCCCATTATATAACTTCTATATCGTTTTTGTGCACATCACATTTTAGTTTGAATTTTTCTTTAGATTAAAAACAATCACCACACAAATTTCGAGTTTACTTTCATCAAATAAAATTTGAAATTAATTAGGTTAGGCATTTAAGTATAGTCCTCGTGGGAACGATTATCCGGACTCTTTGGTCCACTATATTACTTGTTGACATTGTGCACTTGCAATAGAAAATTTCACAACAAGTTTTTGGCGCCGTTGCCGGGGACTATTTACTTTAATTCTTAATTTGTTTTAGTTTCAACAATTATTTGATTTGTTTATTTAATTTTATCAACAGAAAAAAGTGTTCGTTGCATGCTCCGCACTCAAAGCGACGATCTTGAACCGTTTGACTCGGAGATTGAACGTACTTTCAGGCAGAGACGCAAAGGACACAAACAAAAACAGCACCATCAAATGGCTGAAGAACAACAGATTCCAAATCCAATTCGGCCAGTGGGCAACATAGGAGCAAGAGCAGTGCCACAGGCAAATCAGCAACAGGAAGAAATAAATGAAGGAGACTTACCAGTTTCCATGTTTCTGACACCGATGGCAGCTCCGGTACGATCCAGCATAGTTTACCCAGACTTTGGGGCAAATAATTTTCAAATGAGGGCAGAATGGATCAATTTGATGAGCAACACTCTGCAATTTTACGGGCTACCTCATGAAAATCCGAATACACATGTATCCAGATTTCTTAGAACTTGCCAGAACTTTCATGCACCAGGGGTTAATCAAGATGCTATTAAATTGCGTCTCTTTCACTACACTTTGAGAGATGCTGCACTAGAATGGTTGGATGCAGAACCCCATGGAAGCATTACAACATGGGAGGAGCTGACTAGAAAATTTTGCACTAAATTCCTTCCACCAGCCAGGGTAGCAAAGATCAGATTGGAGATCCAAACCTTTCAACAGAGAGAAGGGGAATATTATCACGAGGCATGGAACAGATTCAAGGAACTCATGAGAAAAATGTCCAAATCATGGAATTCCTGCAGGAAATCAAGTACAATACTTCTACACAGGGCTCAACCCAATGTCAAAAGCTCAAGTGGATGCATCTGCAGGTGGTTCAATAACAGGAAAGTCAGTACAAAATGCAATGGACCCTGTTTGAGCTAATAGCCAATACACACTCAATGTTCTCATCTGAAAGAGTGGTACCACAGAAAGCAGCAGGGGTGTACGAAGTAGACAGCACAACATCCACCAATGCACAAATAACAGCATTAACAAAACAAGTGGAGTTGCTTGTGAAGTTGCAAACTCAAGGGGCACAGGGAATGAAAACCAACACATCATGCGAGAATTGTGGAGCAAATCATATGACTGAAAATTGCATGTCAGTAGGCTTTCCAGAGGAACAAGTTAACTACATCCAGAATGGCCCTCGCAAGTTTGATCCTTATTCACAGACATATAACTCAGGATGGAGACATAATCCGAATTTCAGATGGTCAGACAATCAACAGGGTAATGGTCAGAATAATATCCAGCAAGAGAAAAAGCCAAGTTTGGGGGAGATGTTCAACTAATACATGCAGAAGACAGATAAAGTTTTCCAACAAATTGATACAAACTTTCAGAACCAACAAGCATCTATCAAGAAATTGGAAACACAGATTGGTCAAATTGCTCAGCAAATCACAGAACGACCACAAGGAACTCTGCCAGGAAATACTCTGACAAATCCAAAAGAACAAGTGCAAGCTATAACAACTAGAAGTGGAATACAACTTCCAGAAATACAGGTGAAGAGACCAGACAAAAATGGCAAAGAAGTACTGGTTGAAGAAGATTTTGCATCAATTTCAAACGGGGAAGAAGAAACACCGCCAGTTAGAGCACCAAATCCAGTTCGAGCTTATGTGCCACCAATTCCTTTCCCTCAAAGACTGCAAAAAAGGAAGCTAGACAAACAATTTGCCAAATTTGTTGAAGTCTTCAAGAAGCTGCACATAAATATCCCTTTTGCAGATGCCATAGCACAAATGCCCAGCTACGCAAAATTCTTGAAAGAAATTCTGTCTAACAAAAGAAAGCTGGAAGAACATGAGACAGTATGTCTAAACGAGGAGTGCAGTGCAATTCTCCTGAAAAAGCTACCTCCTAAATTACAGGATCCAGGGAGTTTCACTATACCTTGCACAATTGGGTCTATTTATTTTGAACAATCTTTATGTGATTTAGGTGCTAGTGTTAACTTAATGCCTTTATCTGTGTACAGGTCTTTGGGATTAGGAGAAGCGAAACCTACTACCATATCATTGCAACTGGCTGACAGATCTATCAAGAGACCCAAAGGGATCGTAGAGGATGTCTTAGTCAAGGTTGATAAGTTCATCTTCCCGGCGGATTTTATCATATTGGACATGGAAGAGGATTCAAATATACCTCTGATCTTGGGAAGACCATTCTTGGCTACTGGAAGGGCTCTTATTGATGTCCAAGATGGCAAAATGATTCTTAGGGTGGATAATGAGCAAGTCATCTTCAATGTACTAAAAGCAATGAAACACCCACTGAAATCAGACACATGTTGCAGCATAGATATTCTGGAAGAACTTGTGACCGACACATTCAACACAGAGAATCCCATAAGTCTCAGTGAAACAAACATGGCACTAACAGAAGCAGATAGCGCAAGAAGAACAGAATTGGCTATGCAATTGAATGATCAACCAGTTTGGCGAAGGCATTGGCACTTTGAATCACTTGGTGCCAATCCTTCACCACCTATACCTTCAGTTGAGAAAGCACCAACACTGGAATTGAAGCCTTTGCCTTCACATCTCCGTTATGCTTATTTGGGAGACTCGACTACACTTCCCGTTATCATTGCAAATGATTTGGCAGAAGAAGAAGAACACAAATTACTGGAGGTTCTTCGAAAACATAAAACTGCAATAGGATGGACAATAGCTGACATCAGGGGAATCAGTCCCACTCTATGTATGCACAAAATTTTGATGGAGAGTGAATCGAAACCATCGGTGGAAGGACAACGCAGATTGAATCCAACCTTGAAAGAAGTGGTGCGAAAAGAAGTGCTGAAATTACTGGATGCAGGAATTATCTATCCCATTTCAGATAGTTCTTGGGTGAGTCCAGTTCATGTTGTGCCTAAAAAAGGAGGAATCACAGTGGAGAAAAATGAAAACAACGAGCTGATACCAACACGTTTGGTGACGGGATGGAGAGTCTGTATTGACTACAGGAAGTTGAACAATGCTACCAGAAAAGACCACTTCCCATTACCCTTCATTGATCAGATGTTGGAAAGGTTAGCGGGACATTCCCACTATTGTTTCCTAGACGGGTATTCAGGATATAATCAGATAGTCATTGCTCCAGAAGACCAAGAAAAGACGACTTTTACATGCCCTTATGGAACTTTTGCCTTCAGGAGGATGCCTTTTGGTCTATACAACGCACCTGCGACATTTCAACGATGCATGATGTCCATATTCTCTGATATGGTGGAGAGATACATTGAGGTATTTATGGATGACTTTTCTGTATTCGGAGATTCGTTTGATAATTGTTTGGAACATCTGTCACTTGTATTACAAAGATGTGAAGAGAAGAATCTTGTGCTGAACTGGGAGAAATGTCATTTTATGGTGAAAGAATGTATAGTTCTGGGTCACAGGATTTCTGGACAGGGGATTGAAGTTGACAGAGCCAAAATACAAATTATTGAAAAACTACAGCCACCCAATTCAGTTAAGGGAATCAGGAGCTTTTTGGGACATGCAGGATTCTACAGAAGGTTTATTCATGACTTCTCAAAAATCACAAAACCCTTATGCAAGTTATTAGAGAAGGATGTGCCCTTTAATTTTTCTGATGAGTGTTTAAATGCCTTTAACACTCTGAAAGAAAAGTTAACTTCTGCACCTGTGATTGTGGCACCAGATTGGGACTTGCCTTTCGAACTCATGTGTGATGCCAGTGATTTCGCAGTGGGAGCAGTGCTGGGACAACGCAAAGGAAGAGTATTGCATGTCATTTATTATGCCAGCAAGACTTTGATAGATGCTCAGATCAATTATGCAACAACTGAAAAGGAGATGCTAGCTGTGGTTTTTGCCTTTGATAAATTTCGATCGTATCTGATCGGTTCAAAGGTGATAGTTTATACTGACCATGCAACCTTGAAATATTTGTTCGAAAAGAAGGATGCTAAACCTAGGCTGATTCGATGGGTTCTGCTATTACAAGAGTTTGACATTGAAATTCGGGATAAAAAGGGTACAGAAAATCAAGTAGCTGATCATTTGTCAAGGATAGAACAGTTGCAGGAGTCAGATGACCTGGAGATCAATGAAATTTTCCCAGATGAGCAATTATTTCAGATAGAAAAGGCTCCGTGGTTTGCAGACATTGTTAACTACTTGGCAAGTGGGCATATCAATCCGGATTTTACCTATCAACAGAAGAAGAAGCTTCTCCATGACACGAAGTTCTATTATTGAGAAGATCCATATCTATACAAAAGAGGGCCAGATCAGATAATCAGGAGATGTGTGCCAGAGGATGAAATGAAACCTATCCTTTCTCGGGTTCATGCTTCAGCTTATGGAGGACACTTTGGTCCAACAAAAACTGCAGCAAAGGTACTTCAATGTGGTTTCTACTAGCCTACACTATTCAAAGATTGCCATAGCTTCTGCAGATCGTGTGACAAATGTCAGAGAACAGGTAATATATCAGCCCGTCATGAGATGCCACTTAATAATATCTTGGAGGTGGAACTATTTGATGTGTGGGGAATCGATTTCATGGGGCCTTTCCCGTCATCTTACAACAATCGATACATCTTAGTTGCAGTGGACTATGTATCTAAATGGGTGGAGGCAAAAGCTTTGCCTACAAATGATGCAAGAGTAGTGATTGACTTCATAAAGAAACACATATCCAATCGATATGGATCCCCCAGAGCCATTATCAGTGATGGTGGAACCCACTTTCGAAATCGATCATTTCAGGCAGTTCTGCATAAATACGGGGTACAACATCGAATAGCTACACCATATCATCCTCAGACAAGTGGGCAGGTTGAGACTTCTAACAGACAGCTAAAGAGGATACTGGAACTGACAGTGAACTCTACTCGAAAAGATTGGTCCAAGAAATTGGACGATGCTTTATGGGCATACCGTACAGCTTACAAAACGCCAATTGGGATGTCACCTTATAGAATTGTCTTTGGGAAGGCATGTCATCTACCAGTAGAGTTCGAGCACAGAGCATATTGGGCACTGAAGCAATTAAACATGGACCTCGAGAAGGCTGGAGAAACAAGACTCTTACAACTTCATGAATTGGAAGAATTCAGACAAGAAGCATATGAGAATGCATCCATCTACAAAGAACGGACGAAGCAGTGGCATGACAAGAACATTAGACAACGCATTTTCAGAGTAGGAGATCAGGTGCTCTTGTACAATTCCAGACTTAAACTGTTCCCAGGAAAATTGAAATCAAGATGGTCCGGACCTTTCACGGTATCCCAAGTCTTTCCATACGGCGCAGTTGAATTGCATCATGCAGAAAAGGGAAACTTTAAAGTCAATGGGCACCGTATCAAACACTACGTAGAAGAATTTCCAACTGCTAAAGAGAGTCTCGATCTAGTAGTTGCTGAATGATCACGGCATCATGTCAAGCTAATGACATAAAAGAAGCGCTTATTGGGAGGCAACCCAATCTTTTTGCTTACTTTGTTGCTTATTTCTATTATTTTTCTTTTTAGTTTAGTTAGTTAGATTATTCACATTTTCTTATTTATTTTGTTTTTGTAGGACAATCCCAAATCAGATCAATATTAAGTCGGAAGGAGGACGTGCCAATCAATGTGAATTGCGGGAACAAACATCTACACAAAGGAGGAGGTATTTAAAAAAAAAAAAAAAAAAAAAAAAAAAAAAAAAAAAAAAAATTTTACCGTAACAGTGGCGCTGCGGCGCCACATTCATGGCGCTGCAGCGCCGTGGACAGAACCCACGGCGCTGCGGCGCCACACAAGGGGCGTCGCGGCGCCACATGTAGAAACCCCCCCCCCCCCCCGAAAATTTTTTCCTTTTTTTTATTTTTTTTCTTTATTTTTTTTCCTTCTTTTAGTTATTTATATATCCTTTCTCTCCCTCTTCCTATTTTATTTTCATAATTTTCCCCAATTCTAAACCTAACCCACTTCTTTCTCTTCAACATTCCTCTCTTCCTCTTCCCAATCCCTCTCTTCTCCTTCAAATCTCTCTATAATCTCCTACACAAAAACTCAAAAACACAAGTAGGTGCAAGTTTCTACATATTGGCATAGTGTATTACACTCCATCTCTCTTCCATTTGTGAATCAATATCAAGAACGAGGTAAATTCTTTCCACTCATTTTCTTGAGATTTATGGTAATTTTCATGATAGTTTCACGTAATACTATCTTGTTGGATGACAATATCATGAATATGGAGATTTTTGGTGGTTTAATAGCATGGGATCTTGTTTGGGATAAAAGGGTTAGATTTTGGAGGTTTAATTCCAATTGCTCACCAAGTGTTTGTTAAAATGCCTACATGAAAACTACTTCATTTTGTGATTTACTTGTTTTTTCCACATTGTAGTAGAGTGATTGTAGTATGTTGTAGGTATAAATCTCATCACATTGTGCCTTAATTGTTAGCTAGATTTGTCTAATCCAAGCTATGATCACATTTAGGTTCATGAGATTTTCTTGCATTTAGTGGACTTGGTGATATAAAAAATATATGAATTCATGCCTCCCATATGAAAAATAAAGGTTGTAGGGATTTCTCTATTATGCTCAAAAGGTGTTTGATCAAATGTCTACATGAATTTTGCAAGGTCTTTTGCATTGTTTACAATACCTCCTTTACTTGAATTACTTGCTACAACTAGGAGGTCGAATTGCTTCCATTTAATACTTTGGTTTTGGCTAAACTTGTACTAATTGAAATTCTTTCATCTTGTGCAGTTCATAATGCCTCCAAAGAAGAAGTCAAAAGCCTCCGCCTCTTCATCAAGCTCTTACGATGAAGCGAAATTTGTGAGTGTAGAGGCCGAGGAACGCTATCATAACCTAGTGGTGCATAAAAATTGTATCCCCGAAAGGGGATTCAATGATCTTGAAGGCCCAATGCAGCGATTGATAGAAAGACGAAATTGGGAAGCCTTGACACGCCAACCACCGCCTGCACTTATACCGGTGGTACGTGAATTCTATGCAAATGCGAAGGAGCACCGGAATTTGAGAATTTTTGTCCGAGGGAAGTGGATCAGATTTGACAGAAGCTCAATAAACCGGTACTATGGACTTCCTGACATCGACGATGATGATTACTCAAGCCTGCGCGATAGCGGGTCAGTCGACCCAGATGATATAATTAGAGAGTTAGCTATACCAGATGTCACGTGAAAACGAGCAGGGGCTGAGCTCACCAACTTTCCTGCTGCAGGCATGTACCCAAATTGCAAAGCGTGGCATTATTTCATTTGTGGAAAAATTCTACCCAGCAGTAATATTAGTGAAGTCACAAAGGAGAGAGCTTTGCTAAATTTTATTATTCATAGGGGATTGAGCATTGATGTGGGGATGGTCATTCAGACCAATTTCTTGAGGGCACTTAAGGGCTCTACTACAGCAGGTCTTGGGTACCCTTCTTTGATTTATGAATTATGTCGACTGGGGGGAATTGACTCATCTCCAAATGAGGAAATAGTGCATCCTAAACCCCCAATTACAAAAAAGGTCATTTGGCAATTCACAAGCAAAGTTCCCCCACGGGCAACAGAGGGGCAATCTTCACAACCACGGGTTACAGAGGGGGGATCTTCACAGCCAAGTGAGCCTCACCATACCACCTCCCCAACTGATGACATAACAGGGAGGATTGAGGTTTTACAGTTACAGCTGACTGAGAGGTATGACCAATTGGAAGCGCGAAACCAAGAGAGGTACCAAGGCTTTCAACATCAAATCGACCACATGCAAGCATCAATGACTGATCAATACCATCAACTGCAGAACTCCATGCAAACACAATTTCAATATCAGAATGATTTCTTCTCAGTATTAGCTTCTGCATATCCCAACATGGTCTTCCCTCCACCACCATCATTTCCATATCCTCCGCCCACCCAAGATCCATCTCATCAAGGAGATGATGACGACGAACAATGATGTACTCAGGGAAGTCCTTCCTCATCTTTGTTTTTATTTGAACATTGGGGACAATGTTAACTATAAGTTTGGGGGGATACACATCATGGATGTTTATTACTTTATTGTTATGACTTGTGTTGCTAGGTTATGTGTGTTAAAAAAAAAAAAAAAAAAAAAAAAAAAAAAAAGAGGATTTTGCATGTTTGTATGAGTTAGATGGCCTTGCCGGCAATGATGAATATGATTGAGGACGTATTGTGGTGAAGTGTGGATTAATTGTGTGCTTGAGTGAGATTCATGCCTATTCATGTGAAACGAAAAAACTTCATGCACGTGATTAGATTGTGATAACGTACTTGAGTGAGTTGATTCATGATTGAAATATTGACCCTAAATGCTAAATCCCAACAACTGTTAAACATTATGCCCTTAAACCATAATTTATATGTTTGGAGGATTGAACTGTTGTAGGGAAACATGGAAATAAATGTGGATTCTATGCATGACAAAATTTTGTGTGGATTGTCTGAGACCTTTAAGATGAATTCAGGTGAGAACCTTAAGTAGAGGTAATGTTTTCGAGAATGAGTGTTTAATGAGGGACATTGCACTAAATCAAAGTCAAGGGAAAAAGCTGCCTCGCTGTGAAGCTACCCTAAAAAAAGATCCCAATGAGGACAACGTTTCTTCGTAGCCTTTATGACTCGAGTGAATAAGCCTGAAAGGGTTTAAAACCTGATGCCCTAAAGTCGTCTGATTTGGGAGTCATCGGCCTAAAACTCGCTAAAGGGGTCATCTAGAAAGCTTAAGGGAGAAACGCCTGCAAGAAATGAAAAGAAAATACATTGATAAGAAAAAGCAGGTGCATGAAACAGAAGACGCACCAAATGTCTTGATTTAGTCTCGAACACTTGTTTTAGGAAATTGAACCTTTGATAAAGGGTTAGTAATCTGATTGACTCTTATGGGTTGAAGCGGTCATAAATAAGAAGAATCTTCGTTTGTTGATATGTTGAATGACAATCAGTGAAATCAAACCAAACTTGAGCGGTGTAAGAATTTATTATTGAAAATCAACTCCAGAATGCACCTTGGAAAGTGAAAAGAAAATAAGTTTGGGGGTGTGTGAATCTCACAAGCGAAGTAAGGATATAATTGACTCTCAAGGTCGGGAATTGAATCAACTTGTGATTGTACCACGTTACATCTAATTACACACACACACACACACCCGTTTTGCATTGATTAGGTGGAATGTAGCTCTTGCATAACAATTTTGAAGTCACTAATGAATATGATGCAATGTTCTCAACGCTGAGCCTAACGGCAAACTATCTAACTAAGTATTTGTTTGTGTGGTTAAGTATTTTTCTTTTTGTTCGCTCGAGGACTAGCAAACTGATAAGTTTGGGGGTATTTGACGAGTGTGTTTACGCACGAGTTTTCATCCTACTTTTGAGTTAATTACAAGTTAGATTCTATAAAAAGTGAACGTTTTTGATGTGTTTATTCATGTTGTGTTGTAGAGCTTTGGAGATAGCTTTGAAGCAACAAAGAGGCAATAAAATGGAGTTATAAATCAAAAAACGGGAAAAAGGGCAAAACAGTCATTCGGCCATAGGTGTGGCGCCGCGGCGCCACACTCACGGCGCTGCGGCGTCGGAGGTTCTGCTGGTGGCGCTGCGGCGCCACCTACAGAAGATGCGGCGCTGCGGCGCCGTGATGATGGCGCCGCGGCGCCGCGATTCGGATTTCGGAATTTTTCGTTTTAAAAAATAAAAAAAAGTAACCCTAGGGGCAAAAACGGGAGGAGGAGTATAAATAGACTTCTTGGAGACCATTGTTAGGGTTGGACAATATTGGAGAGACACAAGAACACTAAAGAAGATCTACAAAGAAGGAGAAACAATCAAAGAGGAGATTTTTTTAGAAGATTCAACGAAGAAACTCAAGGAGGAAGACAAAAAAGGACTCATCTTTGAAGGATTGACAAGAACAAGAAGGAATTTTGGTGCAAGATCTACTTTTTCTTCTCTATCTTTACTTCAAATCCGGTGATGTATTCTATAATTACTATAGCTATTTCCTTGTGTATTATGAATAGCTAAATTCATTGTTAGGGCGAACATGTAATCTATTTTGGGAACCTTTATGTTTTTAATTCAAGATTCTAGTTTTTTTAAATGGTTATGTGTTGAATTTATTCATGTTATCAATGTTTTGAATCTTTTGGCCAATTATTCAATGATTTCATGGATAATAATTGCGTAGAGATGCGGATTGTTATTTAGACCAAGTAGTAAATTCCGGTAAATTGGCATAATGTGTAGAGATACCTATGTTAATTGCTGCGGTCATAATTGAATTCCTAGAACCAATGTTTCGTTTAATTAAATGTCAATTTACATGGAGATATGGAATTGAGTTAATTAAATAGGCTCAATGAGAACTCGAGAGGGGTAAATTGAATAAAATAGGAGAATTCGATCGAACACTACGTTAGTTATGAATCTTGATGTTAAATATAAAGGTGATCAAATAGGTGAAATGTTCTGCCCTAACATTCTCCCCATTATATAACTTCTATATCGTTTTTGTGCACATCACATTTTAGTTTGAATTTTTCTTTAGATTAAAAACAATCACCACACAAATTTCGGGTTTACTTTCATCAAATAAAATTTGAAATTAATTAGGTTAGGCATTTAAGTATAGTACTCGTGGGAACGATTATCCGGACTCTTTGGTCCACTATATTACTTGTTGACATTGTGCACTTGCAATAGAAAATTTCACAACAGAACCTAAGGGACAAAATTATAAACTTGAATAAATTGTAGTCATTGCACCGCATAATTAGTCACTAAATCTTGCTGCCTAAAGTATTACACATGATAATCAATCATTATCATCTCCTTTCCCATGTAAACCATGAATTCATGAAGAAACAAAAATTCTAGAAGAACCCAAGTAACGAAAATTGGATAAATCAGTAACAGAATACAAATATGAACATCCCAATTTTATTTTTATTTTTTTCAGAAAAGGAACAGTTTAGCTAATCTGTTGAGAAAACTACAATTTTCATTCAATTTTGATTTCTTTTTTCGTTGAACTGTCCTTTAACAAACCTAAGAACATGATCAATTATGCAAATGGCAGTCCCAAAGAGTTCTTCTCCTCTATGGGATAGAGGGAGGGAGAATGCTCACTTTGTCTGTCTTTCAGTTATAAGAAAATATTTCATGGAAGGAACTATATTACGATCCTCACAGTATACTCTGCAAGAAAGAAAATAGTTAAGCAATCAAAGACTCAAATACAATTTGGAACACAGACTACACGATAAAAGATTGGCAAACTGATCCTTACCCCAGGCCGTGCACTAGAACACAAAAACCGCTAGCTACATTAACAAATATCCAGTAGCTACATTTAACCAATAATTATAAATAAATTCATCATCTATGATCATTTTTATGAAGGCGATAAAAAGAAGATATCTATATCACATTTTGAGCACTGTTAATAAGGGATATGAGGCACGAGTTTAGTAGAACATAAGTATCGCCAAGTAAAACATAAACATATGGAAGAATAAAAAATTATCAGTAATAGAAACACATATTAACATCCCCCTAATTTTTTTTTGAGAAGTAGCGGCATAGCTAATTCCGAAAAATAGTGTAAGAAACCTATAAGTTGTCACTCGATACACGCAGGCCCAAAACACTAATACAGTTAAACACAAATCAGACAATGAACTTCTTGACAAACTGGTCCTGACCCCAGGCCGCTGTAGAACACAACTAGCTACATTAACACAATATCCCGCAGCTACATTCGACCAATGAAAAAGGCCACAATAAAGAGAAGACATCTATACGAAACTGAACGTTAATAAAAAGGGATATGGTACAAATTAGTAAAACGTGACAGTCAATCATCATTAATTCTCTTTCTAAGTAAACCATAAACCCAATAAACGAAAATTATAGAATAACCCGGTAATGAAAATTCGATATATCCCGTAATAGCAATTACAGATATTAGTATCCCTATTTTTTCATAAGAGGAAAAAAAATTAGCTAATATAATTAAAAGTATAAAGGAAACTATAACTTGTCATTCGATTTTGATGAAAACTGAACATCATCATGATATTGATCCGGATGTAATGGTTATAATCGTCAAACCTCAAATCCCGGCGGCAACAGGTGGCGGACCAACAGAGACAGCGGCGGCATTGGAGGCGGCCCCACCGGTGAATAAAGAGAGGAATCCAGAAACCCCACCCTGTGACTCGTGATCGTCAAGGAACAGATCTTCCGGAGTCCTAAACGAACCGTGTAAGAAAACAATTGCTACGCCAACCATAAAAGCCGAAACGAGAACAGAACCCACACTGGTGAGGAAAATTACGACAACGGTGGAGAAGATCAAGAACAGAAGGGTCTCGAAATCGGAGAATTGGCGGCCGAAAATGGTGACGGGAGGGTCAGTTGACTGGCGGAAGATGTAAAGGAAGAGCCAGGCAGCGAGGAGCGCCGAGAGGAGGATTAGGGAGAAGGGGTTGGTGAGAAGGGAAATAGCGAGCACGGCGGTGATTACGGTGAGGTAATTGATGCGAAAATAGTTGTAATTCTTGCGGAAGCGGAGAGTGGCATCGGAGAGCGACTCCGGTTTGGAGAAGGCGGCCCGGTCAAGAAGTTCCGGCCAGGGACGGCGGTTGGCGAGGCCGACGCGGACGGTGTCTGATATTTTGGAATAAAATGAACCGAATGATGAAACAGAGGAGGATTGATGGGTCTCGGGGGTGATGATGGCAGCTGTGTCGGAAGAAACGGTGGTGGTGGGGGCGGCAGAATCGGAAATGGGGAGGATCGCGGGGGTAGAACTTGCCATTTTTTCAATGGTTGATTTGAGAGAGAGCTTACATAGACCATTTATAATACGTTAATGGTTGGTTTTGACGGTACGTGGGGGTATGAAACGACGTCGCTGCTTCCATGTGATCTGTGGATTCAAATTGAAATAAAGTTCAATACACAAAATGGTCACTCAAATTTAAACAAAATTTGAAATTGGTAACTAAAGTTAAAAATATTTCCAGTTTAGTCCCTATTTCCCATTCCGCCGGCACTTCTACCTGGCAAGTGATGAGTCCTTCTGTCAAAACTCGCCGTTAAATTGATGCCACGTGTAACAAAGTTATATTGATGCCACGTGTAACAAAGTCGAGCTTCAAACTCAGTAAGTGAAGTGTATTAAGTTGAAGTTTAAAACGTGGTCTAAATTTGAAGATTGTATATTTAAAGTGCTTTCATATTTATATAGCACCAGTTTAGTATGCGTGATATCTATTTAAAAGTAAGTTTTGATAAGTAGGATTGCTTGCTTGCCACGTAAAATTGAATATTTAGTAAGAGTGAACAAAAATTGTCAATTCGTCGTATCAAATCGAAATTATGATTTTGAAATTGTTGGTTTGGGTTTTGACAATTTCATCGAACCAAACTATTCATCCAACTTATAAAAGATAAAAATAATAATAATAATAAAAAGACATTTATTTACCTAAAATATATTATTCATTAGTTGAATATATATACTTCAAAAAAGTTATTAATTTACTTGCTAAAGGTTTCATTGACTTTTTAGAAAAATAAAATTTTATGATTATATTTTATTATCTATTTCAAAAAGAATAAATCTGCTGAGCCTCATATTGATTTATTTGTGTTGAGATTCTATTCGAGACATATGTTTGTGTTATAAAGTTTAAATTAAAGTGTTATAATTCATTACTCGTCTCTATCTATTTATAATTTAAATAATTTATAAATACATGTTAAAATTGAACAGCGGATACACCAATTTCACAATAAAATGAATGATATAAAAATTTTAGAAGAAACCAGTCGAGTCCACTAACTTTTTGCCAATTTTCTCATTATTAAGCGTATATCTTATTTACTCGTGTCAATCTACCTTATCTACTACGCGTAATAGAACAATATGTCAGACGAGTTGAAACAAGGACAATTAGATGCGCGTTCTTGCAGCAACGGGTCAAGATTTTCTCTACTCGAATTAGATCTCTAATAACTTATAGAAACGAACAAGAAATTGTGTAGCACCTCGAATCCAGAAAGGTTCTCAAGCCATCAAGACAAGCAAGATCGATTACCAAGCATAAACACAAACATTATAAAACATCCAAGAAAGTCGAACATAATCCAAAGACATTATGCGATATGAGTGAGTCGATTCGTGCATAAATGCGAAAACCACACATAAGATGCCTAGAAGGTCGATCCATTCCACCCAAAGTTGGAACACTGCAAAAACAAATAAATGCCGTAAGTAAAAGCAATAAAAAAAAGGCAAGAATTTCTGGAAAAAAAATCTTCAAGAGGGAATATAATTATAATAGCGCAATGTAATAATCATGGATCTAAACGGTGAAAGTTCGTTTACATGATTTAGAATTGGTGCAAGGCATGAAGACATTGTGCATATTCTTGACTCTGATGAGCCTAAACAAGCAGGAAGAATGCAATGAGATGACACTAGTGCCTGACAGAGACAAACCTTTTACAAACTTAGAAAGCTCGAATTGGTTACCTTAGTGTCATAGAATTTGAGGTAAAGTCGTGATTTGGGCACAGACAACTTAGTCTCGAGTATGTTGGCAATAGCAGCACTCAGCTTCTTGTTGACATCAGGGTTAAGTCCTCCAATAGACACCAACTCTCCATACGCCGCAGGTTGCTCTGTTCCACCAAACGCTATTGGTACAGATCCCTTCAACACGATCATCACATACTGCATCGTGACAGATATAGCAAGAATTTAATAGTCCTTCAAAAGCTATCTACAATATGGCCGATAAAAAGCAAGACACTAATTAATTTTAAGCCGGTTATCATTAAGTAGATCATGTGAAGGATAACTCTCACATTAAATAAAGATGAAAACATTAGAGCCCAACAAGCTTAAATGAGCAACTTGATTCGTCTAAAGCTCAAACAGGCATTTAGATTCCAAGATTGGCGTGCTCAAATAAGCCACCACCTTGCGGTTTGGACTTCTCTTAATGAGGTTGACCTTTTACGATGGAATCTCAAGCTTCAATAATCAAAAACCCTTTAGACTCAAAAGAGCTGCTGCAATTATGTGAATTTGCAAACCAAGACCAGAAGCCAGAGACGTAAAAATGCAATAGCTTCAACATTCCAATTGTTGGCATGTTTTTTGTATGCAACAATTCCTTCAAGATCTCATAGGGGAGAATCAGTACAAATCAGATTTTAAACATTTTGCAATTTTCTTTTCAATACCCCAATTTGTGGCACGGGGAGAAAATTTTAATGACATCTAGCTCGAGTTCAGCCAAGAACAATGTGTTTCAATGATCATGTTTCCAACAATCTGTATCATGCAGTAACATCTTTTCTTTTTGGCGAACCATACATCACTTTCAGCAATTTTTTTGCCTCCAGCAACAAATTCAACCGGTTTTCTCCTTAATATATAAATTAATCCCAACAAACAAACTAATCCATAATCTCTCGTTCACAACCTCCGATTCAGTAGATTTTTAACGTCCAGCAACAAATTCAACCAGTTTTTTTGTTCTTAATCCATGAACTAATCCCAATATACCAACTATTCCATAATCTACTTCTCAATCTCATGTTTAATTTTTTATACCTCCAGCACCAAATTCAACCAGCTTTCTCCATAAACTATTAACCCCAATATGCCAACAATAAAAAAAATTTAAAAAACGATAGAAATCCACCAAGGTTTTAAGCATAATTACTTAAAAAATGTTTCCTACACTATTTTAAATCCCCCAAAATCGATAATATAACAAGGGGATAGAAAAACCCACAAACGAACTAACACAAAACGTAGTCAATTGAGCATAGGATTCAAAACTGAATTTTTTATCATATATTATGATTAAAAATAAAAAGAAGGTAAAAAAAATAGAAACAGTATGAATATATTACCGCTTCCGGTTTGCCGATGAGTTTGGCTACAGTGGAAGTGGCTTCAGAGAGGATGGAGGAGGTGTCAATGCCCTCCAGGCTCACGTTAGTCGACAGATTCAGGCACGGCATTTTTTTCCCACAAAATACTTTTTTTTCTCTCGCACCGACTCCACACACTCTGGTACGTTCTTTATTTTTTGTTATCCAAAGAGGAATAAATGTTAAAACTCTTCGAAACACTACTCCAAATCAAATTTGTGCTATTTATGTTCATTTTCCAACCATAAAAAAATCATAGTTAGTTCATGGGCCAATCAAGCCCAATAACGACTATTACGAGAAATAAAAAGTGGAAATTATATACCTGTGTTTAAAGATTTAATTTCAAAAATAAGATTCAAAGTTCATTTTTACAAAAAACAGGTAACAATTTTATATTTTAATATATATATAATAATATTAATAAATTTCAACAATATACTATCCTCCTATCCCATCCACCCAATTAAAATCTTAATTATTTTGGAAGAAATTACATAAATCCAGATATTTAAAGATCACAATTCAAAATTGAGGGATAAAGTTTCATTAGTCATAATCAGGTATTGATTTAATAATTTAAATATTAAATATTTCACCTAATTCAATTTCCAAACCCTAATTCATTTTACATTTATATTTTCTTTCTCTACCCTCCATATTCTCTCCATTCTCTCTTCTCTATCATAAAACGCTGTGACACTCAGAGGCTCCGAGGCGGCAACGACGACAACGGTGATCTGATTTTTCTCCGTCTCCCTTCACTAATCTTCATCTCTCACACTGTACAAATCCAAACTTCTCATCTCCGTTCAATCCCTCGTAGAAACAGGGGTGAAGGTGTTGCGCCGGCGCTCCTCTCCCGCAACCGTTCAACAAGACATATCGTCGCTGCAGATCTGGGCCGGGCGAGGCCGCCTACGAAATTTATCCTTGTTTTTGGTGACGGTGATGGTGTGTGTGGCGGTGGCTAGTAGCGTATTTGGTTTGAGTTCGCGATTGTTGGGCGATCTTACGACGAATGAGGAGCTTGATGTGGCTGAGAAGCTGGGAAATACTCTAGGACTGTGTCTTTGGAGGCGTTGAGGATTGTTGGTTGTTGATTGGTGTTTCACCGAAGAGTAGGATTATGTTGAAGGAAAGGTTGTCATCCGACCATTTCATCACTGGAGCAGAGGGTTCACAACAGCAGATTTATCCCTATTTTTGGTGACGATGATTGGTGTTATTATGGTTGGTTTGTTTTGGTTGTGTTGCTATTTTGGCGATGGCGATCGACGATCGTGGTCGTGGTCGTGGTCGTGGTCGTGGAAGTAGGTGTGATGTGAGGTGGTTTTTTGTGATTTTCAGATTTGGCGATGGCAATGTGTAGATGTGGGTTTTTTGTGATTTTCAGATTGGTGGTTTTGTGATTTTCAGATTGATGGTGGGCTTTGAATGGTTTTTGTGAGGTCTTGGTGGTGGCCAATCGATGTTGTGGCTGGGTTGTGGCGGTGATGTTGGATGCGGTGTGGTAGCTCTACCAGTGTGTGGTGTATGTGACAACAGTACGGTGATGAGGTATTTTTAGGGTGAGGGTGGTGGTGGTGGTGGTGGTGGCGGCGGCGGCGGTGCTGTGGTGGTTTGATGGTGATGTTTTGTTGGTGGTTGTGGTGGTGGTGTCGCTGGTGGAGGCAACAGCGAAATCATGGTCACATATGATTTGGTGGTGGTCACAATAGTATGACTTATATGTTAGGGAATTGTGACCTTACTGTTAAGCTATTGGGCGACGACGGTGGTGGTGCCGTTGGTGGAGGCATGGACGAAGTGGTGGTCACTTATAATTTGGTGATAGTCACAATAGTGTGACTCATATGTTCGTGAATTGTGACCGAAATTAATTGTGACCTAAAAAATTAATATGTGACCAATTAAAATTTTGATTTGTGACATCGGAAATAATCTGTGACCCGTTAAAATTTTGATCTGTGACCTCAGAAATAAATTGTGACCTATTAAAATTTCAATCCGTGACTTCGAAAATAATTTGTGACCAATAAAAATTTTAATTTGTGATCTCGTAATAATTTGATAATATGTGACCAATAAATGTATTTGTGATCAAATTGTACAAATTTGTGACTTTTATATATTTAATTAATTAAATTATAAATAATATTTAATAGAAACCTGATTTTTGAATATTGAAATCTATTACCTTATTATTGAATTGGCCATATTAAAAACCTTAGTTATGTATTGTTCCCACTATTTTGTCTCCCTACTTTCACTCGTCTTCCCATCCTCTCTCTCTCTCTCTCTCTCTTTGTATCTTCCCGTCGTACATGGTCATCGTCGTCAAAGACCACATCGGAGCTAGTCGCTGGGGTAGCGAGCAGCGCTCACTGCGATCGCCTCTTCTCCTCTTGTTCCCACCCTCTCTCTATCTCTGTCTCTCTTAGGCGGTGGTATATGTATTTTGATATGTGGGTGGTTATTTGATGTGCAGGCAGTGGTTTGTGTGGTGGTGGTGGTAGTTGTTTTGTTTGTTGTTGTTGGCGGTGGTTATGACGGTGCTGTGTCGGAAGCGGATTTGTGTGTGGCAATGATGTTGTGTTATTGTTATTGTTGGTGATAGTTGTGACAGTGGGGGTGGAGACGGCGATGGGATGGGACAAAGAGCGTCCGTGACCAATTATTTGGTCAATTTGTGATCAAATATTGGTGGTGGATCAGGATTGGGACGGGGTGTTTGTGTGTATGTGACCAATTATTTGGTTCTTTGTGACTAACTATTAAAATGTGATCTTAAAATTCGATAATTTGTGATTAAAAAAACTAATGTGACCAACAAATTTAAAAATATGTGATCGATAGATAAATTGTGACCTATAATTTTTTTAATATGTGACCAATGAAATAAATTGTGACTTATAATATTTTTTATTTTTGATCTCGAAATAATTTGTCACTAATTATATTGACAATATGTGACCAATGAATAAGTTGTGACATTTAATTATGTACATATGATCAATAATTATATAATTGTGACCTTATTATATTTAATTATTACTTATTTCTAATTAATTAGCTAATATCTGATTTATGTATTTTTAAACTTAAAACCTAATTTTTGAATTGTCCACTCTCAGTACATTATTTGTGAATTTTTCCCAAATAAAAATAACTTCGTTCCTCCAAAAATGCGCTTAATACATGCTTAATTATAGTTTAAGATCTTAAATTGATTTAACTTTTTTGTCAATTTCGGCCGATCACGTGAACCAACAATTTGAAAATCACATTTGACTCTAGATTAGATCCAACTCGTTTCGTAGAATTTTGTACTTGATTTCAATCGAACACAAATCACATGGTATTGTATTGAGTTTGACCAAGTTTCGAATGTGACAACAAAGAATAATTGGCCTTTTTTTTTTTAAATGCATGCTCAATCATAGTTTAAGATAAAATTGCCCAAATTAATTTTTTAATTTTTTTTAAAATTTTTTTTATCAGTAAACTCTCTCTCTCTCTCTCTCTCTCTCTCTCTCTCTCTCTCTCTCTCTCTCTCTCTCTCTCTCTGCGGACTGTTCCTCAAGTCAATTGGCCTATGATCATTTTTCTAATTCTCTCTTTCCTTTTCCACACGTGTTCGCACAATTTATATTTATTTCTTCCCTCTCCATTGAGGTGAGTACGATTGAGATAGACTCTTGAATCTTGTCATACTAAATTTTAAATTAGGAATTAGCTTGTTTTGTAGAATTTTCAACTCGATTCCAACCAAAACAAATCAATTTACATGAGTTTAACCAAGTTTAATATTTGTATACAATACGATTCTACTTTGACTATTAGGGACGGACCCAGAGCATGATTCAATGGATGTGAGAAATTATGGGTTAAACATTTAATATTATGGACTAAAAATTATGTGGACTACTTTGTAAATATAAAAAATTAAGGACTCGGTGAGTGCAATTGCACACAATGGGTTCTTAATGGGTCTTCTCTGTTGACTATGATCGAGTTAAAAGTCATGCACAATATGCCATCTTATCTAGTGGTTTTTGTTTTGTTCAACTTGGAAAAATCTCATATGATGGATTTCCTTAAATTAGAGCTACTCAACCAAATTATTGCACCACTTTGTGGTTCTCCTACTATCAGCCCATTTAGCTAATATAGGGTGTCAATGCAACTCTTGGTGAGGAATAAAATCTAAAAATTCGTGGGCCAGTCGGGTTCAGCTTGTCTTGGCAAGGCCCAAGGTTGGCTCAATTCATTGCCACCCTCAAGTCTGCCGTTATAGTTAATGAATATCATTTTGAATACTTTTATTACATGCTTAATTATAGTTTAAGATAACAAAGTATACCGACTAATCATCTCCGTCAATGTCTTTGACTTTTTATTACTTTGTGCCCAACTAGATGAGAAGTCGACTGGCCAAAAATCGCAGTTCTCTCTTTCTTTAACCGTGCATATACAATTTATTTCTCCTCTATATATTGAAATTAAGTAGAATAGATAGGGGTGAACATTTTAATCAAAATCAAACCTTTCAATTTAGAACCAATCTGGAACCGTCCAGTTTCACTTCGGTCCCACTTACAAAATATTCGAATGTAATATGTGACTCTGGTTCTTGAAATACTGGACAGAAACCAATTATAAATCAAAAATTTCATTCTTTTTGTGTGTTTTAATTCTTTTTTCTTGTTTTTCTTAATCTCTAATCTTTGTTTTTAGATTAAATGATGGGCTGAAAGTACTCATTTGTAGTTGAAAATGTTTTTGTATTAACATGGAAAGGGAATTGAATTGGATTGGGATATACTATAATTTTTTGTTAGAACTGAAACCGGCCAGCAATTCGGTTCCATTTTACACAAGAATCAAAATTTATGGTTTAGTTTCGGATCTTGAAATGCCCGAGTTGGACCGTCCAATACCTACCCTCTCAGGACAAAGATAGACACATGAAACTTTGTCAAACTTTATTGTAGATTAGTGTTCAGCTTGTTTGGTAGAGTTTTCAACTCGATCCCAAATTCCCAACGAGGACAAATTACTAAGTTTGAAAAAGTTACACTTTCTATCCAATATGGTCCTATTTGAGCAAAATTGACTATAATTTGGATAAACACTATTCCATGTCAATCGAGCGATATTTGTTTGGTTTAACTTGGAAAAATCTCGTACATGTGAATAAGTTTCCGATATTTGAAACTCTTATTCTATATTTGTGGTCAATTTTATATGTTTTTATGTCTATTAAAGTCGCTAGACATTTTTATTTATTTAAAAAGTAGATAAAAGTAAAAATATGGATTCACATTGTTGGCATTTTTCCTATCCAGTTTGGAATTTTCAAGGGAAAAAGCCACTCAACCATTAGTACCTCTTCTGAATAGGGTCCACCTACCATGTCCAATTTTTCACATGAACAAGCTTTATTAATATCTAATGCCACTACTCGACTAGAGGTCGAGTAATATTGTTCACTATGTTCTCCCAATGAACAATTTTGTTAGATCTTCATATGACATCTTTATGCACTATAATAAAATGTAGATTATCAACTTCTAGCATTCAACGGATCCATAAAAAGAAAATTCGCCAACCGTAGGCTTACAAAATATATATCAAAACATCGAAATTTTATTTCAAAGCACGAAAATTCATTCAATGATCCATAGTTTAAAGTTTGGAGTTTTGTCTCCCCATTGTTGTATCAAACACCTTGAGGACAAATCTTGTTCTCGGAATATACAATTTGTTCTCTAAAATTGAACCGAGTGTAGCAATCAGCTTCCTTTTTACTCCAGTGTTGATGCCACCCATTGATACAATTTCTGCCAATGCTGCTGGTTCCTTATTCCCTCCAAATGTTAAGGTTACAGATCCTTTCAACAGAATCATCACAAACTACCAAAACAAAAACACACAATTAGTCGAAAAGGAAGTCCGAATCCTATAAAGAAATCCTTGGATAATAAACATAAGAGGCAATGAACCGTAAAAGGAAAGTATAGAATTGTTTTGCGAATTGTCATTGTCTTCTTGCCTCAAGCATATGATAGAATCACTATCAGCTCGACCCGGCTCTGATCTTAAGTTGCATAAAAAAAGTGCAAATGAAAATATCTGTATCACTTGCCCAACTAACCATATATAGAAGAACAAGTAATATAGCAGCCCCTCATGGGGTGGTCGAGTTGGTGGAACAGGTGAGCGTGGAGACCTTTGATCACGAGTTCGATTCCCCTTACCAACACTTTCTTAGTCGAGTCTGTCGCACTGGGCTTGCCTAGTATAGTTAACTTAGTTGGCGTGGTTTACGGGTTATTGCGTCAGCCCGAGGATTTACCCAGTACGCACCCGAAGAGTAGCGACTGCGGGTTCACCCGTAAAAAAAAAAAAAAAGAACAAGTAATATAGCCTTTCGTTTTGCACTTTTACTACACAACTTTTATCCAACTTCAGTTCCTAAATCAAGGATTCAACGTCACGAAAATCTCGCATCAGCCTATGGGTGTTTAAAATTACTTGGTTTTATAGACAAGCAGTTGAAGTAACAAGACTAAGAACTCGTTTGGCAATACTTGTGAGACTGAGAATAGGAAGTTGAAAGAATTAAACTCGGCGTCTTAACACCATTTCATTTAAAAGCTATAACCAAGTCATCTTCGACGCAATGGTCCAAATTGATTGGCCTACTCACTCCTCTTTTTGGTTCAATGCCAAAAGACTTGCTGACAAAAGTAAACAGTCATTTGATAGATTTCCTTAAATTAGAACTATTCCACCAAATTATTGCACTAGTTTGTGGTTCTCCTATTGCCCTCCCTTTTAGCTAATATACGGTGTCAATGCAAATCTTAGCTAAGTGGGGTATCAATGGCCTCCTCTTATTCAATGGAGAAAATATTTCAGTTCGTAGGTACATTGAATATGAAAAAACATAAATTCCAAGGGTCCACAAACCTTTTATCTTTAGTTTTATGTGAGAAAAGAAACTTGTGGAACTTAAGAGCCTTTCAAATAAGCTTAGAGAATATTACTTCGAATCACCTGTCTAAAAGTTTAAGTTCTTAGACAGAAATGACAAACTTAAGTCCCTGCACGTGCACGTGGAATACATTTATCATCAAATGCCCAACACCTGCACAATTTTTATTAAAGGGGGAAGGGAAAACTAGAACCTTCATCTGGTGGCGACTGATCGAATGGAGAGGAAATCTTATTACTCTCCCTTGTTTGCAAAGAATAATTGGTAAAAAGGACTTAACTTTTGATAATTGGGTGAATCGAAATGTTGGTTGAAATAGTTAGAATAATGAATCAATGCCTTTGTTTTCCCCTCTTACTTTCCCTTCTTATTGAACTGTCAATCCCTAGCTTAAAAGCTTCGAGGTTTCAAGAAACTATCGAGCAAAATACTTAAAACCACAGTATATAAACTGAGTTTAATCAAGATCAATTTCTTCCCCCTCCCATTCCATCAAATACACAGTACTTAATAGCTTAAAATCTTAGTTTTCAAGAAACTGCTCCACTATTAGCGAAAACAGCTTTTCGGTTGGAGCAAGATACTTAAACCACAGTGCATAAACTCAGATAAATTTCTTCTACCAGCACCACTGCCAAGGTTCTACAACCAAACGTTCTTGTCTGAAATCTAACATGGCCAAGCCCCTAATTATAACAACATTAATCCAACAGTAATAGAGAGAGACAGCTTACTTTTTCAGGTTTTCCGATGATTTGAGAAACAGCCTTTGTGAGTTCGGAAAAGATTGAATCTGTGTTGATTCCATCAAGGTTAACGTTGGTTGAAATATCAAGACAAGGCATTTTCCCTCTTTTTTTTTTTCTTGATTTCTCCTGTCTGTAGGGACTTTTGCTTATAATTTTTTTGTGGGCAATTCCTTTTTGCCCACTCACCTTCATATAATTGCTTATTTATGGACAAATTTTATGTCACAATCAAGAATGATGACTGCCTACCTCATTGAACAACTTAGTTTCAATTGAGGTTGCTCTTCTTTTATTTTACCTGGTTTTCCAAAAAAAAAAAAGATTTTTGGATATGTTTTGAGCATTTTTTTCATGAATAACTCCAACACAACGAGACGTGTTCATATTGTGCATATATTTTTACCAATAGGAATAAAATTAGGTTAGCCTAAGTTTGAAGTGAAGTTACTTCACTTTTTGGTCGGGTGGACAAGTAGGAATTCTAACTCTCAACATGGGATCGAGAATTGAATTATCATACATACTAGGAAGATTCAAAGTGACTAAACATGTTTCTCACATGTTTAAAAGGACTTTTAAAGTAATATCAGTATAATATATTACACGATTTTAAAGATTTAAATGTCTTGAATATTTTGCTACTGTAATGAAAAATGATTAGGTAACTGACTTATATTGAATTATAATATGATTTTATTTGTCGCAACTTGTTAGTATCACATTACTTGTAAATGAGCATATTTTGAATGTATATTTTGTGTTTACATATTTTTACCTTGTTCGGTTGCATTATGGATGCTCCTATTTTAAATTTAAACTTATCAGCTGCACACTATATTTTATCGCATCATTTTTACATGTGAAATCATTTTAAGTGTGTACTAAATGCACATGTCCACCCATTCATTTACTAGAGGCAAGAACCTTTAATTATTTGTTCGTGTTTCAATTATAAATTTATACTTATCAACTACACGCTATATTTTATCGCATCATTTTACATGTGAAATCGTTTTAAGTATGTACTAAGTGCACATGTCCACTCATTCATTTCCTAGAGCCGAGAACCTTGAATTCTTTGTTCGTGTTTCAATGATAAATTTAAACTTATCAACTGTACGCTATATTTTATCGCATCATTTTTCATGTGACATTGTTTTAAGTGTGAACTAAGTGTACTTGTCCACTCATTCATTTGCTAGAGCCGAGAACATTGAATTCTAAGTTCAAAATATATATGATGTAAAGTACTCACAAAGTTAAAGATATTCACGAGGTAAAAAAAATAGAATTGCAAAACTGGGGAGGAGGGGGGAGCGGGGGGGGGGGGGGGTCCCCAACTACGTGTGTTATCACTCAATAACTTTACAACTTGTTGCTTGCCTTTATGTAGTTATTGTCTATAAATGATGTTGAAAGCTAGCAATTTCGACAAAAAAATGTTAAGATAACTTTAGTGCCCATTTGACATCCATTAATTTATTTTATAATTAGTTACAGGATTATTTTCGACCACACATTCACATAATAAAATATTTTACACGTATACCGAAAACTTTTCTCTACTTTTTAGCCACGCATTATCTTAAAAATCATTATTCTAAACTCTTTTTTTTTCAAAACCCAAGTTGACTATCATGTAGGCAAATCATGAATGGATTTCTTGAATGTCACTTTCAATTGTGGACGAAACAAATAAATTATTTGAAAGGAGGTTTTGTATTGAAATGTTTGTGAATAAAAGTTGTGTTGTTCGACATGTGTAAATTGTCTAGTAATAAATTGTGCAAAAAACGTGTCTAGTTCCAATATTGAAGAGTAATGTACAACATAGCCAAAAAAAATTTATAAAAAATAAAAATAAAAATAGACTTTATATATATATATATATATATATATATATATATATATATATTATGTTTAGTTCAATACAACAAAAATATTATATATAGAAGCATTATATTTGTCACACTAAGGTTCTGTTTGATTGCAAGGGTGGAAAATGGATGGAAAGAAAATGAATGGCAGGGAATTGATTTGTCTAGAATTCGTTTGTCTGGAAGTTGTAATTAATTGTGTTTGGTTGGTATAATTTTTCACCTAATCCGTTTGGTTTTTTTTCATGCAAATTTTTACTTTTTGGGATAAATTTTTTTACAATCTGTATTAAAATTTGTTTGGATTGTCAAAAAGTATAAAAAAAAAAAAAAAAAAAATACCCAGCAAGGTGGAAAACAAATTTCTACCAAAATTATAAGAAAATAAATTTCTACTTTTGTATTTCAAGAAATTGTACCTAAAAGTTGGTGACAAATATTTTCCATGACAAAAAAGTCAATCAAACAGCAAAAAAAATGAAAAAGAGAAAAACAAATTTCAATTCTCCTAAAAAAAAAAAAACTGCTATCAAACAGGGCCTCAGTGATTGCTCCACTTTCTTTCATGTACAATAACATATCCTCTTGTCCACTTTTTAGCTCGATGCAAGCAATTCATGACACTTATCTTCAAATTTAATATATTACATACAAATGTTTAGCATATATAAATTATATATGTGAGAAACTGCTAATAAATCAAGCCATATAAAATATTTGATAAATTTTTAATTAGCTTATCAAATTGTTATAAAACGTGTATTTCTGTCTGTCTTTTTTCAAAAATTATTTATCAATTGTTATATTTTGCAAAACATATAACCTTTGTATGGAAATAATTAAATATTCTTGCAATATTTATAATGATCTTATCGAACTCAAAAGTATACATATCTGACGCTGAGCAGAGTAAACATGATCCTGTAGGTTAGTTCTAACAGATAAATTACAGGGAAGAATACAAGAATATCGCCAAGGAAACTCAGTGAAAACGTCTATGATATTCAATGTATTTTAATAAATCAAGTAATGCCGAAAATCTCTATTCTAAGAAATAAGAAGAAAGAAATTGTTAACGTGTTCTATCATAGTATTTGTAATTGACCTTCCATGTTATTAGACTTAAATATTATTTAATTAACTTAATTACACTGTCCATTAAAACTTTATCTCTTTTATCCCAATAATTTTAGTTAAAATAGTAATTCAACTGTGTGTTCCACTTGCCTAATAAATGTTACTCTTATCTACCATTCTTCACCTAGTGTAATTAATTATGATAATCTAATTGATTTTTTCACATAAACTTATAAACAATAATAAATTACCTAGTCTAGCAACTGCATCTGTGGCATTAACTCGTAATAACTATAAAAAAAATTCTTGTAATCTAGGAGAGGGGACCGGGATAAAAGAGTCGCAAATCGAGGAGGCCAATGAAGGGGAGAGAGAGAGAGAGAGAGAGAGAGAGAGAGAGAGAGAGAGAGAGAGAGAGAGAGAGAGAGAGAGAGAGAGAGAGAGAGTCCACTTGTGGTTGTGCATTTGCAATCACAAAAAGGGGGTGCCCATCAATTATCAGAACATTGGAATGGCCCAAAATTTGTCACTAATTTTATAAGAGAGTATAATCAAAAGGCAGATCCATTAAAAACAGAAGTTCCCAAGATACACAATGCTTATTTCTGGTGTTCATTGCACTGTACAATAGTATCTAATCTCTATAAATCCATCCCAAAGCTATACAAAACAGTGGAAAATATGGAAGCTTGTTTCAAAATTCTCTCGTTTTCTCAATTTCGACCAACTTTTAACTCTCTCCCAAGACAATAGCTGAGGCAAAGCACCTTTTACCAACAGCCTTCAAGTTTGTTTCTTGCCAACCTCGACCCTCGTATCTTTCAATCTGTCATTGCATTTCTAGTGTCAGCTAAATGAATACGTGTCGTGTAAAGAAAGAAAATTCAGGAAAGTGAAAACAAGGCCAAAAATGTACGAACATTGTCCACTGTGCCGTTAACAGCATCAGCACCTCCAATTACATATATGGATTCATTTAGAACGGCAGTAGCTGAATATCCCCTGGCTCGGTTCAGAGGCTTGTCTGTCATCCACTTTCCAAGACGGGGGTCGTATATTTCCATGCTAGACACCATCTCATTTCCATCATAACCACCAATGGCGTACCTGGAGCAATAATCCATCTTAAGTAAATTATTCGCTTATAAGCACTTAACACTACCAAACAAGCATTTAATGGGAGTCAACTGCAAATTTTTGAGCCAACTATGAGTCAATTACCTCGTTAATCTAAAACTTGGGAAGAATCTTAAAGTCATACTTACTTTCTATGAAGAACAAATTAACAAAGAAATCCATAAAAAGGATCCTCCAACATGAAAGTATCAGGGTCATCACCCAACCCAATGGCACATCCGGACGGAGTGAAAAATGATACACATGCTTTTAGTATCTCAAGAATAAATAGTGAAAACGGACAAAGAACTTACAACTTCTCATTCATGACAACCAATGAATGACAGCCTCTTGGTGTTTCCATACTTGCAATCCTAGTCCACGAGTGTTCTCTTGGGTCAAATCTTTCAGCAGACCTGAGACGGGTGGTAGAGAATCTTGGAAAAGCTACTTTCATAAAGTTTGTAATAATTTAAAGTTAATCGAAATCTCAAAAGCAATAAAGAAAGGCACACATAGAAACAGAGATTTATAGTTGTTCCCTCTCAATGTGAGAGCCACATCACTTGCTGCTACAAAAATTCCACTTTAATCTAAAGGTTTTACAATGGAGATTTGCACCTCTAAGTGTATATTACGTTCTACATAAAATAGGGCTCTGCTAAATATCCTTAATATAATAGAAATATTATGGTAACTTGATAGAAATATGAATGTTCATATGCTATAATAGTAACTTTAAAAAATAAAAATAAAAATGATCCCCATCTGATAATGCATTTGTCGGGATCGTGTCATCTTTCCAGAGCAACTAAGGCTCCATTGCAACCCTCATTTTCTGTTGCTTGCACCTTATAGTTAACAGAAAGAAGGAAATATAAAACAGAGTGACTTTAAAACTTACGTTAGATACTGTTTACCATCAAATCCACCAACAGCATAGATTGCACCATTGTACTCTGATGCAGCAAGAGAAAAACGCTAAAAAGGAAAACAGTCATCCGAGAGCACACATGTCAAACAATGACGATTTCGACTTCACGAGCCAGCAAATAATGACAGATAAAATCTACTAAATACATTTTTTTTTTAAAGAGAGAACATACAGACTATTTTACATGTTTGCAAAATATTTCCATCATATCACTTGAGAAGGATATCGGCATTGGTAAAAAGACTCATAACATCACTTTCTCTTGATTGAAATACTTCATAATGTTTAGGACTCTTATCACTCAGAATTTATTTCTTAACCATACACGATGGTACCAAAATGTCAAACCTAACATAAAATGCCAAAACTTCAACACAATTTTCAAGTACCACAAAGATGAAATGGGGTGCAATTAAAAAGAAATAAGAAAAAGAATAAAAAAATACCAGCCTATAATTGTTATATACTGAAGCAAGGATTAAATTTGATATCTTCAGCAAAAAACTAGAATCTACTTAGTCTTGAAGTTGAACAGAGAAAGAAGTACAAAAAAAGTAAAAATTTTCTTCTGTTGGAACAATTCTTTATAAATTATGATCAATATAATCTATGACCGTTATCAATAAGTATATTTAAATTAGCCCCTAATTTAGTAAGTCACCTTTTGTAGCATAGAGCGTGTCGAAATCCATCGTCCAACTTCCGAATCGAACATTTCAACATATGAATAGCTTTCAACTCCATTTCCTCCACCTAATGCAAAGATTTTTCCATCTAACACAGCACTAGCTAAGTTTCCCTTTCTCTCATTCAAGGGTGGGCGTAGAGTCCATTGATCGTTAAAAGGATTGTATGACTCAACTTCAAAAAAAAGCATAACACTTTTGAGAGAGAGAGAGAGAGAGGCGGGGGGGGGGGGGGGGGGAGAGAGAGAGAGGGAGGCACAAGTAAACACCTGTATCATACCACAAAGCACCGTTTCCGCCACCAAAAACGTAAAGTTCTCCATTTAACTTAGCAACTGAGGCATATGCTCGTACGGAAGACATGGGCTTGAGAGACCTCATCACATCATGTAAAGGTGAAAAAGAATTCAATGCTGATGACCATGATTCACCATCATATCCTCCCACTAGAAATATTAATTCATCAAGATTGAGGTAAAGTCCATCAAATGACACCACTGCTTCCTCAGCCTGTGTCACGAAAAGACGCGACCCAGACTCCAATGCCATACATCTATTTTCCAGTCGACAAATTTCTTCTTCTGCTCCAACCTGAAATGTCATGGTAAAAGGTGATGAAGTACCTGTCAACATTGATAATACAAGACTGACACAATTCCGCTGAACAAACCATTTATGCAGCAAAGGTTCAAAGCATATTATTGTGCACGCAGAATAAGTCAAAGCTTCAAATGTTAGATGCTTCAGAGTAAAAGCTCAAATATAAATATTTCTTTAGGAATGCCATGAACCAAAAGAAGAAAAGTGATACAGGAGTAAGAATCTCTCCAAATCCTTTCTGGACTACAATTGTTAGATTGAGTTTTTTTTTTTTTAAATGTCAAGTTAATATTCTTTTTGGTTTCCAACTGGTATTAAGATCACTTTTCCGAGCGATTAAAGCTTTCCTAGTTATAGCATGTTTTGTGCATTGATGTTTTCAAGAGCTTAAAAAGGCCAGAAAATAAAACGAGGAGCTCTGATATTTATGAATTCGTCATCAAGTATATTTGAAGAAACAGAAACTTTTGACTCATAAGAAGAAATTGATATGGAATTGGTAATCCTTTTACTTCTATATGCCAACTAAACAATATATGTGTGTGTGTGTGTGTGTGTGTGTGTGTGTGATTTCACCAGCTAAAATCCAAATCTTGCTTCTTTCATACCTTTCACCTTTCATTTTGTCCAATTTTCATATAATTCAAGAATTAAACTGCCTACGTTAACATATATCTAGTTTCCTTATGAGTATCACTTTACTTCCTGGTATATAACATGTTAAACCATGTGATGAAGCTTTGTATTTTCAACAATCTCAACACCATATTTGTGTTCATGTCCATGAATGGGTATGTAGGTTTATTTTTTTATTTTTTTTTTAAATCTGAAATTTGCCAGTTCTTTCGTTATTGCAATTCTATGTTTGTAAGCACCAAAATACATTTGAGAAAAGGCCAAGGTCCATGAAGGATCCCATTCATTGTGGATAAAATAATTGATTACGTTTTTTAAGAGTTGTCTGTGAAGAAAATATACCAGCTTCTTTTCCAAACTTTCTATCTTCTGAGTTTGCTCTTTCTTGGAAGCCTTTAGTTCTTCAATCTCCTGGCGCAACTGCATTCAACATATAAATGTAGGAGTTAATGAGTTATATATCTCGATGGGCATAAGCAACAGTGGATACAACCGCATACCTGTGTTATTACAACAGGATAACAAGATAAATTAAAAGAACTTCCATCATTTCCCTCTTCTGAAGGCACTGGAGCTTTTTCAGCTGTTTCAAGCCCCAATAAATCATCCGCTATGGCAGATTCTACTGCATTTCCTTCCTTAACCGCATCCGTGTGCCCACCATTGGGTTGCAATTCTTTTAATTTCATGTAGATAAAATCCTTTTGATCAACATCTACCGTTTGATTTTGCAAGGCTGCCTCTGGGAATTGGTTATTTACATCCAAACACAGAGAGTCATCTTTAGCACCCATTGTACCAATTGCATCATAGGAGACTGCAAAATTATCTATTGAAGATGGTGGATAAGAAGTTCCATTCTCCTTTCTATTGTCATTTGAAGGGAACCTCAGCAACGTAGCTGTCCTATTTTCTGCAATTTGTGGTATAAATGTGCTTGGAGCAACTGCTAAAGAAGAAAGTTTGGACAACAACTTGCTTGCTTGAACATGATCCAGCTCAAACCAGAAATGATTTTGAGTGTAATAGTTGTCAACAATTATTGGCTTAAACTGTAGTTCAGGAAGTGCTTGACATCGAGTCCGCATACGAATCTGAACCTTTTTGCATAAAAAACAAAAATAAGACAAGAAGCTAGATAACACCAACACATCCATCAAACTCAACTATAGAAATTGTTAAACCACCTCATCTAAAAATTTAAGCTAATAAAGAAGACATGTTTATATATTTAAATTTAGTCTTCTGCACATCCCCTTACATGAAGGTTGAGTTTATTTTTTCGTCAAAGGCTTGACATGTCCACAACCTTCATAAATGGGTGGAGGTGAAATTTGATCTCATCTTTGCCTACTCTAATACCACGTTATACCATCTTATTTAAAAGTTTAAGCAGTTAAAGGAAAATATTTATTCATTCATACTTTAGGCTTCAACATAATAAACTCAAGGAGAATGCTACACAATACCTGAGCTGGATATGGTGTTTTCTCTGAACCATCTGATGTCCATGCGTAAGGATTGATATTCAGTTGACCGCAGCTGGCAGCTTCAAAAATACCATGAATTGTTCTATCGCTGTAGTTAAACAAAAACAGCGGCAAAACCGGGCTCTATATTTTTTACATACACAAAGTGCTGAGCTGGCAGGCCTATTGAACATTAAAACATATATGAGTCTCAGAATAATGATTCTAAACTCTAACTAATTATACGATTATCTTTTTAACATATTCTTTATTCTTAATTAAGATTCAACAAGGAGGGTTTTACTGCATTAAGCACTCAAATATAATAACTAACCAAAGAGTTGTTTAGAGAGGCATTCTCTGAAAGTTCCTTTCTTGCAACCAAATATTACACCTCCAAGTTGACCTTTTCTCAAATTTCTAGCTGATGCACTATAAGATGCCTTTGATGCAAACGAAGGTGAAGCTTCATTCAGTACAAATGCCTGTGTTTTCCTCCCACCCCCCATTTCTGCAAAGAGAGATGTAAAATAAAAATAGTGAACCGGATACAGCTTAAATCTAGAGTGAAGACTTCAAATTGCAATTACGTTAATTATGTGAACACAACAAAAAGTAATGGAAAAATGAATATTGAGAAATGGAAAAAAATGTCTCGTGAAGCCAAAGGGGTAAAGTTCATTATGTAAAACATTAAATACTAAGGAAATTTGGAAAAGAGAAAAGTAATCATGTAGTTTGTTGATGCGTAATAAATGCTACAATAAAAATTCAAATCCATTCACAAATAAAAAAGAAAATGAAAAAAATGGAAATAAGAAATCATCCAAACACATAAGTAGAGTACTGAATGACAAATCAGACTTTCACATTCTAGCACTTCAGCTATTAAAACTCTTTTGTCTTCTTCTCATTGAAATAACATTATATGTTGCACAAAATCTTGACAATAAGAAAAAGAAAGGGAAGAGAAACAGTTTATCTATACTCAAAATGAAACCAAACCAGAATATTCTTCACCATAAACCTTGTTAAGGGAAAATCTAAATTTCAAATTAATCATAAATAGACCTATAAGGGATACTGATTGTATATATTCACAATTCATTTTCATCATTCACTTGAATTCGCAACTTTTATAAATTGAAAAAATGTTAACACTTAACAAAACTTTCTGTGATTTTATTCCTAACTTTAAAAGGCAACGATTAACAAACATTAAAGAAGGGCTTGAGCAGAACCAGCCTTCACTCTTATCACTTATCGCTAAGAGATTTACTTCCAAGCTATCTACCTGTAAACACCAAGCTCAGAACAAGTATGCAGTTACCATGATTACACCCCCACCACCCTAACAAATGTGTAACCAGTAACAAAGCTTTCCCTGATTTCTCTTCCTATAACTTCAAAAGCGATCAATTAACAAATATTAAGATCGGGCTTAAACAGAACCAGCCTTCCCTGTTAACACTTATGACTAAGAGTCATACTTCAAAACTATCAAGCCATACCAGAAAAACGAAAAATCATGCCCCAAACATCAAATATGCAATCATCCATGATTACACTAGCCATCCTAACAAATTTGTGATTATCAATCATCATAATCCTTCTCAAGCAAAAAAAAGAAAGAAATTTCCCATATCCTCATTGAACCTCCTTGGCCATAGATATAACAATGTGAACGTCCACAAAGCGAAAACTCAAACCCCAATGGGTAAATTCAACTTTCACTTCAAAGAAACTGATAAGAACCAAAACCCAGAAGTGCAACAATCGTACTGGAAATTTTCTCCGATGAAATTCAAAATGCATTCAATAAAAATAGAACGAATCATTTTTTTTCTACAACGGCTAATAAAAGGGAAGTAAACAACATGATCCGATTACACGATCCACTCCAAAATGAAGAAAAAAAAAAAAAAAAAGGAAAAGGAAAAGGAAATAACTTAAAACCCACATAGCACAATAACCCAACTCGACATTCAATCAATCCACATTCTTAAAATCAAATAAATGAAATAACAAAAAACCATATTTCCCAGCATATGCATTTATGTGCTTATGAAATTAAATACATGATTGTGTTATGCAAATTTCCTGGGCAAAGAACCTGTATATAAAGTGTATGTAGAAGTCTGAGAGACTACCGGTGAAGGACAAAGCGCGAAATAATCTCTTGCTTTAATAATACAAGTATGATAGACAGAGCACCCAGGGCGCATGTTAGCATCTGCACCTAAAAGGCACCTTCACAACTTGTGTTTTTCCATATAAAAATTTTTAAAGGAAAAAGATGTCATTTTATTTTAACACGTTTTTATGCGAAAAACCCTCCAATTATTGAGAGAGAGAGAAAGAGAGAGAGAGAGAGAGAGAAGGGGGGAGAGTGGGGGGGGGGGGGGGGGGAACACCTCGAATAGTTTTTTTTTTTTTTTTTGTTAAAAGAATGACTTAAGGAATTTAGAGCACTTCGATGCCGGCTTCATTCACGAGTTCAATTTTTTTTTGAAGAAAAATAGAAAGTTTGATATTATTGAAAAAATTAAATTGTAATGGGTTAAAATCGTTCAAAAAATTATTCTCTCTTGATTAAATATTATCATTAATAAATTATCATTATATTGATATTCTTTTAATAAAGGAAAAGGTCAATGACATTTAAATTCATTTTGTGAAGATTTTAAAGACTATTTTTCCAGTCATTGTTCATTTGTTAAGTGGAATTGAATAATTAAATGTTTATAACAATATATCCTAACATTCTTTCATGAAGATTTTAATTAAATACAAGAGTTTATGTACACAAATCCAATTCGATAAAGTGGATAAATCATGTTCGTTAACTCCCTAGTATATACAAATATTCTAGATATGTTTTGCATGTTGTATGATACGATAAAAGAATATATAGTTTACGTTTTCATATTTTATTTTTGAAAAATATATTCTATTGTTACATACAAAAACTTAAACCTATGTATGGTCTATAGAAGCAAATTAGAACTTTCAATAAGAAACTTTCATTTGCGAAGCAAATTAGAACTTTCATGTGTACGAACAAATTGTTACTCTCGCCTTTATACAACACTCAATTTTGAATTACCTTCCTTCTTCCATTGCTCATTCTACATACAATGGTCTCATGAGAAAAGAATTAAGGGTTCATTGAAAAATGACTTTCATCCTAATAATAACTTGTCGAGTGAATGTAGATTAATTGGTTATTTAACTATGACCAAACATTTAGAAAGTAGGTTTTATTTCAATAGATTTTTTTTTTTAAGGAATTTGACACATTCACGTCATGAACAAATGCAATATGATTTTATATAAATGATAATATTAATTGCATTGGATTTCAATAGATATTAAAGAAAGGGGCATTTCTGCCCCCGATGGCGGCGATTGCAGGATTAATGGCGAGGTGAGTGTGGTCGTGGTAGTGTTGATAGCACGATGATGGTTGTACTGGGCAATGATGTGATGGTGGGGTTACAGTGGTGGTGGATATTGGGGTAGGATAGGCGTAGGACGTATTGATGTATTTCTTTTTCTTTTTATTTTTGTTTTTTGTTTTTTCTTTCTCTTTTTAAATTATTTTAAATGATTAAATTATGGAAAGACATTTTGCCCTTTCTTTAAAGTTTAAATTGATCAAATTTTGGTCAATGACAAACTTATAGGTCAACTAACAATTTCGGTGTAAATCATTCGGATTAAGCCGAGTGTACAGAGGGTCGATTCACAAAACTCTTACCAACCCTCACATGAGGTGGGTCTCGATGCGAGGCAGACCTGATTAGGGTAGCATTACCCAAATCATTCATGGGACCTCGTGTTACATGTTAATTGAAGATTTGGTAATATGTTGATAAAAACGAAAAGTTTGAAACTGTAGATGCAATTTACAGTCAGCATCATGCAACGCCGTTTGGAAGCATCGAATTTGGTGCCATTAGTGTCAATTTCCTAGTTTGCAAGCGTCGTTTCTTGTCAACTTAGCTTATTAAGGTCAGTGAGAAATTGATACAAATAGCACAATATCTGAATAAAAAGAATGGCATTACTTTTAGCCTCACCATAGAGGAATTGGTTCTAAAGGGTAAAGGACTAATAGTAATTGTCAATGACATTTGTTGACATTAAATTCCACAACGATTTCCTTGGGCAATTTCTAGTGGATTCCGCCCACGACCTCTGTCGGCCGAAATTCCATCCTTCCTTTCTTCTTATTTTTGCGCAAAAACAGAGGTTGAAAACTGCTCCAATTCCTTTCAAGTATGTGAATTGGGGGGGGGGGGGGGGGGGGGGGGGGGCGTCCTTGGCACGAGGAACAAGTCTGATGTGATAGGCCAACTGCCAGCACTTATGCTCCTGATTTTGTACAAACATTCAAAAAGTAATATAATAACTACTTTATTCGAAAAGTACAAGAATACAAAGTTCAACCATGTTACAAGTACAATATTGATTGACAATCACTTACATGAAAGAGGGGCTCACGATAAATAAAAAAATCGTGGACCCCTTTCATGTGAGATGATTGTCAACCAATGTTGTCAATAAATGTTGTACAAGTAGCAAAATTATACAAGAATTGGCAAGAAAAGAAGTAGCTTATTCAAAATTTATCTAAAAAATTTGACTTGTAAAGAAAGAAATATTTTGACAATAAACTTAAAGCTCCCTAAGACATTTTGTATTCTAGTTTATTTCGTGTTATATAAGGCTATTGTTCTAGGATTCAACAACCTCAAAACAAATGAAAAAATTACACTAACACCTTTCACAAAATCTAACATATACAAACACAATTTAACTAGTAAAAGATTTGCCTCTTACAGGGTTTTGCTCCCAGGCAATCCTCAGTTTAGAAAAGAATCAAAAAATGAATCATCTTTAGGTTCCTCCTTGGCCCTGGAGAGGGCATTGTCTGTCTGTTGCATTTGATTAATATATGGACCGACCAAGTCTCCAAAACCCGAGTAGGCAAAACCGCCCGTGTCCTGCAACATCTAAAGGTCATACGGCGCTTGATTATGTGATCCCAATACCCCCTTTGTCTTAATAGAATTGGGGAAATTCGTCATCATCCCGGTAGATGGCCTAATACTCATAGGTACATTGTTCGTATGTGGTCTGTTCATAGTGCCACTACCACTGCCTCGTGCTGCAGGAACATCGTGGGTGTGTTTTCCTTCGTACGTAGTGATCACCGTCCTCATATCGTGACATGCTCGCTCTACGTGCTTCCTAACCGGACAACCATTGTATGTACATTTGTAGTAGCTCCTGCAGGAATTGATGAATTGACGTCATTAAGGAAAAAAAACAGACAAAATATTAAGGTACTAATCATGTTTACCTAGGATTTGGATTGCCCTTAACAACTTTCTGTCTGTATTTCCTCCATCTGTAACCATCATCGAGGATATCGATATCACTTGTGGTTTGAACGACAATTCTAGGTTCTCGAACGACACTGCTGCCCGAAGCAGATATGCTTTCATTCTCATTTTCCCCCTTCATGAAAAACAAAGAAATTTAGTAATGTAAGGTATTCTAATATCATGTAATTATTGAAACTATCAAGTGCTAAACCTACCATCTCTTGGCTTCGGGTTCATTTTCTTCGTCTCTCGAGTTACTCATTGGTGAGCTTTGTTCGAAATCTTCATTACCGAAAGAAGCTGATGAATTCTCCGGGGTTGTGATAGGTTCCCCGATAGCATTTTCGAGCAATGAGTTTGATTGATTTAAAATTCCCATAGTACTGTATGCACGATTCTGAATCGAATTCGAAGATGATCTTCGAGTGGATTGAGGCTTGGGGTGATTATGACTCCCTTTATACACTATTTCAATAATATGTCCGTCCAAATTTTGTTCGACCTTTTTCTTAGTCGGACAGTTTGGAAACGTACACTTGTAATAACTACGAGGATTTTCGCTTCCTTTAACTTGTTTTTGGCCGTATTTCCTCCAGTTGTATCCATCGTCCGATTTCTTCTGCTCCCTTATATACTGAGTAAGTTGAGCATAGTGCATTTGAGCCAAATTGCCCTGCATATTTGCTTGAATAGTCGAAACGTCGTGAGAGAATTTTGCTTCTGAAAAATTCAGTTTGCTTGTTTAGAGTATTGAATGCCTCATTTTCTTGATTCCTTCTTAACAAATCCTCCTGTTGAAGTATAATCGTCAGCACGGAAATAATCAATATAAAACAGAACGATCACAACAATAAACTAAGCATTTTTTATTTTTTTAAAATTTGAGGTCGACTACATGAATTCCTTTTTGCCTCCTTATTCGGTTTATTAATAGATGTACGACAGAATCAAATGAAAATTAAGTACAAACGAACCACATAAATTGCACTTCTGGATTACATTTGAACTGTAATATGTCAATAATCATTCTTTCGACATGTAGAAATATTCTTGAAAATCATAATGCATGAATCTAATTCTTCGAAGAATCGTATAACAATGCAATATTTGATGCAGATTTTATATGCTAAGTTGTTTAAATTCAAATAAACTATAAGAAAACTAAGATTCTAAGCATGAAACTGATTTTAAAACTATATAGCAAATACAAAGTAATGAAAATAGAAACAAAGAGTTGTTTTCTATGTCGGGATCATACGGATTGATTTCTTCCTACAGAAGACGAAAACATAGATGAAGAACTTGAAGGCCTATTTTGGGACTGAAAAGTGAAATCAGAATATTTTCTATCTTCATCCTTAGATAGCAAACCGGTAAAACTTCCTGTAGTGGGAGATGGAAGAACCTGCACAAGCATATCAAAATTTTCATTAGTCCTATTTCCAGTAAACTCAGTAACGATTACATGAATCCTTTAACACTGCCTAAACAACTAGTTTAAGCCCGGGCCACATTTTTGTCTCCATTTTAAGGAGAAATTGAGCCGCCCACCTGACATGACATTTTTTACTTTTATCTCACAATTGATTTAGAATAGTGTCCTCCAACCGATGTATTTCTCATTTTCTTTTTGCAATAATGTGGTCCAAACAGGGGCTAAGTCTTTTTTCCTAAATTTATAGGTGGACTAGCTTCCTTACGTATTTACTTCGATACTTTCTAACATCTATGTCAGAAAAGACACACAAATAAACAAACCACAAACTATTCTAAACAAATTTGAGTTCGACTACATGAATTCTTTTGATCATCCTCAACTAGCTTCTATACCTAGAAACCCTTGCTTATGTTCTAACATCACTGAGTCAAGAAGACATACATGAACTACATGAATTCTACTAGTTAGCATAAAAATTAAAAGAAACTTTGGCCTTACATTAGAGGATGGAAACACGACAGAAGAATCAAGAAGCACAGAAGGGCTCAAACTGGGAGAAATAGAAAGATAAGAAGAAGAAGAAACTGGAGAAGGTGATATGGGTAAAGAAGCTGATGAAAATAACTTATAATTTGGGATTTCAATGTTGTTATGATCAAAAAAATCCCATTTGAATGAAGATTTCTCTTCGCTGTTCATTTCTTGTTTCCTACTGTTGTTATTGCTGCGCGCGAGAAGATCAGTGAAAGAAGAAATGTTTGGTGAATCAACAAAAGTGTTGAAGGTGCTACCTGAAGAAGACATTTGAATTAAATAAAAGGAAAAATTGTAAAGTTTTGAAGACGGATTGAAAGGATAAAAAATTAATAAATAGTGAAATGAAGAGCTTGTTCTAAGAAGGTGATAGAAAATTGAGATCCGCTACATAGCCGAGACAGGCCCAAGAAGATTCATTCTAAAAAATTTGACCGTGGAATGAGTTTCTTTGGTCAGAGCTTGTGGGTTTGACTTTGAATCCTGGCGTCTGAATCTTGAGAAGTTGTGATTCCTGCCATGATATCAAAGCAACCGCCACTTCATCTTTTGGGTTTGCAAGAGAGACCAGAATTTTTTTTTTAAAAATAATAATAAAAAAATAAAATAAAATTGAGTACTACTACTTTTGGGTTTATAATATGTAAAAACATTTTGGTATTTTTCTCACCACCACTTTTGAATATGAGAGAAATAAACAATAACAGATATAAAGGAAATGTTATGTGTACATAGCATTTTACATAAGGGGTGATATAATGTGAATAGGGTGAGACCTACGATACTATATCGCGGGCCTCGCCTTACTCACATTATATAAGTGGAATTACAAAAGAGTGCATATTTTTTGATTTTTTTACCCAATACGATTTCTTATTTTCACGTGTTTTCTACTAATTATAATGACTTAAAAGATACTTTTATTATCTAATCAAAGTTAAACTTTAATTTTAACTATACATTCTGTGGTTCTTACTACTATTTTTCTAAAAAGTTACAAATAATCAATCTCGATCAAAAGCTATGTTGTCCGTACAAAGGCAAAATCTTTGAAGTTGAAAAGAATAATGAAAAGGCCAAAATGCAAATTATTGCATATGTCCTAATTAGTGTTACATATTTGTTTGTTTAGACTTAAAAGATTGATTTGATGTCATGGAGTCTTCGATGTATATTCAATTATTTTGATCATTTTGAGCCTTTCTAGGAAACCACCTTAGAGTAATTGTATTAAAAATGTTTTAATGTTGTTTTCTTTGACCTTTTCACTATGCTTAGGCCATAATCCCCGTGTTGTTGGAAGTGTCCCCATTTTTTTCTTCGTCATTAGTTTCTACAATTAGATCATAGCCTATTATTGAGAGAATAAACAAAATTGAAGGTAAGATAACATGTTTTTGACGACCTAATTTTATGTGTAGTCGTAGTTTAAACACAGTCACGACACATGTTGTGCTACTCCATGCTATCAACGACTAACAGTATTAGAGTCGATGGTTGATGGAGAACCGCGTAAATAAAAAGAAATAGTTCTTACAGCAAAGGCGACTAAAGCTGCAAAAAATAGGATTACCATAATCCTCAATCATCGATCGAGAACAGGGCCAAGAATTTGTAATGCAGCTTGAGATTCTCTCTTAATGTTGCATGAAAACAACATAAGAAAGTGCAATCTTCATGGAAAAGAATGACCAATATAATGAAATAAAATTTAATGACTGCTGCATTCAAACTTCAAAGATAACTTGGAAATCCATATTTATAAGCACGTAAATTCTTCTGTGTACAAATATTCGAATAACAGACTCAACGAAGGCCATTGTACAGCAAGCAGCCTCTCAAACTCTCAACTTATATACTGTCAATATAATACACGAACTTGTTACCGAGTGCCAGACTCTCAAGTGTCACCACACGAAATCAATCCCAAGTTTCCGACTCTTGAGTAGTACTACCTCTTTCAAGAGACATACATCATAGCACATAAGTCCATAGACAAGCAAATCCTTAATATCATAAAGTTCAAAATTGCTTCATTCCTCCTCGGCTAACTGTAGTTTCCAAGATTTGGGGTCTAAGCCAGTCTGTCGATCACGAAAGGGAAATATTAAGTACCATTGTTTTGCTTTACACTCATATTAGTGTTTGCTTCTTGGACGTCCAATTTATGTTATTATCATCGTTCAGAAATTTTAACCATGGGATAAACAATCGAAATGAGATGTGAACCATCAAGTGTATTGAAAGATACCTGGAATTCTTTCTCTCTCCATTGGAAAACACAGCCGCGAGATTCCAAATGTCCGATAATAGGTGGTGGCAACAATGATTTTAATGATAATTGAAGCTTCACTTTCGTTAGTCCTCCACAGGCTAATAGTGCGGCTGCTAGTCCACTGGGAGTCAAACCCTCGAGGTGGAGAACAGTCATACTCTGTAGACAGCTTAGATTTGCCAGGGACAATAAGCCTACATCTGTAACGGAGGTATACGATAAATTTATCTGCAAAGTATGTGGACAAACAATAGTTAGTACATAATATTTTGTGGCAGCCAATGATGTTTAATTGAGAAGGGAACCGACAAAAGTAAAAACCTGTGTGAGGTTATGAGAAAGGTGAGCAAGAGGAATCATTCCGGTATCATCAATGTTTGGACACTTTTTTATGTCTAATTTTGAGAGTTGCTTGCATCCCATAGCAATAGATGCTAAACCGAAAGATGTAATAAGGGGACATCCTCTGCTTTCTAGAGTATTCAACTTTGAACACTTTGACAATGACACCAATGAACGATCAGTAATATTTTTACAATAGGCTATGTTGATCGTTTCAATGAGCTTGCAGCCACGAGCGATTGCCAAGACACTAGAATCAGTAATCCCAGCAGATCTGAAATAAGCACAAACTCGTAATTAGACAAGAACGAAATTATTAAATGCTTCTTTGATATTGCTTTAAAGAGCTTATAAGCAATGGTTTCTATTGAATGTGTTGTGGATAATAAATGGATAGTAATTTGTGGGTCCTAAGAAATGTTTTGATAAAAACTTTGTTTCTCAAGCTTTAGAAAAAGTTAAAGCTTTGCCAAACTTGATCTAAGATTAGTTAACTACTGTCTTCTCCAACCATGTAATGAGAGCAAGAAATACGTAAATACGAAAAAATAAGTTACTTATCTATATGTCAACAAACGGACATCAAGCATAACAAAGTTATTATGTTCGATTCTCAATGCATTTGTATCTTAAACTCTGTAACAACACATAGGAAAATAAGAGTTCTAGAGTACAGACCTGTACAAATCTAATTCTTTAAGTTTTGAACAGCAATTGCCAATATGGATAAGCCCCTTGTCAATTATGTTTAGGCAAATTCCCAACTTTAAGCTTGCAAGTCGGGAGCACCTCGAGATGGATTTCAGGCCTGTAAAGCATACAAATAATGAAAGCACGTAAATATCGAAAAATTCATGTCGAACTTCTTTACAATATAGTACGCTGCATTAGGTGAAGAAGTTACCTTCATCATCAATATTGTTCTCCGTAAGGTCAAGCTCCTCGAGAAAGTGACACCGCTGTCCTATCAAAACGAATGCTTTGGCCGAAACCATAGTGCAAGATTCCATTCTGAGGGAAGTGAGGGAGGTACAAGAATTCGTTATGTGGGCAACAGAAGCACAAGTTATTGTGCGGCAGCAGGTGACATCTAGTTTTCTCAAGTCTACACGTTTCGCTACAAGAGAGGAGAGTCCTTCGTCTGTTACTCCCGAGCATTTACTTAAGCTCAGTTCCGTAAGCGATACACAACAGTTTCCAATGGCTTTAAGTCCTGAAGACGTAACCTGGCAACCATCTAATTTTATCAATTGCAGCATGGAAAGTTTTTGCAAACTATCAGCAAGAGCGAGATCCACCTGAAAGAACAGCAGACAATGAGCTAAAATAAAAATGTGTTAGGCCAGAAGGAGGAGTAAAAATGTCCTAAGACTCACCCGAGAACCATAAGATAAGCTAAGTTGCCGCAAACATCGAGCAGCGCTAGTTAGAGAAGACAAACCGGTGTGGCTGACATTCTGACATCTTGACATATCAAGTGTCTGTCAAAAAGACAATTAAGTTGTGCATTAGTTAACAACGCAATCATATAAACAGACGTTGATAGAATATGAACATGAGAGATTAACACCTCCTGAATGTGAAAATTCAAAATGAACATTAATCTTCTTATCCTTTGGAAGTGAATTAAACTTGGGCTAGAATGTGGATAGGACATAAATCTACAGATCTTTTAGATGTTCCCATAATGAGTACCTCCAACGATGTGCATCCCTGTTTAAGTGCTGTAAGGCTGTCATCGTCAATACCAAAACATCCTTCTAGAACCAAATCTTCGAGGTGTTGCAGCTCTAGGACTTGAAATATGCATTTATTTGTGATCTACACAAAGACAAATAAAAGAAACTATCAAGCTCAATCTTAAATGCAGTAAAAGAAGAGTATTCAAACACATGATGCTTTCAGCAAATCTATATCATTCATTGTCTTTATCTCTTAACATAAATCATTCTTAATTAAATTGCATAAATATCTGTTTAGTTGGTCTTAGAGAAATACTTTCTTTGAAAAACAATGAAGAAATGACAACAAAACTTAAGCATGAGCTTGTAAAGAATAATGAAACCATAATATCTTGATGTTGCGCAAGTTGTATTAAGAAAAATAGAACATCAAATCTGAAAACACAAAGTTTATAAACTCTGATCTACTTTAACTTAAATGAAGGTGTCACATACACCGATACACATGTTTTTGTTGGCATATGTATCTTCATAACACCTAAGACAATCTCTTATAATACATCGCGATAAAAATTTCCCACTAAACAACGTTAATAATTTGACAAATAGCGTAAAGTACAAATAAAAGCAACCTAGGGGTTCTTAAACAGGAAATATCTAATCTCAAAATGCAATCTCATAACTATCAGTTGTAAATCCAAGAAACTTCAAAAAACTAACATGGTGAAACTAATAATCATAGATGAATCTCATAAACCTACAACCATTAATTACATTTAGCTAGAAACAAACAAGGGTAACAAACATAACAAAAGTCATCAAAATACAGAAAAAAAAGTGCATCGATCAATAAGAAAAAAAAATTAAACCACACAAGGGCGAAAACATAAAGGATCAACTAGCTTATATATCCCTAAAAGTATCATAAACTACTCAATATACTATACTGCAAGACCTATAACAAATCTGAATTAAATGAATAAACATCAAAATCGAAGAAATAATTCCGAATCAATAATTTTAATGGCGAAGGACAGCTGTATTACCGGCAAGTATGATAGATCCAAACTGCGAATTTCCTTACACTTGACAGCGATTAATCCCACCCCCAAATCACCAACACCAAAACACCATTTCAAGCTAAGCAATTTCAGCTTCCTACAACCCACAGCGATACACCCTAAGCCCATATCAGTAATAGATTTGCACCTAACCAACCACAATTTCTCCAAGTTCTTCGCCTCCGCTATAGAGGCCGCGGCCAAATCCTTCAAATTCGTGGCGTTCGACAAATCAATTTCAACCAAATTCCTACAATTCACTAACAAATTTGATAACCCAACATGGGAAAAAAACCTGGACCTCGAAAGATTAATTGACCTCAACATTTCTTTACAATACCCTGATATTACACCTAGAGAACTGTCTGTAATTACTGGGCATAATGAGAGATCGAGATGTGAAATAAAAGGGTATCGAATAACAATTTTTGTCAAGTGTTCTGAACGAAGCGGTTTCAAGATCTTCCTATGGCGAGATTCAATAGCATAGAATGATTTGCAAACAAGAGAAAATGACTTTTTATCGAGTGGGTCATCATTGAGAGAATCAAGAATTAAGAAAACTATCTCATCAGAGAGAAGATCAAACCGATTCAAGTTGGGTTCAGGGATTGATTTTCGCTTCTTCATTGCTAAAAACATTCAAAAATTCAATGAGAAAAAGCTCAATAATTTCTGTTAGTAACTTATAAGACGATGAAAACTATACATGTACATACATACATATATATGTTGGGTGATTAACCGTTAACAGAAAAGACTGGTGACAGAGTATTGTTTGAGGAAGAAGAATGAACGTCTGAAATTACAAAATTGTCCTTTGGCATGATTTTACAACCATGGTGGATGATATCAGCTACTTTATAAGGACATAATTGCCCCTTATCAACCAAATTAATGCAGTTGAACTCTACTAAGAGTCTTTTTTTTTTTTTTTATTATCTTTTATTTCTATGTTTAAGGGTGACATTTAAATTTTTCTTACAATTTTCCCCCCTCGGAAGTTAAGAATTATATATGCGCCAGCACCTTCCTGCCTGGAAATCGTAGCTATGTTCAACGTGTGTTTCAATTTTTTTTTACACTTCTTTCGTAACACAAAATTGATCTATTTAAGTAGATTTATTCATCCCGAATGCTCATATTTAACCTATTCTTTTATCAAATTTTGATATGTTTGTGCTTCTTATAATAAAGGTTTATAAATATTAACAAAAAAACAAGCAGCTTCAAGAAGTTCAACATAATATTTAAAATTGTGACAATTTTATTTCTATGAAGGTATACGTAATTGGAGAATGAAATTCCATTATGCGTTTTATGTCCAATAAGTGCTACAAATGATCACATCGATATTTTAAGCATTCAAAAAAGTTAATATTTTTAAAGACATTTTGTCGAGAACTCCCAATTGGATGGATTATTACATTAGAATAGGTTATCCAAGATATAAGTTTAAAATAACTTTACATTATTGAATACATAAATAAATGGTTATTTAACAACTGACATGTAATTAATCTCTTATTTGGTGTAGTTTAAAAATTAATAAAAATTTAAGACAGAATTAATAATTAATTTTATTCATTTATCTAATAAGATTCACAATTTTACCAATTTTTTAATCACTCATTTCATCATTTTTTTTATAAAAAAAAAATAATAAAATTGAATTTTACTAAATAGAGATTAACTCCATGTTTAGTCCAACTAAAAAAGTTATAAAAATCTAAATCGGAGTCAATAGTTTATTTTAATAACACATCTTATAAACTCACAATTTTTATTAAAATTTACTAAATTTTTTTCAGCAAAATTAAACCAAATAGATAGTAATTGAAAAAAAAAAAAAAAAAGATAACTATATACCTATTTTCAAAATATTTAAGGGTGTGTTTGATTGTAAGCATAGAATTTACATGGAAAGAAAATAAATTACAGACAATTGAATTGCCTAGAAATTATTTGAAAGAAAATTGTCAATTAAATGTGTTTGATTAATTTTATTTTCAACCTAAAAAATATTATACTTGTACATTTTTTATATGATGGATATATGAGAGAGAGAGAAATAAGATGGATGAGAGAGAAAGAAATAGAGAATTACCTGAAAAATAAAAATTTACTCTCCCTAAAGAAAATATTTTTCTTATTTTCAAGAAAAATATGGTCACGTGACCAAAATTAGAAAAAAAAAATGTTTTCTATGAAATTTGTTTTCATTCAAACAGTACAAAAGTAAAAATTTAAATGAAAAAATGACATTTTTATGAAAAATAATGGTAATCATACGGACTCGAATGGAAATATTCCAAATACAATTAATATAGGTATTTTGGTCATTTAAGTAGCATTGATAGTTGGCGTACGGTAAAGGACATGATGAAAGGATAATTGTTGACGAGGGCAATACTGGAATAATGAAAGTAAATTCTCCACCAAAATTTATTTGGTGGAGAATTTATTTGAGGAAGAACATATCACACACTCATTAATTCTTGTGCGGAAAGTACGAACATTTTGAACAAAGACAACCTAAATTAATTATTAAATAATGTTGGGTACCTAAAATTTGTGGTCCACAAATTAATTAATTATTCTAGACACCGTAGGTCCCCCACACCGTACTTATTCGGTGCCCATAGTACCTACGTTTCCCTGATAAGAACGGCCCAATTGATATCGTATGAGTTAATTTCACTAATGGTCCCTTAACTTCAAGAAAATTCCAAATTAATCAATAATTTTTTTAATGACCATTTGTGGTAGCTGTTAAACTTAAACCTTCACGTGGACTAACGATCATTAGAGCAATCGATCCATTCCAGCTGAAGTCGTAACCTTTTTAAATGATGAAAAATAAGGTTAAGGTGAAAGGAAACTATTCGAATTTTGTAGGGGACTTTAATCTTTAAAATAAAATAAAGATATTGAACATGGTACATGTCTGGAATCTTATCTAAGAAGGACTGAGTGGCTAGTCCTGATTTCATCTATTCTCGTTGCATCCTTAAACATGGACACAATTTTTAGTCGATATCAATGACGTAGAGCAGACGTCTTATGACCAATTATTTTACATGATTTGACTTTAGCGACTAAAATTGTCGAAAAAATAATTTAATGATCAATTTAAAATTTCAGTTAAAACTTCAGTGATAATTTGAGGTAAGGAGAGTTTACCGAGGGAGGTGGAGACTGATGCCGGCTCCAACCCAATCGAGTATTTATTGCCTCGTTAATTAGTCAACAACTATTTATTATAATGCCACTGGGGATATTTCTGTCCATTTATTGAAAGTACAGCCGTATGCAACGCATGGATGACCCAAGAAGGTGCACTCAATTATGTTCCGTACGATTTTACACAACGCTTAGCCTTTGAATTTTGGTGCTTGAATTTTATTTTTAGGATCTCTTTGATAGGCGAAAATTTTCTCGAAAATTTGGAATCGTTTTCCAACTTTCACTTTTGCGCTGTTTGATAGCCTTTATTTTTCATGGAATCGATTTCAGCCTTTTCCAAAGTACAATCACTTGAAGCGTGATTCCGTGAAATTCAATTCCTTGCTATATGGTGGGAATTAGTTTCCACCCTTTTTTTTTTTAGCAATAGAAACAAATTTTAAGATAAAGTGTAAAAAAATGTATCCCTTTAATTGACAAATTTCATGTAAAACAAAGCCAAACGTAAAAATAAAAAATAAATTTTTTTTTTTTTTTTTGGCAATCTAAACATATTTTGTCCCCAATGATAAAAAAATTTATCCATTTAATTGACAATTTGCATGAAAAATAAAGCCAAACGTATTATAATAGAAAAGTGGAAAATTATACCCATCAAACACCTTTAATTCAATTCCCGGTAAAACAATTTCAGGCAATTCAATTCCTTGGAATCCAATTCCTTTCCACCCATTTTTCACCATTGCAATCAAACGGACCCTTAGTCGCCTGCCAAGGTCGAGCATCCTATAAAAGGGGTAATATTAATCACTCATTATCGTAATCTTCCTATGTGATATACATGTAACGATGTGCATCAAATTACTAACCGTTATACGTATGTTACGTAAGACAATGGAGTTAGTGAGCGACTACAAAAAGCATTATTCTTATAAACAAGTAGTTGAATAATTTTTTACATTAACTAAGTGAACGAGGTCCAATCGCATGATAAGGACAAGAGTTCTATGTAAGAGGGTGTTTGATGGAAATTAAAATCAAATTTTAGTAGATTGTGATAGAAGTTTTTGAAATGTGTGATTAAAAAGTTGTGGGACCCAAAAAAAATGTGGTTGATATTGATTATTTGATTTTAATTTAGATTAAAATTAATTTTTAATCTGAAACAAACAGACTCTAATTCAAAAACAGTAATCAACTAAACGTGAAAAAAATAAAACAGTCATCCTAACAATATGATGAATTATGACATTCGTACACTCATTTTTTACTCTATGGATGACATTTGCATTGTTGTCAAAAAACGATTGGTTGAAAAAATTGTTTTGTTAACATCCCAATTAAATGAGTGTAATCAATTATGTAAAAAAATTATGTATGTCAAGCATGATTAAAATGTGATATTCTTTAAATTTCATCAACAAATCTCAGATGTACGTTTTTCTACACCAAATATCAATCACACAAGTAATAGGCTAACTCTGGGAAGTGATCAACTAAGGAGTAAGGACAAACTCTACTCTTTGGACACTTCTTACTTTTTTTTGGAGGTGGAATCTTACACGCAAAAGATCTCGAATAATCACGACGAGTCATATTAAATTCTTAATCTATCATATTTGCTAAGATTGAAGTATTGCGATAATTATATAACAATTCAATGAAAAAAATATGTAAATCATGTTTTTTTTTTTCGACACTACTCCTTAAATAGGATGAATTTCATTTAAAATCACTTCAATTTAGTTTCAACTGAATAATCGAACTTCAATTTTAGTTTTAATTTTACTATTTTGCACCACATATCATCTCTCAAATTGATGAAAATTATTTAATCGAGTCACATAACGCAATGGACCTTCCACTAAGATTTCATAACTTATTTTATTTTGGAATTTCTCAAGGATAATGGGCATATAAATACAAAGGGATAGAATAATTCCTTACGTACAGAAAAATTATACAAATTTTTTTTACAGAAATTTTAAATGGGATAATCATGCCCATCTGTCATCTGTGTGTAATTTTTCCTCCACCCATTTTGAATCTACTTCCTCCATTTCAAATTTCTGTACCAATTCTGTATAATTTTTATGTACCTATAGCATGATTCGAATGGATAATCCAACTTATTAATGCAATAATTTGGCCCAAATCCTGTATTGTGAGAAAATTTTAAAAGATATTCAAGGAGCATTATTAGTCTAATCTTAATTAATTATTGCATAATAGTCAAATAAATAAAGTTCAATTAAGTACACAAAAGTAATTCTTAAATTGATCATGGTCCTAAATTCAACAAAACCGTACGCGTTCAACATTTTCATAGGAATCGTCTTAAATAAGTAATTCTTTAAAAATTTTAATGATAACCATTTTAAATAAGTCATAAAAATATCAATCCTGGTTAGATTTAACTAATATTATATTTTTAATAGATTTTGATAAAAAAATTGATGAAACGTATAATGTGCTATTGAAAACGAGTTTTAGAAAATGGAATCAAACAGGAGCTAACCATCTTCTACGATTTTAATTGACCAGTATCCAACCACGTGAAACTGCGAGTATGTTTCCGAATTTTGACTTTATGTAATTCTTTAAATTTTGTTGCTCGCGTTTGGATACACTCAAATTTGATATTTGATATTTACCTATTGCTTGGCCTTCTAATTTGACTTTATTTCTTGTACAACATATCTCTCATAATTAATTAAAAATTAAAATACACAATCTTGGACCAAATCCCTTTTTTATAATTAGTCAATTAAATCCATACAATATCAAATTAAATAACACTTAAAAGTAAATTCATCTGACCATTCAACCTTAGAACAAATGTAATTAACAATATTTAATGGACTTCACACCAAATATCAACTCCACCACAGGCTAACTGTGGGAAATTCTGTATTAAGAAAAGAAGAAAAATAAAAATTTCATTTTGTGTATTAATGTAGTATGGTTTAAGGAGCATTATTAGTCTAATTTTAATTAATTATTGCATTATTAGTCTAATAAGCAAAGTACAATTAAGTACACAAAAGTAAATTGGTGACGGTCCTATGTTCAACAAAACCGTACATATTCAAAATTTTCATAGCAAATTCGTCTTAATTTTTAATAATAACCAATTTAAATATCATTTAGAAAGATAAACCCCTTCTGATTTAACTAATATTATATTTTCAATAAATTTTAATAAAAATTGATGAAACGTGTAATAGAAAGTGGAAACAAATTGTGGACCCTTATAAAAATGTGTTGCTGAAAATGATTTTAAAGAAAACGAGTTCTAAAAAATTGAGTCAAACAAGAGGTAAAAGTCTTCTACGATTTTAATTTATCGGTATCCAACCAAGTGAAACTATGAATTTTTTTTTTCCAAATTTTCCCTTTATTTAATTCTTGAAATTTTTGTTGCACGTGTTTAAAAAAGTACTTGAATTTGATATTTATTATTGCTTAGCCTTCGAGTTGGACAATGACTAATATTTTATCTCTCGTAATTAATAAAAAAGGTAATTAGCACAATCTTCTTGCATTTCAATATTATTGTGCAAAAATCATTATTATTTTTTTTTTTCTTTTTTCTTTTTTTCTTTTTTCTTTTTTGTATTTTCACCCTTATTTTTACATTTTATTGCGAAAATCATCATTTTCATCTATTTTTATCCAAGTTCTCAATAAAAAATGTACCATTTTATTTAAATAAAAAAAAAGAATAAATTGTAATTTTACTCAAACCTTTTTAAAAAATGCAAATGGTCCAAATAAATTATTAAAATGGTAATTAACATAAAACGTTCATACATTTTAATATTATTGTGCAAACGTTCGTACCTTTAATTTTTTGGTGTTTTCACGGGTTATTAGCACAAAAAGTCAACACCTTTCATTTTTTGACATTTTTATCCTTAATTTTCACATTTCATTGCGGAAAGGAAACATTGAAGTAGCGATTCCTAACATTTTCATTTATTTTAGATTTTACCCTAATTTTCATTTTTATGCCAACAGAGTCCCTAACCTTTCATAAATATGCAACTGGGTCCCATCTAGATGGAAACCGTCCAAAATATCGTAGTTGACTTGAAGAATTAAAATGAGGTACTTTGACCATTTTAAAGAGGGACAATTTCTTCCATACAGATTTTCCCTTTAAAAATAAAAAATGAAGAATTACATTTCTCAATCTCCTACTCACGTAATAGAGACAAATAAATGTAACGGTTATTTTTTACGATGTCCGAAGAATGAATCCATGAATTTCTTACGTACAGGAAAATTATACAGATTTTTTTTTTTTACAGAAATTTGAAATGGGATAATCATGCACATCTGTCATCTGTGTGTAATTTTCCATCCACCTATTTTAAATCTACTCCATCCATTTCAAATTTCTGTACCAATTTTGTATAATTTTTTCTGTACCTATAGCATGATTCGAATGGATAATCCAACTTATTAATGCAATAATTTGGCCCAAATCCTGTATTGTGAGAAAATTTTAAAAGATATTCAAGGAGCATTATTAGTCTAATCTTAATTAATTATTGCATAGTAGTCAAATAAATAAAGTTCAATTAAGTACACAAAAGTAAATTGATCATGGTCCTAAATTCAACAAAACCGTACGTATTCAACATTTTCATAGAAATCGTCTTAAATAAGTAATTCTTTAAAAATTTTAATGATAACCATTTTAAATAAGTCATATAGAAATATCAACCCGGTTTGATTTAACTAATATTATATTTTTAGTAGATTTTGATAAAATGTGTAATTAAAAAGTGATTACAAGTTGTGGGTCCCATGAAAATGTATTATTAAAAACTAGTTTTGGAAAATGGGATCAAATGGGAGCTAACGATCTTCTACGAAATTAATTGACCAATATCAAACCACGTGAAACTACGAGTATGTTTCCGAATTTTGACTTTATGTAATTCTTGAAATTTTTTGTTGCTCGCGTTTAGATACACTCAAATTTTCTTTTCTTTTTTTGTATTTTCACCCTTATTTTTACACATTTTATTGCGAAAATCATCATTTTCATCTATTTTTATCTAATTTCTCAATAAAAAAATGTAAAGTAACAAATATACCATCTTATTTAAATAAAAAAAAGAATAAATTGTAATTTTACTCAAACCTTTTTAAAAAATACAAATGGTCCAAATAAATTATTAAAATGATAATTAACATAAAACGTTCATGCATTTTAATATTATTGTGCAAACGTTCGTACCTTTAATTTTTTGGTATTTTCACGGGTTATTAGCACAAAAAGTCAACACATTTCATTTTTTGGCATTTTTATCCTTAATTTTCACATTTCATTGCGGAAAGGAAACATTGAAGTAGCGATTCCTAACATTTTCATTTTTTGTAGACTTTACCCTAATTTTCATTTTATGCCAACGGAGTCCCTAACCTTTCATAAATATGCAACTGGGTCCCATCTAGATGGAAACCGTCCAAAATATCGTAGTTGACCTGAAGAATTAAAATGAGGTACTTTGACCATTTTAAAGAGGGACAATTTCGTCCATACAGATTTTCCCTTTAAAAATAAAAAATGAAGAATTACATTTCTCAATCTCCTACTCACGTAACGGAGACAAATAAATGAAAACGGTTATTTTTTACGATGTCCGAAGAATGAAGCCATGAATTTGACGAAAAAGTTGAAAATGTTGCTTGCCACATACTAGGCCCTCTTCCTGAACTTGTGTACGATAAGTACTGGTATGCTTTGAAATTTCTGAAAAATATCGATGCTCTTGTTATGCACTGAGCGTTATAGTGGTTTCATTTAATGTAATTTTCCCTATTTCTAACTATTTTATTGACTTGGTGTAGCATAAATCGTGCAATTGCTATAGGTTTACGTTGTGCACTCGTGTAATGCGAGACTAGGATTTGAGTCCCGTGATCATTTGTCTTCAACTTGTTTTACAATGGAAAATCTATTTATTTCACCATAAAGCTATACCACTTTTTATGCCATTTTTTTAATAAAGAAATGTAAAATGACAAATATACTCTCTTATTTAAATAAACAATAAAGAAAAAAAAAAGAACAAATTGCAATCACTCTCAAACTTCTTAAAAACGTGCAAATGAGTCCAAATAATTATGAAAATATTTATTAAAAAAAAATTATCTTTCTATCTTCTCCTCCTCTTCATCCACCACCACTAGCACGAACAATAAACAATTTTCGGGCATATCTCTCGATTTACCCCTCCACCAAGGCCTAGGGGGGCAGGGTGGGGGGGCGCCAATAATGGGGGCGTAATCAAAAAAAAAAAAAAAAAAAAAACAATTTCCAATAAAATACTCTAAATCACCAACGATATATTATTGGACAATGGAATTTGTGGCCGAAATTGGAGCAATTTAACTATTAATTGGGCCAATTAAATTCAAACCCACTGTCGTGTGAAGTTGATGAGGATTAACGTGTGGCAAATTATATAAATCAATACCCTCAAACCCATGAATTGAAAGAGGCACACTGCACGTTTTCTGCGCACGGCAAGAGGAAATTCGAAGGCATATTAGCATCATATTGTACTTTTTTGTGATGTTTCTCCATGAGTATAGGCAACTAGATGAGGTGGATTGACTGGCAATAATGGACGACCATAGGTATTGATGGAATGACCGAAATGGGTGAAAATGCCATGCGATTTTTGGTGTATTTGGGGTTGAATATGTGGTTGTTTGTGTAATTGTTTTGGTTGTGATGGATTGAGGGAGCATTGGTGTCAATGAATGGGTGAAATTCCAGTGGTTTTAGCGACTACAATTAAATGAGAGAAATGCAAGTTGAGATAACAATTAAATGAGAAATGCACTAGGTTCGTGAATTCTTATGCAACGATCTATTTCAATCTTAATTCTACAAATTGACAACATATTTGATTAATGAAGAATCAATGTCCCAATTTCATTCAAAACTCTCCCTCGATTAAATTTGAACCTATTTTCATATACGACCCGACTATATCTCTATGACGGAAGCAAATATACAAAAATACATGAATTTTTGTGAACAATTAAAGATTCACATAAGGCATAACAATATATCTCTATTTCCTATAAGACCTTACGATGATTTATACCATGTCGAGCCTATTTCACCTCTCTCGAATGGATGAAATATGTCACCACACTCATACAACCATTGTACATATAATTGTAGAGAAAAAGTAAAGTATATAAATAATTCAATAATTCAAAACGCGTTTTATTGTCAACAAAGTAAAATGAGGAATTAAAATATCACATTACATAGTTCATCATTCACCTAACACTATAAAATCTAGTATAACATGGAAAAACTGAGAAAACAAAGAAAATAAATTGAAAAAGACATCACCCTTTTAGTTCTTGAGGAAAATCTCGAATCTTGAAGTAATCTTCTCGTTTTCCCTTCTTCCTTGCTCTTCAATATGTTAGAACTCAGTAATAATGCGTAACCCTTATTTCTGGACAAGATTAGAATTTTTAAAGGAGGTTATGATATGTTTTCATAAGAGATTTATTGAAATAAGGAAACAAGAAAAATCGTGCCAAAAATATAGCGTGTGACCGCATGGTGTAAATTCATGCAACCGCATGGTTCAAGTGATTTGGCACAGTGAATTCCCTGTATGGTCTTGTGCGACCGCGCATGAAAATTCTTCCATGCGACCGCATGGTAGAGTGAAACTTCCAATTATGCCGTTTTGGTCCTCAAACTCTATTTCTTCAAATTTTGGCATCATTTCCTCTTTCTCCTTCTTCTAGCATTCCACGACTTCACCAATTTAGAATGGTATATTTTTATTTAATTTTATATATATCTAATTAAGTAAATTTATATAAAATTAAAAAATAATATAATTTAAAATATATATATATATATATATATATATATATAAACTGTGAATGTAAATAAGGCTTCCTAATTATAACGTAGAGCTTCTTTAAATAGGAATTATTTATACACATAAAATCTTAAGTCATATATGATTAAAGTAAAATTAAGTAGAATAAAGTAAATTGTTGAATGGTCAAATGAAGAATAAATTCAATAGAAAGACTGTGAAACCGTACATATATTTTAATACTTGTAGTACGACATTCGTTTCAAAATTATGCATCTAAACTTTATCTATTATAAGGTTTGACCAGATAAACATGGACTAATTCAAAGCTTACAAAGGACAACTTGCTCAATGATAAATGCACAAACTGCATTATTGAAGCAAAGAATCATCAATCAAATTCGTCGGAATAATCATCTTATGAAAGGCAGTCATCAAGAATGGTCCATGATAGGAAGGAAACTCATGGAAGGTTAAAAAGAAAATATTCTTTCTAATTCTCATGTAAATATCTAGAAGGAAAAATTAAGAGAATCCAATTGTGGGTTAGAATAGATATTCGTCGTCCATTGAAGGGTTAATACCCCAAATAGTCACTAAATTTTGCTGAAAGTATCCAAGAAGGTCATTGAACTTCAAATCGTCCCTAAATAGTCACCGAACTTTGTCTAAAGTTTTCAGGAGATCACTGAATTTCAAAACTTTCCTAAATAGTCACTGAATTATGCAAAAAATTTCTAAAAGGTCACTGGTATTGGCAAAGTTCGATGATGTATGGGGTCAAAATTTGCAAAATTCAGTTACTATCTACGAAAGTTTTTGCAAATGTGAGTGACTATCTAGAGAAGTTTTGAAATTTAGTGACCTCCTGGGAACTTTTGACAAAATTCAGTAACTATTTAGGGACGTTTTGAAATTCAGTGACCTTCTTGAGTACTTTTGGCAAAGTCCAGTGATTATTTGGGGTATTAACCGTCCCTTGAAAGGAGATGGAAATATGAAAGGGGGCAATGTGAAAATGAAAGTAAGGTAAGTTGCATCTTTTCTTCTTGAATACTAAAAGGTCTTTGTATTTAAATTTGAAAATGAGAGTGCACACCTGAAGGTCTTGGAACAACCCCCACGACATGTTTACACTAACAATCACACTACAAGTACAGAAGATTTTGACAAAAAAAAATTTTACAGCACATGGTGAGAATTCATTGGGAGTGGGAAAAAACCCCCCACACAAATCATACGTTGCCATGACAGCATCTGTATGACATAATTCCTTTACTTGAGCTTTTTCCTTACACTAAACCCTTTTTTCAGACCACAACTTCCAATATTTAAGAAAACTTAATGGGATAATTAGATGTTTTATCTCCTTGAAGCGAGGCGGATATGAGAATAAAATAATTCAAAATAATATCAAAATATGCTCTTAATATACCATAATTCTTTTTAAAAATTCATAATAAAGTTAATTTAATTAACAAAATTAAAGTCAAACTTGCAAACAAACATAAATGGACCAATAAAATGGAAAATAACAAATTCTCTAATTAGTAACTATTAGTAATCATGTAACAAAATTATAATTTATTACTATTACTAAAAGTGAAGATAAATAAAAGATTTCTTATATCTCACTACTAATATGGTAAGTTTCTTTTAATTCTCTCTCATCATCATCCAATTGTAATTGTGTATTTTCCTTTCCAACTTCCGTAGGTAGAAAAAAGAGAATAAAAAATCCATAAAATATTTTAGATTATAAAGTAATTAAAATATTTATAATTCAAGCCCACTCCAACGTTAACCCATTTGGGCTCAGGAAAATCCATTGAAAAATCGACACTAACAGCACTATGGATCGAAAACAAGTAATATATATATATATTTGGAAGATTTTATTCAAACATTATTCCTTATAGATTTTGCTCGTAACATAATAAAGTCATCCATTCTTTTCCACTTTTGCTGTATTAGAACGTAAGCACACACCTCTCTTATTTTTCATCGTCATTTTTTGACTTATATCAAAAATTTTATTGTTCTTGCGTTGAGATAGTCTTCACCAAGGTCAAGATTCTCGCTACTTTGAAAAGAAACACTTACCGAATATTTTCTTTTTGGACATGATTTAAGATTCTTAATCACGATGGAGTTTAAATTGAAAGCACCTTACATACATCATACATGTACGTGTTTGCTCATCTGTGAATGCTTGTCGCATTAAGTATGTTTTTTTTTTTTTTTGGTTAAACCTGTGTTTATAATTAATGTGTATGCAAACCATTATCAAATGTATATAGTTAAAATTAATGTTTGATTTGACTTGAAATTATAAAAAAATATAACGAAACTCAAACAAACACAGTAACTTGTTGGGTGAAAAGTTTCTTTGATTTTACTTTTATTTATTTAAACCCACTCATGGTGACATATTTTATCCACATAAAAAAAATGGGGAATTTGGCCAGACTAGTTGGACGATGATTTTGGACAAATGACATTTGACCAACATTAAAAGAAAAAAATAATTCAAGATATCTTTATTGGCCAAATGACAAAATTATCTTTTATTTAATAATAAAATATTCACCTCATGTTCTCCATTTTCATCCCAGAAATCTTAAAATAGCAATTGCAAAGAGGTATTTTTCTTCTTCCTTTTTCCACATGGCTTTTTGATTCACAAATCGAGCTGAAGCCCTAGAATTCTGAATTAGTTAATGGATCGTCTTACACTGGATTCTTAGCATCTGGGTCAGCATTGATATATGAAGTATTTTATCTGACTATAATGCCTCTGTAATTAAACTAGAAATAGAGAGAAATTGATAACCAGACCACTATTTTTTGAGTCATATGTTCAGTTATTCATATTCATCATTTTTCCTAAGTGGATTTAGTCAAAATTTGTTATTTAAACTGTAAATGATATTGATTTAACTTGGTTGTTGACAATGGCTAGGCGTTACGGATGACAACTCCTTGCTCACTCCTTTCATGTTTGATGTTTTCACATTTTTCTCATTTTAATCGGTTGAAATTTTGAAAATTTCTTGCTGTACGCAATTATTGGACGTATCAGTAGTGTAGAACGACATTACAGTCGTTATCTTCCATGAAAACGATAGTACAATCGTTATTTGTTATGGTCTGTCCGTTATTGATAATACAATGTGGTTACAAGTGTCGTTATGAAAATAAACAGTTGCTTCTTCAGAACGACACAAGTGATGTTACTGTGACCATAACGACACTTATGTCGTTCTACCCATAAACTCGTATATAAAAACCAGAAGAAGAAATATTGATATACGGTAAGAATGAAAAATAGCCAATATCCGGTATGAGCACTTCAAATACAGTAATTTCAATTAAACTTAAAATTCGGTATGCAGGAGCTTAGGTTGAAATACGATAAGTTCAGATTTTCCATATCCGGTATGTGTAAAAAAGATGAAATCCGGTATGAAGCTTTCAAATACGGTAAGTGTTGAAAAATCGGTAAGTTGAAATACGGTATGCAATAAAACAGAAATCCGATTAGTGCAAAAAACCAAATACGGTAAGCTCAACGTTGTTGATATCCGTTATGTGCACCTTAAATCCGATATTTTCAGTTAACCTCATATACGGTATGTGCATCTAATATCTGGTTAGCCATTTTGCTTGTTATAAAAGTCCATGAGAACGACAGTAGTGCCGTTGCTGACATTGAAAAATCTGAGAGAAAGATACAAATGTCGTTATGACAATAAACAGATTTTTTTCAGAACGACACAAGTGCCGTTACTATGACTATCACGACACTTCTGCGTTCTACACATAAACAAGCGTACGAGCGGCCACGACACCTCCGAACCCCGATAATATATTATTCGAACTTACTTTCGTTGCAAGATGGACATGCCATGCAAAAATTTTGAGAGTTACCGCTTTAATTATATTTTCTAACGAACGTAGATAACGACTTGTTTTTTCACCAATAAGATATCATATAATGAAATCTATCTCAATTCTATCATTATTTTTGACATGATCGACATTTTCGACTTTCTTAAATCAGGGGGTACAATGCTTGAGATCGTTGAGATGGAAAGGAATCAAAATATCGAAAAAATTATCAGAACGACACATGTGCCGTTACACGAAACTTGTGTCGTTCAGTCAATAAACAAGTATCTATAACTGCTTATCGATATTTTTGACTTCCTTAAGTCAGGTTGTACAATGCATGAGGTCGTCGTGGCGGAAATGAATCAAAATATTGAAAAAATCATTAAAACGGCATATGTGCCGTTCCGACACATGTGTCATTCTGTCAATATATACGAGTACGAGCGGCCACGATCCTTCCGAACCCTAATAATCGATAATTCGAACTTATTTTCATTGTAAGATGGACATGTCGTGCAGAAAATTTGAGAGTTACACGCTTTAATTATATTTTTCTAACGGACGTAGATAACGACTTATTATTTCACCAACAAGATAACATATATTTTATCTCAATTCAATTATTATTTTTCACATGATCGACATTTTCGACTTCTTTAAGTCAGGGGGTACAATGCTTGAGGTCGTCGCTGCGGAAATGAATCAAAATAATGGAGAAATCTTCAGAACAGCACATGTGCCGTTGCACGACACTTGTGTCGTTTTGTCAATAAACAAGTATCTATAACTGCTGATCGACATTTTTGACTTCCTTAATTCAGGGAGTACAATGTTTGAATCGTCGAGGTGGAAAAGAATCAAAATATCGGAAAAAAATCAGAACGACACATGTGCCGTTGTACGACACTTGTGTCGTTCTGTCAATAAACACGAGTACAAGCGACCACGACCCATCCGAATCTCGATAATCAATAAGTTGAACTCATTTAAGTTGCAAGATAGACGTGGCGTAGACAAAATTTTAGAGTTATGCTCATTAATTATATTTTCTAACGAATGTAGATAAGGACTTGTGATTTCTCCAACAAGATATCATATAATCTATGTCAATTCTACCGTTATTTGTCACATGATCGACATTTATGACTTTCTTAAGTCAGGGAGTCCAATACTCGAGGTCGTTAAGGCGAAAATGAAGCAAAACTTTGGAGAAATCTTCATAATGGCACAAGTACCGTTTAACGATACTTGTGTCATTCTGTCGATAATCTCGAATATAAAACAGTTAATGGACATTTATGACTTCCTTTAGTCAGGAGGTCTAATACTTGAAGTCGTTAAAGCGGAAAGGAAACAAAATATTGAAAAAATCATCAGAATGACACATGTGCTGTTAAATGACACTTATGTCGTTCTATCAATAAACTCGAGTATGAGCGATCACGTCCCGTCTGAACCTCGATAATCGATAAGTCAAACTTATTTAAGTTGCAAGATGGACATGTCGTGGATAAAATTTGAAAGTTACGTTCATTAATTATATTTTCTAACGAATTTAGATAATGACTTGTGATTTCACCAACAAGATATCATATAATCTATGTCAATTCTACCGTTATTTATCACATGATCGACATTTGTGACTTTCTTAAGTTAGAGAGTACAATATTTGAGGTCGTTAAAGAAGAAATGAAGCAAAATATTGAAAAAATTTATCATAACGGCACAAGTGCTATTTAACGACACTTGTGTTGTTCTGTCGATAATCCCGATTATAAAACATCTAATCGACATTTTATGACTTCCTTTAGTCAGGGGGTCCAATACTTGAGGTCGTTAAGATGGAAATGAACAAAATATTGAAAAAATCATCAGAAAGGCACATGTGCCATTTATCGTTCTGTCAATAAACACGAATATGGGCGGTCACGACCCATACGAACCTCGATAATCGATAAGTCGAACTCATTTAAGTTGCAAGATGGACATGTCGTTGACAAAATTTGATAGTTACGCTCTTTTATTATACTTTATAACAAATGAAGATAAAGACTTGTGATTTCACCAATAAGATATCATATAATTTATGTCAATTCTACCGTTATTTGTCACATGATCGACATTTATGACTTCCTTAAATTAGGGGGTCCAATGCTTGATGTCGTTAAGGCGGAAATAAAGCAAAATATTGAAGAAATCATTAGAACGACACAAGTGTCGTTATTGGACATGAAAACAGCATAAGTGTCGTTACTGGACATGGAAACGGCACATGTACTGTTACATGTATAAACACAACTATAAGCAGTCACGACTTATTTGTGCCTTGAAAAATAATAGGTTGAACTTATTTACGTTGAAATATGCACATAACATCTAAAAAAAAAAATTAAGAAATATGCTCATTAATTTAATCGACACATAGAAGTATTATGATTTCACAATCTCGATAATATAAAAGCTATGTCATTTCAACATTTTTGTGTGAAATGGTCAATTTTTCTGTGTTATTTACGTTAAAAGTCCATTTTCAGAGATCATTTCATTGAAAAAATCAAACCACAATAGATAATGACTGTAGCGTCGTTTTCCGTAGCGAAGAACAACTGGAGTGGCGTTCTACATTTCAGATAACAGTTAAAGTACCATTACCTTCTAATAATTGCAAGCAACACAAAAAAATACACTAAGTACAAAAACAACACCAACTTAAATATTATTCAACACTATATTCAATAATAAATGTACAATTTATATAAAATTTCTAAAATTATTTTTGTTCTTTCTTCAAATGTGAATGAAATTCAATATAGATGATAAATATGTATAAAATACCCAAATAGGTGAAGAATATAATGAAGAATATGATTTTAGAGTATTAAGAATGGTTGAAGAGAAGAAAACGGGTTATGTGATTTTGGGGACCAAAGATGGAATTAAATTGAGAAATTTTTTGGATTAAAAGGGGTGTTTGAGTATTTTCAATGGTGAGGGCATCTTGGATAATTGATATTACTTGTTTATTATTTTTTGCAAATGAAGGTCATTTGACCAACAAACATTGAAGTAGGGATATTTAACCAAAAATATTGTTTGACTAAACTATTTAACCAACTCTCCCTAAAAAAAAATATAAGTTAGTAGGACCTGTGGAACAGTATGCTTCCAAAGAATCCATAAAAAATGGATATTGAATTTCATGTGATTAATTCGGTCTAATCATACTCATCATCATCATCATACATCAAATATATTTCTTCTCCGTCACAAAAAATTAACCATATATAAATGATAAGTGTATTTTATATGCTTATTTGAACCGTTAAATGTAGTTAATTAATTTTGGTGATTTATAACTTAATTTGATGTTATTTTATTTGTCAGGTAAAACTCGAGGCAAATTGGGTATATTGGAAGAAAGAAGCGTAAAGATGATAAAAGAAAAATTACAGAGTTCGGGATCAAATTGTAAATATTTGATAGTTGATTCAAACCACAAAACGATAATTGAAGATTGCTAGAGTCAATTGAATGCAATTAAAAGTCAACAAAGAATGAAACATAATCAAAAGATTTTCATAAATCAATTTTCAATTACAGAAAGTATGTTCCATATTCTTAGTTAGAGATTAAGATTCATTTTTCGAATAGTAAACGTTCAAATTGGAGAATATCTATTGGGTTAATCCCCAAAATGGTCATCGAACTTTGTCAAAAGTCTCCAAGAGGTCACCGAACTTCAAATATTCCCTAAATAGTCACTGAACTTTGAAAAAAAGTCCACAAGAGGTCTCCGAACTTAAAAACTCCCCTAAATAATTACTAAACTTTGCAAAACGGCCCTAGGAGGTCACTCAACTTTGCAAATTATGTTAATAAAAGAGTTTATATAACTGAAATTGCGCACTACATAGACCCACTTTTGTGCATGCATAAAAAAATTATTGTTTTTAAAATTATTGAATTATCTCACAATGCTAATAATATATTTAATACTATTATGACCATTATTAGAGAATATAATTGTTAGAGTAAAATTCATTTTTTTACATTCGATGATGCTAGTGTTAATAAACAAGTCATCGATAAATTGTTAAGGGTATTGCAACCTGAATTTGGCAGTTATTTGTTTTATATTCGTTGTGTGTGTCATATTTTAAATTTAATTGTGCAAGATGACTTGAAACATATCAAAGATGAAATGTAAAGAATTCGAAATGCATTAACATATATCACAATCTCGCCTAGTAGAAAACAAGCATTTGAGAATTTTTGTACCGAAAATGGGGAGATGAATTTAAAAACATTTGTTACTGACGTAGGGCATAGATTGAACTCCACTTATTTAGAGTGACCCCCTAGGACCGTTTTGCAAAGTTCAGTGACTATTTAGGGGAGTTTTTAAATTCGGTGACCTCCTGGGACTTTTGTCAAAGTTCAGTGACTATTTAGGGAATATTTGAAGTTCGATGACCTCTTGGGGACTTTTGACAAAGTTCGGTGACCATTTGGGGGATTAACCTAATATCTACTTTGAAAAGAATTGTAGCCATTTGAGTTAGTTTTTCAACAAACTTTGAATGATCTCAATCGAATATTGTAGGAGAAAGTTATAATCAAAATACTGACGACTGTACAAAGACATAATCATGCACAAATGAAAGCAATTTTCCTTATTTGATTGAAACATTTCTGGAACCAAATTTGGACGTAATTTTTGATCTAATTTCACCTTATACGATACAAGACACGGATAGTCATTGAAGGAAGTCTCTTTAGCCTCTAGCTACACAATAATATCATAAAATTTATAAAGAACAAGATGTCAATTCACCACTTTTGAGAGAGAATATCAAACCCATTTGAGAAATTAAAACTAATTAAATCAAGAAGTTCAAGAATTCAACATTGGAATTGAAGATAAAATTTCTTACATTATTTCATGATCCGAGTGATGATTTTTTATTATTCTTTTTGTAATTTATTTAAAAGTATGCTAAACTATATCCATCATTTCTTGATTAATTTTGTATATCCATTGTATTATTTAATTGTTTGACCATCAATTAGATATTTAGTTGTATATTGTAGTGTTGAAAGACTCACAATAACTTTAGAACGCGACAAAATTAACATATGTATAATATATGTTAAGTATAACATTTATCACATGTGCAATTATATAAATAATCTAAAATTTAATGAATTTTAATCATTCGAATTCGTACTAGGAATAGATTCAGGTCGTGATTATAATAGAATTAATTTGTCTTGAGAAAGAAAGTTAAATACGTTAGATTTATTGATTGTCAAGAACACATTAACAAAACTAGATTATAACTCAAGAACTGAAATAGATAACGAATTCGAAATCCAATACAATCATCCATAATTTGATACAAAAATATTTTTACCACTTTCTTAGGATAATTTAACATATAATTAAATTAAAATCTTTCTTTGGTTTACATAATTCGAATTCCATAAAAAATTAGTAAACTTGAATTGAATGTATTTCCTTTGGGATTATACTCTTAACTCACTCAAATCTATTACCTGTCAACGATCATGTACGCTTATGAAACATTTGCTGAACAACCAAATTTAAAATTCAAATTTTCGTTTTAGTCTCCATGAAATATCCTAAAGCTTCCCAACATATTCCCTAGTGCTCGGATAGAAAGGTAGATAAAACCTATGACCTCCAGTTTGACTTGAATAACTTCTTTATCGGTACATTTCAAATACCACATTACTTTCAATTGATTGTCGGATTAGATTTTTGTGCAATTAATGACTCTTTAAGATTAAGCCAGGGGTCAATATGCTCTAACAATGTCCTAAAGTTGCCGTTGAGGATGTGCTTGTCTCGATTGATATTCAAAGAGTTTCTTTGATTGATTTACTAGTTAGTTTTTTTAATATCTATAGACAACACTTAAGTGAAAATGTGACTTATTTTATCGTGGGTGTAACAGTAATTAATTCTTCACACTAGAGATAAACATTTTCAGTTCCCATAATAAATAATAAAAAGAAAAGAAAAGAATTATTTTCCATATGAAGATCTTGGTGAATTATTTTGGTATCATCAAATACCAACAATTGTGTGCTTCCAATTTATATTGGATAGTAGTTTCATGAACTAAAATCATCAATTGATTGAAGCCTTTTATTTTTATTTTTTTTTGTACGAGGGAATTCGCAGCTGCTATCATTCGGGTGCGTACTGGGTAAACATTCAGACTGACGCAATAACTTGCAAACAATGCCAACTAGGTTAATTACACTAGACAAGTCTTGTGTGAGAGACTCAATCAAAAAAATGTTGGTAGGAGAATCGAACTCGTGATCAAAGACTTCTTCGATCATCCCATGACGGACGATTGATGCTTTTTATTTGACTCATCAATTGGCATTTGTTACCTAACGTTTGATTAGTACGGGACCCATTTTTATTTTATTTTTTAATAAAAAGACTACTAAAGCTCATTAATTTCATTTTTTGTATCTTTTGTGGTTGTGATTGATGATGGAACTCTCAATTCAAATCCTATCAATTTGTAGGGACAAGAGTTGGCTGCACTTTCAATTTCAATTAAATATGTGTTTTATGGTTCAATACTCCCCTTCAATTTATTGTCCTAACCATGTCAGAAAAAACGATAAAAACAAAAAAAGGTACATAGTATTGCTTGGATTTAATTATTAAAAAAATGAGTAATTTGTGTACACTAAAAAACTAAGTCGTTGTACGATAGAGATTAAAATCAAAATTTTAACAGAATTTGATAAAAATTAATGAAATATATGGTTCAAAAATTGTAGGTTCCATGAAACATATAATTAAAATTAATTGTTGTCTTTGACTTTAATAAAAATCTAAATTAAAATCTCTATAAAGCATGTGCTAAATATATGTGCGTAAAAACAATAGTGTAAAACTATGGTGCAGAAGGCATATAGTTCAGTTCATTTTACTCGCCATAAAAAATGAAATATGCTAAACGAACACCATAGATGATCGCATGATTGACACCGTCCTCACATGGGATACGCGAGTCCTGTCTGAATAAAAAATGTTTTCATCCCATGTGTGTGTATGGTGTCAACCGGGGTGTTAACCATGCTGGCACTGTAGCAAAATACTAAAAAAATACCATTAAAAGAAAAAGACTTATATATCATTACAATACCCAAAAATCCAATATAAACTACCTATTTACTCTTATTTACATTCAATTATAATTCCAAACCGATCTAATTGAAATCAATTAAAATAAATACGACATAAAATATATTGGTTTGGATTCTCGAAAAGAGGAAGAAAACAACAAAACAAAACAAAACAAAACTCGTAATCACATTGAGTTGAGTATTTAATAGTTCAGTTTCTAGTTGATGCAAATGTGAAGTAAAGATTCAAAGATCGTAGAAAAGACTCAAATTATGTGCATGCATGAAATTAATGCACACATCTCATTGTACTGTCTGTGTCTCTGTTTGCTGGAGTAATTGAGTTGGTAACCCATTCACACTCACCCGAAGGGGGTGGGTGGAGGTGATGGAGGGATGACAGTCGCGCTTTTTATTTATTTATTTACGATATAACAAAGAGTTTGGACTTTAGCTCGAGGACCGTCCCAATTCCATTTAAATTAATTTTTTTTTTCTTTGTCTCTTTTCCCCACTGTCTCCGACCGTGTCCCACCCCGCTGACGCAACCCATTAATTCTTTTAGACAAGAATCCTCAAAAGGTTCCAATAAATGATGGGGTTGGAGTAGGGTTAAGGGTAGGGGGACTGTCCCCAAGTTTAAGTTCAGTTCATTGTACACACCAAATAATGGACGTCTTCTATTTACGGGAGAATGTCCCAACTCTGTACACGAGCGGCACTAGGCTGGATCCAACTGGTATTATTAAATGCACTATTATTTAAGATTTTAGGAGGTCATTTTATTTTATTTATTGGGTATGGTTGTTAGGAAATTAGGTTATTAGGAATCTTATGTCTCAGAATTCATTTCTTAGGGCCTGTTTGAATGCACTATAATTACTTTAGATGTAAAAAGTGTTGAAAACTAACTAATAGCAGTAACTTAGCAGAATAGTAATTATAAGAAAAAAATTTATCGACTGATCGAGTTTTTTGACAGCACGATATTTTAAAATGAAATTGTCCGCTGTTAATTGCTGCGATCTCTTTGGACAATCACTCTCATAATACAATGATCAAATCACTTTTGTTACAACAATCACAAATGATTTCAAAAATCTCAAGTATACTCCACAAAAATAGATAAAAATATTTGAAGTCGAGTATATAGAATCACAAAATATGAAAATGATAATTTTGTTGTAGTTTTTTAAAGAGCATACATGTGTTTATATAGCCACAAAAAAGGTATAGCTTCCTCCACCAAGTTAGAAGATAATTGTTGTTCATGGGTTGTTAATACTTTACAAAAATCATCCACTCCAACAGTCATTTCATTTATGGGCTAGTTTGACCAAGTAAATAAATTTGAAAATGATTAAAATAAATAAGTAAAATATTATTTTAATCAAATAAGCCCAAGGTCCCAAGGCTTGATAGATTTTTTAATAATCACATGGAACGTGAATCAAACCCCCGACCTCCCACATAAATTCCACACATTTTAGAAAACTATATTAATATCAACTCATGAATTGTCATAAATTCGATCCTGCCAAGTTTAAGGATCGAGAACAATAATTACTAGTTGTATTGAGTAGATTTGAATAGGATTGAGAAAGAGAGAGATGTGAAATATTTGTCAGCTATTTTTTTTTTTTTTTAATCCACTGGGTTCACAAGAATAATATGAATCAAGAAGAGTAGAGATCAAAGTGGAATAATTCTCAGGCAAAATGGGGAAGCGATTTAAGCAGAAAATGGCATTGTTGTTGTTAGCCGATTATAATTAAAAAGTGATAATGGGACATACACAAAAATTATAAGCTGATTAAGTTTTATGTATGAAGATTGAACTATGTTGTTTTGTAATTATCTGGCACAGCCCTTGTTTGACAACCAATTTTCGATTTTTTTTTTAACCACACATTTTCACAAAAAAATATTTTTTTACGTAAATACAAAACTTTATTTATACTTTTTAATTATATATTTTTCGAAAATATACTATTTAAAAACTCATTCTATACAAAAATGAGTGTCAAACAGGGAATAAATTGTCTTAGTTTGTACAATAATGCTACTTGAACACTCCACTTGACCGCATGAGGTGGAAAATGGAGTTTAAAAAAAAGGAAAAAAAAAAAAAAAAAAAGCAGAAAACGAGGAACAAATGGATAGCGGGTCACGCCTTCAACCGGGTCAAGAGGTTTTGAAACAATTTTAGGTCATATGAAGCGGGCTTCGTTATTCCACCTCATTTTGGCGCGATTTTGCAAACTACCAAAGAGAGAAACCCGACTGCATCTTCCGTCTGAGAGTTAGAAATTCCTCATTTTCGGTGGCCTGAAGAGAAACCCGTTTGCATCTCCCGTCGGCATCTCTTTCTCTCCTGTGAGTGAGATTTGGAAATACCCATTTCGGTTGCTTCAAGTGCCTAGTTTTGGGTTTCTTCAAGTTTCGATTTTCTTCAAGAATCGTAAGTAGTTGCATCTGTTCCACGGCATTATTTTGTCTTCACACTTGAACATGAAGGATTACGGAGAATTGTCGCTAATTTATTTATTTAATGTGTTACTCCATTCTTCGACGACGTCAAAACAGGGGAAAAACTAGCATCTAACATCTAGCTACATATCCATTGGACCTAACATCGTTCAGCCGAGAGATGACTGAAAAAAGTAACATTTGGGGGATTTGTTTTGTGATTAGCTGGGGAAAGTTTTCTTTAATTTCAGCTAATATATTTTTGGCCGAATTGCCAAAATAACTCTATTATTTTACTCTATCTCGAGGATTCAGGATCAGAGCTTTGTAAGACATGTCAATGTTCATGTCGGAACTTAATCACAAAGATTAGAAAACCTGAAACTTATCAAATACTTATTATTAAATAATGTTAGCCTTGATGGTAGAAAATTGTCTATTGCCTGAAAGGACTTAATATCTTTATATTGATTCATAATTTCTGGAAAAAAAAAATTGAAGTTTGTAAGGTTCTGTATTCTTGCAAGTGAGTGAACGGAAAAACACTTACTATATGAAAACATCATTGTTGAGATGCGAACATTTTGGGGATTTGTTCTGTGATTAGCTTGGGGAAATTTTCTTTGATTTCAACTATAGTTACTGCACATTTTTAAAGTTTGAATTTTCGTGCAGATTTAGGGAATTTCATTCTGTGATTTTGTATGTATGTTAAGTTTGAATTGTCGTTATAAAAAGTATTATCTTGTTGTACATTATTTGACATTGTAAATGATTTGTTTGTTGTAGGAAAAGAAATTTGGAATATGTGGACGATATTATATCGGTGGAGTCTGATAATGAAAATGTTGTGGATAATACGAACATACCGGGTGATGATATGTTAGTTGGAGATGGTGCAATTGTGCCTGAAGTGGGTATGAAATGTAAGGATGAAAATGAAATTTTCGAGTTTTACAAAAGATATATGCATACGAAATTGATTTTCTAGTTCGAAAAAGAAATTTGAGAAATGATGTAATGACCCGGGTCTCACTTAACTGATTGTCCCGACCGTTAGATCGATGATGTACTGTCCACTCTGTACCAACATGATAAGTCTTTTCAACATGTTTTGTCCTCACTCGCACGCTCCTCGGAAAAACTTCCCGGGGGGTCACCCATCATAGATTTGGTCCAAGTCAAGCACGCTTAACTGTAGATTTTCTAACGATAAACTTCCGAAAAAGAAGGTGCACCTTGTTGGTATGAGTAGTACTTATCAAATCTTTTAAGTTTTCCTGGTCTGGGTATTACCAAGGATGATGATGAAATACTGAGATATATTACAGTTGTTTGTAGTTGTGAAGGGAAAATAATTAAAAATACAAGCAGTTCTTTTAAGCCACAAACAACTATTCAAAGTGGATGCAAAGCCAGGATCACTGCATCACTACATCCACAGATATTTGTGGAATATGAAGAATTAACACAGTACGTCTGAACCATAATCATAAGACAAGCCCTTCGAAATCTAGGCTATATAGATGCAACCGAGAGTTGAGTGTACATGTGAAACGACGACTTGAAGTAAATGATATGTGAAATGACATATTATGCTATATTCCTATGGATCAAAATGAAATATTTTCTGAAAATAACTAGCACTGTATTAATAATGGTTTTACAGTAGTGTTAAGAATTTTTAAAGAATTGTTATTTTTGACCCATCGAATTGTAAGATCATCTTGCAATGCAGGTTGTCTCCGGTCAGGTGTGACTGCTATACGTCATGTAGCCCGTAATTCATATGCCTTTCAAATGTTTTGGGTTCTCGTCATCAGCGTTTGCACAACCATATGAAATTAACTTGGAATGTATTGCGTCATTTTACCGGACTTGGAATGTATTAAAAAAAAACAGATCTTGGATTGTATTTTGTCATTTTTCTAGAATTTATTGTACATTCATGAATTTTAGCACGTTATTGTGATCCATTGCTGGTGTTTGGAGTTATGATTTGTACAAGGCGAAGGCAAAATGTGGTAGATGATTATTACCATTGATGGCTTGAAGGATAAAATATAAGATGGGACTGCAGCTGTAGACAATGTAGTTTGGATTTCATTGGTAGAATAAAACAGGAATTAAAGCACAAACAAATAAACACCTCAAATATATAAGCACAAGACGAACACGAATTCAAGACATTTTGACAACTGAATCAGAATTTCAAAACACAATCATCCACAGTACTCGATATGTAGTTTACAAATCCATATATTTACATCAATTATATTACAATTTCAATCAAACGGCACTGCTAATTCTTGCCCCATTTAGTGACGTACACCCTTCATTTGCGTATAGTCACATTCACAGCAATCTCCATGTCTTGTTCATCAATTAATCGACATCGTGTTTCAAAAATGCAAAACAAATCTTGAGTACTTGTGCCTGAACTTGATTCAACACCCGTTTCCTCCTTCACCCACTCCCAATAACCACATTTCACGTTGCACGTATTGAATAAATTTTCTTTGTTGTCGGTGTTCTTCTCTACCTCGAAGCACTTCACAAAGGCACGTTTGCACCATCAGCAGGGTCGTTTGTTCGAGCATTCCGCGAAAAAGTGTCCCTTCAGCCTACAGTCATGGCAGACTATAATTCTTTCCTCTCATTTTAAGCTGGGAATCAAACAACAAACAAATACGTAAGCACAACATATATATAAACAAATGAAACCAGCAATGTAAAGCTAAAATGCCTAATCTAATCGAACTAAAACCCAGTTTATCAAACATAATCATCAAAATATCACCTTCGATGCAAAATTACGCAGCTCCACCCAAAATTACGCAGGTGCCAACCAAAAAGATAACTAACTAATTTCACCTAAATATCCTACAACTCCATCCTCAAAGCTCTCTTTGTATCTGAATCTAGTTGATTTTCACTTAACATATATACATATGTACCTGAGTTTTCTCCAGATCTGATTGGAGAAGATGGGCGGTAGCGACTCCTCGTCAACGAAAACTCGTCGAATGTCTCCGAAATGGAAGATCGAGTTTTTCAACAACATGGATTCAGCTGGAGACAGTCTCAATCGGCACCGCACAGATGAGACCATGATTTAGGGTTAGGGCCACATGAGGAAAATTTGTCAGTTGAAAACGGGAGTGTCAAGTGGAGTGAAATATGGTGTTTAGGCCGGGTCAAAAATTTGAATTTCAAAACCTCTTGACCCAGTTGAAGGTGTGACCCGCTATCCATTTGATCCTTGTTTTCCCTTTTTTCAAACTCCATTTTCCACCTCATGTGGTCAAGTGGAGTGTTCAAGTGACATTATTGTTTGAAGTCTATAATTTGTCATCATTTCTTGTTGGGTCCCATTCCTCTCTAAAGTTTCCTATATAAAAGGGCCTTTCACTTAGCCATACCATGCAAGAACCAATTAAGCATTTTCACTAACGTTACTCTATTATCTATACTCACACTACAAAATGGAAATCACAAGTGTTGATTCAGAGGCAGCGCCGCCACCGGAGAACAAGAACAAGGCCATTGTAAACACCCTTTACAAAGGATTATCAAGTGGCGACACCGCCGCAGTGGCTGGCCTCATAGCCACAGACCTGGAGTGGTGGTTCCACGGCCCTCAAAACTGCCACCACATGATGAAAATGCTCACCGGAAAATGCTCCACCACCGAATTCAAATTTGAGCCTCGAAGCATCGACGCCATTGATGAACGTGTGATAGTGGAGGGCTGGGAAGGGGCTCACGTGTATTGGGTTCATGTTTGGACCTTAAAAGATGGCTTAATCACTCAGTTTAGAGAATATTTCAATACATGGCTCACTGTTAAGGATTTAAGGCCTTTTGTGTGTTCAAGCGCCACCACTTTGTGGCAGAGTCACCCTCGAGACCTCACAAAACGCTCTTTGCCGGGGTTGATGCTCGCCATTTGACGCCGGAGCCTGGCCGAAGATCGGTGGCATGTAGTGTTTATTCAAGTTGATTTATGTGAAAATGCTCATGTTGTAAATTTTCTCCCATTTTCTCCAATTAGTATATTTCGAAGTAAAATTCTTCGTGCCTAGAAAAATTCATGAGAAGATAAAATTGATTAAAATAATAATTGAAATTTCTCTCCACATGACCGTTTTATAATTAATTTCTAGGTCAACGTACATGATTTAATTTGAAGGCATATAAGTCGGAGAATTTGGCGACCAAGATTTCTGAATTATAAAAAAAGATGCCAAGTCATGTTACTATAGGTCTTGATTGTTAAGACCTAAAATTTATGAGAAAACTATTGAATTAAATATGTTGATAACAATACATATACTTCTAAGAAAATTCAATCTAAAAGGTCAAATTATATTGCTATTTTCTAATGGGTCCATTCCACTACTTTCTAATGGGTCCACTCCATTCTATCGGTTTCCCCAGTCTACTATAATACACTAAGGGAAATAGAAGGAACGAAGTGTCTAACTTTAAAATAAATTATAAATTTTAGTGATCAATACGATCCAACGACTTGCCTTCCAAAAAGGTAACGGAGACATGCAAAAATTTTCTCGGACCGGACGGAATTGCCCTTGAGTGCAAAGGCAGAATGGAGCTTGACAACAAGACACACCTATCGAGCAGGGACGAAAGTCAAGTTTAGTGATCCAACGATGTTGAGTGGAAGAACAGTTGCCCAACGGACAGACTATCCTACCATTAAACCCTTGTTGCCTTGATGTTTTGCTTACTTTATTGATGACTACTAAGATAACATGGTTATTACTATAAAAGAATAATTCAATGCAAGTATGTATTTTTGTTGTTCAATAAAATGATTAGTACTCAATTCATAGTTCAATTAAGACACATGATACCTAACAATAATAGAGTATTTTGATATAATTTTGTTCCTGTTTTTGAAAGGAAAGAGATGTTCTCTAGTCTCTGTGACACTCGACAATAGAATGGAGTTGCATATGAACAAATTGTCGTCATCTTGAATTTATTGATATAACTTATGCAGTGATATGATGTCTGAATTTGCGAATTATCCTACAGAGCTTCATCTAGACGATGTGAAGAGAATCTATCATTACCCAAAGTCAAGCCCGAGGAACAAAATCTCCTCGAAAGAAATGAAAATTTGAGTTTAGAGGTCTACACTACCGGGGATTGAAAACGAATTACAAGTGACAGACAACCAACTTTACGACTACCATCACAAGTTCTACGAAATTTGACATAAAAAATCTTGACAAATACAGAATTATTACAAGGCATTACTGGTCACGCGATGCAACTCTAACTGCAATGGTTAGAATGTCTCAATCTACAGGTGTATTGCTTATCATTCTGATGGTGACATGAAAAAATTGAGTCTTCAGGATGACTATTCATTGTACTGATTGAACCTATACAAGAATGGACTACAAAATTGTTGAATCCATTTTTAATTGGTAGCTACAACTCTGCCAAATGCTTATCAACTATGAATAATACATGATTATTGAATCACAGCCCTAGTCATGGACCTAGTGAACTGACCATTTTCATAGGCCCGATAGGATTGCCATAAGTTCTGTGGCCTGTACTACCAAACATGCACTAATAACGACTTCAGTAAAATCATTGTATCCAATTATCAGTCCTGCTTATGGCCAGCTTGCTGACCATGTGGGTGAAAGGGTCGCCTAGGCCCCTACGCTAGGTGTGGGGTACCCATGGGCGCCACACAGACCGTCTGTGTCGGATTGCTATGATCAATCAATTAGTTGGAAGGCTTAGAAATCTCACCTCCTCAAAGAACAATGGCTTTTCTGGTGCCAACAATGCCATTATCAGCAAGACACAACTAAAGCCATAAAACCCGAAATTTCCATTTACTGCCAGAAACTAAGCAAAAACGACATTTCTAGGATTCTTTGCCCTCTATGGTTGATATGTATAGTAATTTTTTTTTTTATAGAACTACAAAGAGATAAAATGAAATAAAATTTATGAAAGTGTAAATTTTTTAATTGGAAAAAGTTTATAACACAGTTACAACACAACATTCGAAAAGAAAATAACAAATATAAATAAAACAAGAATTTACACAGATCTCTCTGAGGCCAAGTCAAGTAGTGCACGAAAGAACGGTTGAGGATACATGGCAGGTTCCTCTTCCAGTTCCTGTGCAAAGAATAATATCTATATGGTTAGTGATATTTCAAAGTTCTAGTTAGAAAATTGACATTAGTTTTCTCTAAAAACCATCCAAATGTATGTTGCAGATTTTTGGCTTTTCTAGGTTGATTTATATGCTACTGAGTGAGCACCTCAATTTAATATACAAGCATATCACTAGGTACCTGATGAATTAGAACAGCGGAAGGTGTCATCCCAGGAAAGGTATTTACTTCTATGATTAACACCTGTAATAGTATCATCAATAGTTACAATTGTATAATCCATTACTATTTCACAACTGGATCAAAACTAGACTTCGTATGAAGTTTAAAATCGCAAGATATAATTTCCCAATAATACTATTTACTCTATCCACTAAAAGCATTCAGCTTAAATATAAGTCACTTCCCCCTCTGATTCTAATGCAACACACACCAAAAGATTGCAAAGTAACCCTTTGAACATGTAAAATCATGCGATATACCGTCTTATATGTATATCATTATAGAATTTTCCCTATCGCCATGAATGCTAATTTGTCACTGACAAAGCCTACATAAAATTCTTACGAACAAAATAAATAAGAAAAAACTTCAATGTATTCCCATGCTTGTTGAGTCCTGAAGGACAATGTATCGAATGATAGAGTTTAGCCAGACATACCTTGCCATTGTCAACATTAACGAATGCATCAATACGCGAAAATCCTTCCAACTGCATGGTGTTTGCTATTAGTTCAATCCGCTGTTTACATTTCTCCAAGGCACCGTCGCTAATTTAAGGAACTGAATATAAGCATGAGAAAAATAAAATAAAAATAAAGAATGAACAAACATGACTGGAAGAACCTTGTCACGTGATGGCGTAAACAATTGCACGATAAAGGCTCAACTAGTAATCTATTATCATTTCAAAATAATCCAACTTTTAGCCTAAATATGCAGAAACAAAAGTAAGAATCTCACATGAAATAATTTCGAAGAGAACATAGGCAATGCTCCTATTTCTTATTGTTAAAACTTCAGTATCAAAAAGCTCAAGAAGATTGAAATTTTCATATGTTTGTCAAACTATTTGGCCCTTATTCAAATAACTCATTATATCATCTCATCTCATCTCATATAATTATAAAACTAATCATATTTATAATTGGATGGTTAACCATCATAATTGATGCCAAATTGAGGAGCTTGAACTTTAATTTCCAGCATTTGTTCGCAAATTTTTATGAATTACAAAGGAAAAATAAAATAGAAGGATAACTATTCTCATAGTAGATAAGGGATGCACAACCTTATTAAAGAGAGGCGTGATGGAGTGAAATTGATGCCAGTTCCTCCTGCAATTCCAGTATTAACCATGTTAGATACAAGACATTTTCATGCAGCAGGCATCATCTTGTAAGGCCCTAGCTATAATTTATTTGTTGAAATATGGAGAATTTACCAGTAATTCATAAATTATGACCTCAACTATTATCTCCAGTTTCTTTCACAATAATCCTAGGAGGTTTGTGATCTCCCTGTTCGCTTGCCGCGGGGGTGGGGGTGAAGACTCCATGATTGTCACCTCTTCAAATAGGAAAGACAGCTCCAATGACTGAAGATTACACCTAAGGATTAATTCTGGGAATTTCTTTGCACATACCTTATTTGCTCTAAGCTTCGTATGTAAACTTTCCTTGTGTATATGTCACACACAAATGCATACAAATCCTATGACAAATTGTCAAAGCACATTCATTTTCAGCAACTTTGTCCATACATGTCTTGGAAGCTGTGATGCCAGGGCCTTAAATTTGCAACAGCATATGTCAATTTTGTATCACAAAAGTATCTTACAAATGGACCAACTCGTATTTGATCCATTATTTGCCTTAAATGTTTAAAGTAATATATTTTTCTCTGCCAAGCTCCAATAGAAGTGTATTACCTGTATAAGGGACTCCTTCAGCCTCCAACAATGACCGGAGTGTGCTGTCATCACCTATGCAGCTATGCCTCCATGCACCGTCCAGAAAATTACATGGTCATATTAATGCTTGTTATAGACTTATAGTTCAGTCTCCAGCACTTATTTTTGAATTGCCGGATCCCTTAACCACTAGGAAAAAGTACACCATGGCCAAATATCCAATGCTATAAACGATTACAAAATTCTAATTGTTCCTTCATTGAAAACAGATTCAAGGGAGTTGCTAGAGGTCATTTTTAACATAAAATAGCCTTCAGGAATTCAACGAAAATTGTAACATTGTTAGAAGTTTTCGATGTGAAATTACCTTTTTATCCATAATATGAAAATAACAATAAAGCATCATAAAATTTCAGGGTCAGAATGGCCATTCCACACCAAAAACATTAATGCACTTAGGCAAGTTAATGGAAGGGATAATCAGCAGAGCTTTGATATGAGTTCATCCAGAAAGGGCTAATCTCCAGAAACTTTGGGGCACAGCGAGGTGATGGGGGTGATCGGATTGATGATTCAGCATCGCCTCTTTCTCTGTCCCCATAGTGCATCCCAAACAACCTTATGATTAGTGAAAGAATGCAGCTGCAAATGTTAAATATGGAAATTGAAGCTGAACATAAAATTGAGCGGCTTGTAAATTTTGTAAAACATTATAACCTGCAATAAAAACTGCAGCCCCAACTTCCTTAGCTTGCTTGATCCACTGCTCCAGTGTATATCTCTTAGGTATTCATCAGATATATCAAACCCTCCGAACCAATCATGTTTCTTCAAGCCTCCATAATGTCATCCATTACTTGGCTCCACAAGTAAGATGTTAATGCTGCCCGGAGGGGTTCAATTCAATTCCTTCAATACAAGCGTCAAGAACTTCTTCTGTAGTATGTCTAAGGACAACTGAGTAACTGTTTACAAAGAGAGACCATTTTGTCGGACAAAAGTAAAGGGAACAAGACAGAGTGCCATAACCAAGTATCATCAGATGATCACATGTTTACTGCATTGAGCAGCATCCAAAGAGGACATATTACATCATACCTCTAAAGATGGTCATTTAATCTCAGCAATTAAAAAAAAGTCCATTTTAAATAAGAGAATCCTCTAAAACTGGTGCCCTAATTGACCTTGCTCTTTAGCTATTTGAGATGAAAAAAATCACTAAATAGGTATTTATATGGTAAAGATGTTCTATTACATCAATGTGCATAGTTCAACTGTAATGACCGACTTCTATGTTCAAGCTATTGACTTTGTACTATTTGCTATGGGAGAATCTAAACCTATCTTACCCTCACGGATTTTTATTGCATCCCCATCATTCAAACCAATGACCTCTGTCTTAAGATAAACTTAAACTGAATCTTGGTACTAATTGTGCTCATTTTTTATAATGACTTAGTCTCTGTGCTCAAACAATTATCATACTTATTGTCCGTTATGAGAGAGCTTAGCTCATCTTGCACTTCATGGATTTCTATTGCGTTCCCAGAATTCAATTTAAACCTCTCGTAAGACAGTGTTTTTGGTTCAAATTTTGGGGACATGATAGAAATCCATGAAAGATAAAATGGGCTAAGCTCTCCCATGGAGAACAATACGTATGATATAACGAGTTAGGCACAGAGGCCGAGTCATTACAAAAAATGCACCTAATTAGTATCAGGATTCAATAGTTGCTCAATTGGTATCGGGATTTAACTTAAATATCTCATAAGGTAGAAGCCTTGAGTTCAAATCTTGGAGACGTGATAGAAATTTGTGAGGTAAGATATGCTGGGCTCTCCCATAACGGACAGTACGCTTGATATAACGCCTTGGACACAAAGGTCAGGTCGTTACATCAACTAGCCCCTGCAATTGACTCTGACTTTTGATTCCTTCTCTGAAATACAACAATCGCAACTGAATACAAAATATGTAGCCCAATTCGAAGACAATGGTTAACAATGGAGAAAATTGTACTAAAAATCTTGCTATTCCATTCATTGCAAAAAAGGTTAAGGAAAAATTAGAACCAGTAAGTAGTGCTTGAATAGCATAGCAAACACAGTGCAACAACCGGCATACCCAAATAAAGTGAGCACAATCAGATTATGCATTAATGTTGCATGGAAAAACTACTTATTTTATAGCACAAATATATCCATTTCCTAAAAGATTTCAAGAATTTTGGCATTGACCAGGGTGCGATGGGAAGCGGAGCACCGGAATATTTAAGCTCAATGGTAAGTAGATAAAGCATGATCTGATTTATAGTTACGGTAGTGACCAAACAATCCTGGAGCTCACTCCTGATTCTGTCTTGTTAGAATGCAGATGGGATGAATTACCATTTGTAGAGGCAAGCAAACATGGTATTACATCAAGCTGTAACCAACATCGCTAAAAGGCTACCACATCAACTTATGGGGCTAAAATGTTAATGAGAAGGTAATTTAATGCTAAGCATAAAGTATGAAACAGAGAAGTTGTGCATCAACTGAATCTGAGGTGGGCCGCTGAAAGCCCAAAAGTAATATTAACATCCAAAAAATATTACAGTTCTTAAAGCACCACATAATTAGCACCATTTCAAATTGGAAATTGAATATATAATGAAGAGCTTAATGAAGCTAAAACAACCATGCGTTATTTAATAACAAATTGATAAACAAAATTGAAAAAAAGAAATAAAAATGGATAACATCAGTTTTTGGTTAATTTAATAATAAATCAAACATCCAAACACTAGATGTAACATTATATAAATACTTTATCTATTATATCTCCCAAATTTATTAGGAAAGAACTACATTGATGAAATGAAAATCAAGTAATATACATATTTCAGTAAGTTCATGAACTGAATCAAAGTTCTTCACATACACGGAACTCCATATATCCCAAAAATAATGATAATTATAATGATGATGACAATATGTTATTTTGTATGGTAAAAAGGCGAAAGTTTCAGTAGCTATATCTAGTCAAGTCAGATCATCCTCTTCAAGTTCTTTAGCTTTTAGGGTTTCCTTCACTTGTAAGAGAAGAGTGGTCCTCCAAGTTTCCTGGAAGAGATTATGAAATGAGTATTGTGCCATTTAGAAATAGGAAACGACATTAGCTAAAAGTTTACAATCGAAAATACACAAGTTCCTTTACAAAATATAATAAAAATAAAAAGTGCGGTTTTAGAATTTTTATAAACATCACTCCGATTTCTTTGATTTTTGCTCTTTTTGTCTATTTTATTGTGTTTGTGTGTTTGTGACATAAGGTATTGCCACCACTTTGCCCAAAAGCTATAGTACATGGCACTAATGCAATCCATCTCATATCCCCCAAAATCAAGTTCGAGAATCCATTCCAAGCCCACTTCCTTTTCCCCAACCCCCATTTCAACCATGCTTCTACATTACTTGAAGATTAATTTAAGATTCAAGATCTTATTTTTTAGATTCCTACGTAAGAAGTGCAATAGATTTCATTGATTTGGTTTTGTGGTTGAGATCTTTTCTGAGAGATGCACAATATTTTACATCTGAGTAAGTCAGTACTAGAAAAATAATAAGATTAAATCAAAATAATTTACCAGCCGGGTTATGGTATTGAACTCCTTTACAGCAGCTGTGAATTTTGCAACATCTTCCTCATCAACTGTAGCAGCCAAATCCTAACGAGCAGGAAAAAATTTCTTATCATATTAGCGAGGGTTATAACTTTATAGCATCGAAGATAAAAACTGGAGTAGTGCTATTTAGCACGTGTTAACTCAAGTCTAGATGACAATAAGTGACATTAAATGAGAGGCCTAATTAACTGGGTCACATAATTCCACATTTAATTGAACATATCACATAGTGCAACTTAGATTGATGTGATACCAGTGGTCTAGATACCATTATTATAAAAACTGAGTATATAAAGAAATCCATGAAAAAAACAGCAGCCCTATGGCACCTTTAAAAATTGATGCATCAAACCAATATTAAATAGAAACTTACGGCTAAGAGTCTGTACTCCCGAGTCCTTGAAAAAGTAGGATCCATGTCCTACACAAGCAATGGAAAATTGTTGATTCCCAGTACTACAACAGGGTGCACTAACTTAAGGGTATCGATAAAAGAAGAATGTATATATACCTGATATTTTTCCAGTGCATTGGTTATCGCAACAATATCTCCTTTACATAGTTGGCAAATTCCAGCATTAAGAAGATGCCCTCTAGCTCCATACTTCAATAAATTATTGTTTAGAGAGTGATGTGCTATCTCTTCATAAATTTTGATTGCCTTAGGATATCTGAATTTAAAATGTACTTGCTTATTCCACATAGATATGGTGCACGTTTGGCAATACTATAATTTAAGTTGGTCGTACATACTTTTTATTTACACATTTCATAAAACCCAGAACTACTAATCACTTTTTTATCTACATATTCTATAGGACCCACAACTTATCATTACTTAAAAGCACTCTCAAGCATGCTCATGAATTCAAATCACGTAGAGTTCGGTTAGCACAACGATTACCAATAACTACATCCCGCTTCTTATGTTTACATGTTTTGTTTCTATTGAAGGCACAACTTCACAATGAATATGTAATTTATCTTTCCCAATTTGTTCAATCTAACAAATGGAAAGTAGTAAGCTCAAATTCAAAGTTTTGGGAAAACAAATCATAAATGGAAAAAAAAAGTGACGTATAGAATCAGTTGAGATCACTTACTTCTCTGACTGAGCGACTTTCAACCTGCACTAATTTGCAGATGTTGTTGCTTCCACGGTCTTAAAAAGGTCTGCAGACCGCTCAAAATACAAAAGTGCTTGGTCAAAGTTCTCTTGCTGCTCATACAATTTGCCAATCTCCTAGATAAGCATTAAACTCAAGTCAAGTACAGGTTTAAAGGTTTATTATATTAAGACTTGGACTTTCATCTTAAAAGGTCAACTTTGTTAAAAGGAGTAGCCCAATTTTTAATACGTTTGTTAATGTTCTTATATTTATCTGATGTGACATTTATCCTTAACATGCTCCAGCAAGATAGTTATCATTTGAGAACATTAATCTTGGAATCATTGTGCTCATTTGAGTATTATTTTGATTGGAATCGTTTGAAGTTAGTGGGCTTTAATACTATATATGCTATGGTACGAGTACGACAAAATTGAAGGAAGAAGAAACAGTTCTTTTTCATATATTAAACTTTACAATTTACCCAAATATATACACGATGTAGTTGGTTTACAAAAAAGATAACAAGACCCAATATGGTAGAAAAATAAAATCTCCAAAAGAATCAAGGAAAGTTTACAATTTTCCCATAGTTAGAGATCATCCCATAATTAGAAGATTTTACCAACGTTCTACACAAAAGCTTAAATGCAAATCATTTGAAAAAAATTCTTGGCGTGAAGGAAACGGTAATTTATAGATGAGGATATAATTGGAGATTGGCAAGCATAAAAATCTAATTATTTAATACACCTTATGCTCGAAATATATAATTATGTCTTTCTTTTCTTCGTTTAAGGTAACTTAGAAATATGTTTTTCTTAATAATGCTTCTAGTATTGGTTGCAATTTTATCTACTTGCTTCTTATGTGAGTCTGGAAGTAAGGTCAAATATTACCCTGCCTACCCCTATTTCAATTTTGGTAAAAGAATAATACAATAGTATGTTGAACGTACCTTGCAATACCGTGCAGCCATGTTGAGTCTGCTGATTTCCAAAAACATATTCACAGCCTGATCTAAACATGATAAAGCCTCTGCAAAACCCCCAACAAAAACAATACACTTCATTCGCAACTTCTAAGCAGATAAAAATAACATTTTCTAAATCACTTCTCAATACTTTTGGTACTAAACTTAATAACTATAATCATCATAATCAAAATGAAGATAATACACACTTTTGGGGGATGTTTTCCTGTAACAATTTGCAGCATCAATATAAGCACGCGCTGCTTCATGCTTGATCCCCAACTGCAAAAAGTTATGAGTTATTGCTATCGCATGCACAATTCTATTACAGCCATAAAAAATGCCAAATCAATGACCTTCAAATTACAGTTAGCCAATTTAATATTGACCATTGCAGCTCTATCCCCTGGGAAACACCAAAATAGTATATTAGCATCCTAAGAATCTAAACAGAATTCACAATAACTAGCAATCACTATAATTCCAATTTCTAATCGAGTTAATCTATAGTTCATGCTTAGTACAGAATCATACACTTTCACCCTTCAAAAAAGAAAAAAATAAATAAAAAGATAAGTTCTTTGCTCAGGGTCTGTTTATTGTAGTTTTTTTGAGAATGGTTTTGGCGAAAAGTGGTATTTTTGGAGAATGTGGGTTAAAAAGTAGGAAAAGTTATGAATGCATGTGCAAAATTATTTTACTGAAAGAATATGTGATTGAAAATGAGTTTGTAAGAATCATGCATCCTGCAAATTTATGCCTAAAACTCCATTCCGAGGTTCCACAGAAGCCATGTAATAGCCTAAACATTCTATATTACTAATCCAGATGATCAAATACTCTTCACAAAGCAAAGGCAGTTAATAACACTTGGAAAAAGAAAATAACCAAGAATCGCAATTTCCCTACTAACACTGTTCAGATTCAATTAGAACAAAGTCATTCATAATGAAACAAAATATCATAATTCCTTACATCAACAAAAGATAAAGCATGTTAAAGTAAAATCCCAAGTCTGTTAAAGATAAAAACACTAACCAGTAAGGCAGTAACCAACATGTAGGACCTTAAGTTATTCCTCTAATATTGACATTTTAGGTAGAAACCAATGACTCAGTATCTGAGCCCAAAATCTCAAACGAGAAATTGGATCCTTTAATAGCTTTTGATAAGTCGAAATCCAATAGCTAAAATATGAGCTCGTCCTCTTAATAAAGTTAACAAATTTAAAACGAACCGATGCTCAATTAAGGTTGAAATTTTCAAGCAATAAATCGAAAGGCTCACATGATTTGGCGAGTTTAAAGGAATTGGCGGCTTTTTGATAAAGATCAGCAGCATCCTCATGCTTAGAACAAAATAAACCCCAACAACTAATCTTCTTCTCTGCTTTTCTCTCAAACTCCTCTCCTTTCACAATCTGATGATCCCTCATACTGTTTCAATCGGATTGGAGTTTCCAGCTTTTTGGCCTGATTGCAGGTTAAGTGTTTGAGAAAAAGTGAAAAGTTAAAGTAAAAACCGAAAGCTTGTGAAAGATATATTCGAGTATTAAGTTATTAACTGTTATTGGCTGTGAAAAAACATTCGACATTATCTTGTTGAGTTAATTAAGGGCTTGTTCTAAATTAAAATTAAATTATTAATATTAATTACATTTTTCCTGATTTCGTAATTTTTCAATCATATATTTCAAAAACTTCTATTATAATCTACTAAAAAAATAAAAATAAAGATCTAATTTTAATATTCACAAAACACCCTCTAAATAAGTGAACGTTAATACTATCTGATCCATAAAAAATATTACTCAATAACCACTCATTTTTTTAAACGATTATCCATTTATCAAATGGAGTGAACTTCGTTGCTCTCATTTTAAAGAAATTGCCATGTGTCGAATAGAAATCAAATGTGAAAAATTGATGACATTAATTGTCGAGTTAATTAAATAAATGCACATTAAGCTTATTTCTATGTTACTAAATTCTCACTGAATAAATAAAAAAAAGGTTACACAATTTGACTACATGAATTAAGGGGGCGTATTCAATTGAGACTTTTGAAAACTTTGATGGATTTTTTTTAAATAATAACTTTCGTGGATTTTTCATAAATTTGTATAGAATTAATGGAAGTTTTTCGTAGACTTATGTAGACTTTCATTTTAAAACTTTTGTAAACTTTTGTAAAATTCAAAAGACTTTAATTTGAAATAGAATTCACGTGAATTTTGTAATTTCCACAATTTTCCTTCTACTTCCCCTCATCTCCTCATATAATTAAAAAATATTTAAAAAATAATAAAAATTTAAGATCTTAATTAAATAAATAATAATCAAAAGTATACATATTTATATATATATATGATAATTAATAAATTTAATAATTAATATTATTAATATAATATACTTTTAAAAATAAATAAAAATCAATATATTTACATTAATTATAAATTTGTCATATAAAAATTTATAATTTAATAAAAAAATAGATATTTTTCACAAAAAAAAAAAAAATGAATGAAAAAAGTTACAAGAATTCAATTTAATTTTTTCATAGAAAATGGAGATAAATGATAAGAGAGAGGGGGAGAGAATCAATAAAAAAAATTAATTTTAATCATACATCTAATATTCGTAGAAAGAAAAAGGAAAGAAATATTGAATACATATATATATATATATATATATATATATATATATATATATATATATATATTTTTTTTTGTAAAAGTCTCCCAAAATCTCGTGATTAATGAGAAACAATTTTTGAGATTTTATATGAATACTTTATGCTTAAAAGTTAGTACTCCAGAGACTTTTATAAAAGTCTCTCGAAGTCATTAAAATTTGAATACTCCAAAATTTATAGAGACTTCTAAGAAATTTTAATTGAATACACCGAGATTTTTAGAGACTTTTTAAAAGTCTATAAAAGTTTCAATTGAATACACTATAACTTTTAGAGAGTCTCTAAAAGTTTACATTGAATACACCTAAACTTTTTAAATCCCAAAAAATCATTAAAAATTTCAATTGAACACATCCCCTAAGGATGATAATTTAATCAGTCCCGCTCTGAATAGGGCCAAAAAAATCCGCCTCGTCTCGAGTCGCGGCCTCGCGGGGTGGGGCGTAAAAAAATAAAAAAAAAAATCTGACGAATGATTATTTTTAAAATGTCGTTTAATGTATTTACAATTTTATAACATGTTTCTAATACAACAATTATATTATACAATTGTCAATTTAAAATTTTACCTAACTAACAATTGTTTTATATAATTTATAAATTCGGATATTTAATCTTTTTATTATAATTAAATTATATAATCTGAAGTTCTGAATCATTATAATTACATAAATATTCTTTAGTTTTGAAAGATTTATACCAATTAATCAAAGCAAGTTTATAATATTTTGATCGAAAAAATTAGAAAAAATTTAAAATATATGAAATGACATTTAGGTTTTGGGTTAAAGTTTGAACTTTGAATAATATTATAACTCGAAGACGGAGTAGGCAGGGGGTGCCCCGTCCCATTGTCATCCCTAACATGAATGAACAATATGTAATATTTTATTTGTTTAGTGAACAATTAGTAATATGGAGATAACTTTAATAAGCATTCATTTAATTAACTTGATAATTTAATGTTATCAATATATCATCTCTTACTTTCATCTGACACATGGCAAATTTCATCAGGTTGGACCGTTGGAGTAACGAATCCTACTCAAAGTGGTCGATGAATAATTATTTGAATAGACAAATAAATAATTTATAGAATTAAGTTGGTATTTCAAAAAATATTTGCCCACCTGTTTGACATTCACTCACATGTGCGTGAAACTCACGTGGGACATTCGTGGAATAAAAAAAAAAAAAAAAAATGCTTCCCCCTCTTCAATGTGAGTGTTTTGGCAGGAAGGGTGTCAAACTCTCACTGACAACATAGCTTGGTTCTAATTTATAACTTTTTTGTTCAGTAAATAAATAGTAATCTAGGATAAGTTTAATGATTTTTTTTTTTTTATATGTAATTAACTCTTATCTTATGTTTATCCTATTCTGGCTTTTTTTTTTATTGTTTAATATAAATCATACAATTATTATATAATCATGGTAGCTAAAAGATATGACCTAAAATTTCGTAGCATTTTGACGCAATTGAGACTACAATATTAATGTGTTAGTATTAATGTCTTAATATTGACCCGTCTTGACTTGCTAAAAGAATATGGGTCAATAAGTTGAACTAGTTTAAGTCAATCATAAATAAATTTAAATATTCATTTTTAATAATATAACTTAAAATCTATTTTAAAAGAAAAAGTTGACAAACTATTTTAATAAAAAAATAAAAATTACTCAACGAGGAAAACCATTTATTTCTCAATATGACGACTTTTTTTTAAAACTTAATTGTGCGAGTCATCGTTGGGTCTCTCTATTTTCTATTTTTTTTTCTTGTCTTTTATTTGGGGTGACTTGCATTATTTAAACGATTTGGCCCTCAAAACATTAATTTCACTTTTATCTTAACATTAAGACTTGAGCTCGTAATTATGACATTATCGTTCCTTCATATCAATCTTAACGTAATTTAACCTTTTATTCGCAGTGATTTGCATCACTGAAACTATTTGGCACTCACGAAATTTAATTTTAGTTTTATCCCAACATTAAGATCGTATTTACACGATTTGAACATAGGCACAAAACTGCAGAAAATAAAAAAAATAACATCTAAGTATAAGTTTATTCTCAAGATAAAATAAGTAGTGTCGGCTCTGAGAATTTTAAGACTTTAGGTGACTAAATATTATGAGGCCTCTAAATTTTGTACATGTTTAGTCACCCCAACAATTTACCTTATTTTCTTCTGCATAAATACATTCCCTTCCCAATAGCACGGTAGAAAGAAAAGAATGCGTTTTCATTAAGCTAAATGGTTGGTCAGTGGTCATGATGAGTTTTGTCCCTTCCCAAATTTTACAGTAATCAATCTCTACTACTACTCTACTGGTTCTACTAATGAGTTAAATGTTTGCATAGAATAAGTCCAGCAAACAAAAATCAAAATATCTTATTTTCCTTTTGCTAAATGGTTAAGAAAATGTTGAAGGGGTAAAAGAATCATAAATCGTTTCATTATAGATTTTACATTTAATTTTAGCCTTCAGGTGCCAAACGCAATAATAAATTTGCTAGAACTTTGATTATGGAATGAGTAAGAAATCTATTTTAAACTAAGGGAGATGAGCAGCATAGAAGGATTATAAAATTTTCAATATTACAAACCGAATTCGTATCAAAATAAATATACCAAAATGAATTTATCTTCAAACTTCGGCCAACATTGTAAGAGCAAGTAATGTACTTTCACATGATTCCAACTTACAAAAACAAATAGTGTTGGATTTTGATGCCCAATAAATTCCCCGGACTATGATCTAAACTCGTTTATATTTTCAGTCGGCTTAGCCAAATGATTGAACGGTATATCGGCACTAAGAATAGAACAACCCAACTCCAATCCTTTTTGAGCCATTCGAAGCAACCTAATTTATTAGAGCTGCTCATGGCCCAACCCGATTAGTTGGACGACTATAATGGGCCACCCACTTTGAGCAACACATGAGAAATATGTTTGGGCCCTTACTTACCTTAATTGGACCAAACCAGTTGCTCTACCCTAACTTACCTTATTTGGACTTGGACCTTTATTATTTACTTGAACCGTCCCTCTCTCTTTCTCTCACGCTAGAAATCGCCGTCCTCTCCATTTTCTTGAGAACTCTCTGCATCTTTTTCCCTCTCTTGTTCTTGTGATCTTTGCGGTTACTACTTGGTGTTTCCTGGTTATTTAGTGTTGTCTCTTTGTGGGAAACCAAACAATCGTATTTGGGGAAGTAAGTTTGGAGTTTTTTGGGTTGTGAGATTCTTAATGTCGATTGAAGTGAACTGAGCCTGGAATAATCTTGGTTGTTGCCTCCATATTCTCTACATCTGGTATCAGAGCATGGGTCTGAGTGATTGAGGCCGAAATCGACCAAAACGAAGGACACTAGCATGAGTTCCATTTTTTATCGAGACTTCAATCCCAAATTCCGGCCAAACCAGTGACCACCCGGAAATTCTGAGCCCATATTCGGATTCTGCAGGTAGTGGTGCCTTTGGGTGTGCGGCGTGTTTGGTCGGTGGCGGCGCGTGCGGCAGTCTTCTGGCGAGCTTTTTTCAGGCAGAATCCTTATTTTTACCTGTTGAACATACTGATATTATTTGTTTAGTGTTTCAGGTTACGCATGATAATTTGGACGATTTTGCCCCTGGTTTCCTATTTGCTTTGTGTCTGACTGCAGTGTTAACTTCATGGCTGACTGCAATGATACATTTATTGAATCTTTAGGGCGAATAGTGGTGGCCCTAAAGTAGCAAATTTGCATCTCTCGTAATTCACGGACTCAGATACATCCGCTCTGGTTAATTGGCTTATCCCGTTGATAAGTGCAAATCACTCATCGAACAAATACCTTTAAATCATAGTTTTTGGTTTGTTCGTGAGCGCATTTGAACGTTTTGATGTGTTTGTTCGTGTTGTTTTGTAGCTTATACAATTTGGGAGAAAACGATATAATTTGGAGCTTGAATTGAAAAAAGTGTTGATGGTGTTGAAAGAAGAGAATGAGCTGGAAAAGAGGTAGAAGAAATGGAAACAACAAGTTGGCGCCTAAGAAGAGACCAAGAAAGACTAGGACATTGGGCGCTAAGGCGCCCATGAGTGACAAAGAATGATGCAGGGATGTGGGCTCCAGCGTATGAAGGAGAAACCAACAGGGATGCTGGCGTCCAGCCAACAAACCAACTGGGTGCCAAGGCGCCATTCATGGGCGTCGAAGCGCTAAAATCACTTCATCAGATTTACGCATTTTAAAATTATTTTCAGGGCCCAAATTACCTTGACTAGAAAACTGTTATGTAAATGCATCGCAAAAATCACAACATAGCTAGAGGAAAGAGTCTAAATAAGGAAACACAATATTCTCTCCCAAGAGTGTAAAATCTAGCAGCATTTTTTCGATCTGGATAGCAGGGGTGCCGTCTCTCCAGCCGCCAGCTATGGTGGTGGGAGAGAATGTAACCTATGCATCCATAGTGCAGGTGCGGCCGCAACCAATCCCAGAGGTGAGGATAGAGATGAGACAACCAAAGGACAATGAAGGTACGTTATGGTTTCATTTTTCCAAGGCCGAACTGGAACAGGCTGCTACTCCATTCTGATTTTCTATGGTATTAAGGTTTCTGAAGAGAAGACCAACACTGGACTAGATCCGTATACACATAAAGGCTCGATGGGGCATCAAAGGATTTTTCTCTGTCAGCAACATGCAGCGTCCACGAAACGTGTTTATTCGATTCTTAACAGAGGAGGATTTCGGTGTAGCTTGTGCGCGCGAATTAGAGGAGATTAACGGAACTCCTTACGAGCTCTTTATCTGGATGCAAGAATTTGATGAAGATAAGGAATCGCCTTTGGTTCCGATATGGGTATTTCTCCTTGGGCTACCATCTCATTTTTATCATGAATCAATACTACGAATTCTCACGGGTGCCTTTGGTCGATTCTTGAAGAGGGATAACTTCACGGCATGTGCGTCCCGTACAGATGGAGCTCGTGTGTGTGTAGAGATGGACATATCCAAGCTCCCGGTGAATTCATTTTGGCTAGGAGTCCCCTTTCACTCATCTAGCAAGCGCCAACAAATCATATACAAAAAAATCCCTAAACATTGTCACTAGTGCAGGGCTCAGGGACATTTAGAGGCTATGTGCGTGAAGAAGAAACAAGTTAAAGTGACAAATCAACCTGACATTACCCCGAAGGGCACTAAAAAATTCTGGAGAAAGAAGGAGCAGGAATCCGGTAAGGTGGTGAACACAGAGGAAGTGGAATTGACATCAAAGAATAATGAAACGGTGGCAGCATGGGCTTCGAGAAATGAGGAGAAAAGAAATAAAATTCCGCAGTGTGAGATTTTGAGCCCATCGACATTGAAGCTTTTCGTGACAATGAATGGTAGAGTTGAAACAAGTATGGAGGGCGTGAAGAATCTAGTAATGGAAGAGAACCCCCAGGCCGAAGGCAATGAAAACCTGGAGAAAAATGGGCGAGAAATAAATATGCCTGAAGCTGGTGCTATTAACAAAGGACTGATCCAGGAACTTACTGGAAATATGGAGGAAACGATGACACCTACAAATGATACTCTGGAACAAGCCATAATAAGAGGTGATGCTGATGCTGTACAGGAGATTTTAGTGATGGATATTATGGACACTATTGCTGACTTAGTGATCAGAGGAGAGCCGCTTCACTAGGACACTCAAACAACAGAAATTTATCAAAATGGTGGGCTGAAATTAGGGAACCAGACCGTATCCGATGGGGAATATGACCATGAATTGCTTGAGTTACATTTGCTGAATTACGATACAGATCACATTATGGCAGGACCTCCAAGAAGAACGAAGGGAAGCGGCTGGAAAACGGTAACTCTGGGGATCACCACGAGGTCCAAAATTTTTTATTAATGATTAATATTCTTGTATGGAATGTCAAGGGTGTAGTATCTTCCAGGAGCAGGTTAATGGAGTTGAATAAAAGGTATAAGCCCTTGGTTTTAGTATTAATGGAACCTTTTGTCTCTACGGATAAAATTGCAAATTGGGCGAGACGTTTAAAATTTCCAAATTATGTCTCTAACACTACGGAAGGTGGTAAAGTTTGGGTGCTTTGGGTGAATGATCTATCTTTTTCGTTGATTAGCGCATTGGAACAAACGATATCTGGATGGTTTTCTATTGGAAAGGGCCGGGTGTTCACCTCTTTTGTTTATGCCAGTTGCTGTCAGAGGCGTTGAAGAGAACTATGGGATGAGCTAAAAACACTTGACAGTAGAGGCTGTGGATGGATTGTAGGAGGTGACTTCAATATTACTCGTTCCAATGAGGAAAAGTTGGGGGGTTTGTATTCACCTTCAACAGCAAGAAATGAGTTTAACTCTTTTATTCATAACTCGGGCTTGATCAATATCCTTTTTGATGGACCAAAATTATATTGGCACAATGGAAGAAAAGGAACTCGTCGCATATGGGCTCGCGTAGATCGAATATTAGTGGATCAGAATTTTAAAAATCAATTCCCATCAGCCTGTTTGTCATATTTGGATTGGACCACTTTCGATCATTGCCTGATGATTTTATGCGGAAGAGAGAACCCGAGTCTGTAAGGTCTCGACGCTTTCGATTTCAACGCATGTGGTGCTCCTACCCAGAGTTTTTGCCGCTGGTGAAAAACGTTTGGGAGGTACACTCTAACGACTCTCCTATGGTGTGCCTTGGACGCAAGCTTCTGAACTTGAAAAGGGCTTTAAGACTTTGGAATAAACAGGTTTTTGGGAGGGTACAATAAGAAATTGGCTTCTTTGAAGATAAACTATATCAGCTGGAGAATTTGCTACTTGAGAGTTACTCACTGGAAAACGAAAAGGAACTCTTGCTGTGCCGAAATCAGTATGAAACTTGGTTGAACAGGGAAGAGGTCTTATGGAGACAAAATTCTCGCATTAAATGGCTCAAAAAAGGGGACAGTAATACAAATTTTTTTCTTGCGTCGATAATGAACAAAAGAAGAGCCAGATCATTGATCACATGGTCCTTGAGGATGGTATAATGCTTCATTCAGCCAAAGATATTCAGGAGGAGACGGTGAATTTCTTCCAGACACTCCTATCAATTTCACCTACATTTATGAATGACTACAACCTTGATCTACTGACACCGATCATTACAGGGAAGGAAAACATATCCTTGTGCAAGCTACCTACAATAGAAGAGGTTAAAGAAGCTCTTTGGTCTATCCCCATGGACCGTAGTCCTGGACCCGATGGTTTTATCGCAAGCTTTTTCATTAATGCTTAGGCTATTGTTAAAGAGGATCTCCAAGCTGTAGCTAAAGAATTCTTTTAAGGAAATCCGCTAACCACAGCCCTAGGAGCTACTAATATAGTGCTTATACCTAAGGTAGAATGCCCTAATAGCTTTGATAAATTTAGACCGATCAGTCTTTGCTCAATGGTGTACAGGGTTTTAAGCAAAATTATGGTGGCAAGGATGGCTCCTTTACTTGACAAGTTGATCTCCCGAGAACTATCGGCTTTCATTCAAGGCAGAAGTATTTTTGACAACATTTCTATTGCCCAGGAGATGGTGCATCGAATCCATAAGAATGTGAGAGGTGGAAACATTCTTATAAAGATTGATATGGTCAAAGCATATGATAGGATAAACTGGAGTTTCCTTCTTACGAGTCTACAGAGACTGGGATTTTCTGACCAATGGAGAAATCTCGTCTTCAACTGCATCTCCTCCCCATACTTCTCAATCATGCTTAATGGTAATACAAAAGGTTTTTTCAAGTCATCTAGAGGATTACACCAAGGGGACCTATTATCACCATACTTATTTATTCTGGCACAAGAGTTATTGTCAAGAATGATTAATCATGCTGTCCAACGAAATCACATGCAGCCTTTTCACTCTGGAGGCATGGATGTAAGTCACTTATTTTACGCTTATTTTACTTATTTTTGCCAATGGGAATAAAAAGTCCTCTGGAGCTCTACTGAACATTGTAAAAACTTATGAAGCGAGATCTGGCCAAATAGTTAGTCCTACGAAATTGTTCATATTTTTCTCTAAGCACATTAGTGTGGCACGTAAAAGAAACATACTGACTTGGTCAAGTTACAAAGAAGGCGGTTAGCCTTGTACATATCTGAGAGTTCCTCTCTACACTAGTAAATTAATGAAACACATGTTTGAGCCAATGTTGGAGAAAATTCAAAAGAAATTGGCTGGCTGGAAGGGTTGTTTACTCTCATTCGGGAGAAAAATCACGTTGATTAAGCATGTTCTTTGTAGCATGCCTATCCATGTACTATCGGTATTGAACTTGTCGAAAGGAATTCATAATGACTTAAACTGCATTTTATCATCCTTCCTCTGGAATTCAACCGATGGCTCTAAAAGACGAAAATGGGTGTCGTGGAGAAAGATATGTTATCCTGTTGGGAAATGTGGACTGGGCATTTGGGATTTCAGTGAAGTACAACAAGCTTTACTTATGAGATTTGCTTGGAAGTTGGTGGTAGGGGGGTCTTTTTGGTCTGAATTCTTTGAAGCTAAATATTTGAAAAAAAACACTCATGTTGCATTGGCGAAAGTGTCCCCTACACACTCTCGATTTTGGAAGGGGGTTGTTTCGGCTTTGCCTACTATTAGGCAAGATTCATATTGCCGTGTCCGGGATGGATCTTCTAACTTTTGGTATGACAACTGGCTAGGACCCCAAAGTTTGGCCGAAACTGATTTTGATGTTTCGGAACCAAAACTACAAATAAAAGACCTTTTGATGGCCTATGGGAATTGGAATGGGGTGCGGCTAAGGGAGGTAGTGGGTAAAAACCAAGCTTGCTCCATTGAATGTGTTCCAATAAAACTAAGAGAGGAACGTGAAAATTTTGTTTGGAAGCCAAGCAAAGATGGAGCATTCTCGACTAAATCTGCTTGGGAGGTAATCCAAAAAAGGATACGGATTGCACATGGAAACGATGGCTGTGGCATAACCAAGTGCCGAAAAGAATATCATTTATGGCTTGGAGAGCCAAACTAAATTGCTTACTCGTCGATACAGTAGTTCAAGCAATTGGAATCCCACTGGCTTCTAAATGTGAATGTTGTGCAAATCCCTCGGTCGAAATGATTGATCATGTGCTAAGTAGAGGGGAGGTGGCTAAAAAAGTATGGCATTATTTTGAAACCAACTGTAATTTATCCTTACCAAACATTGCAACATGGAAAGGCAGAATGAACCTATGGTGGACACGTGCGTTTCATTCATCATAGCTGGGAATCCTTCGGGGTATCATACCGATTATTGTCACATGGATGCTATGGAAAGTAAGATGTGAGGCTCGGATGGAATAGCGTCGTATCATTTGGCAGAAAGTCATTTGGATGACCAAATCTTTCCTATCCCAAATTGTAAGTCTGATAACAAAGGCTAGAAACATTTCAGACAAAGAGGCCCAATGCTTGCGCTCGTTAAACTGCCCGATAATTGCTGCTAAGCAACCAATAGCACAACTGGTAAGCTGGAAAAAGCCTTTGGATAACAAACTCAAACTAAATGTCGATGGCGCCTCGAAAGGAAATCCGGGACCAGCCGACGGTGGATGAATCGTACGCGACTCCAAAGGCACATGTTGGGCCGAATTTTCTTAGTATTATGGCGTGTGTAGTAATACGGTGGTTGAAACCCGAGCTCTTCTTGATGGCTTACGCATATGTAAAAATCTGGGACTGGAGAATATCATCGTAGAAACGGACTCAAAGGTATTGGTACATTGGGCGAAGAGAGGTGCCTGCTCCTTATGGTGGCTATGAGATTTTTGTGATGATATTATGGATTTGATTCGTCTGCTTAATGCCCAAGTTCACCATGTGTTTCGAGAGGTTAACATGGCAGTCAATTACCTTGCAAAAACAGCGTGTGGAGGATCTTCAATTACTATGTTTCATGGCTTTGAGACCCCGACCCTTCTTAGAGGAATATTGCGCACTGACTGTTGGGAACTACTTTACCTTAGAAGCTGAAGTGCATTTGTGGTGAAAATACAAAAACAGTTCCCAAGTCTTATTACAGCCTTCTTGCGGATAGAATCGCTTGGAATTGCCTTACATTCGACGTCGTTTTGGTATTTCAAATTTAATTGTAAGGAAAGTAGTCTTCCTCATTTATTGCTTTCAGTACTTTTCCACGTGTAACCATGGTATTCCTCCACCAAAAGTGAGGGCAGATCAATAAATTCTTGGAGATACCGCCCTCCTTCTATTTTAAAAAAAAAAAAAAAATCACCTTGACTTCTTCCTTAAACTGAATTAGAATATAAAAAGGGTGAGAGAACCTAAAAGAGACAGCTTGGAGACCTAGGAACGAAGGTGAAAACTGAAGAATATTGCCGAGCATTTTCTGGACGGCTGAGGCATTTTATGGACTGCTGGGAGTATTGTTGAGAGAGCCAAACATCAAGATTTGAAGAAATTGAAGGGAGAACTCATGAAGATTCAAGGGAAAATTTCATCAAAGAGTTTTTTTTTTTTTTTTTTTTTCTCTATGTTTTCTACTATAAACTATTTAGATATTGTGAATTCAATTATGAACTAATTTTCTAGATCTAGGGTTTGATGTAATCGACCTGAAACATGTTTTGATTCCTATTAATTTATCTCTTTTGAATTTTCTATCAATTTATTTATGTTGTTTTTGTGTAATGCGTTCAATTACCTGATCAATAATTAGATGAATTGATGCATAAATTTTAGCACTTGAGAGAGAAATTTAGGTGTGATCTAAGAACAACATAACCTAAGTTTCATAAATTTCGAGAGCAAGTACGAATGTTTGAGGCTTATTAAAATTCAAGAACCACGTGCATTATAAATTCTATACATTTAATTCAGAATAGAGATATTAGAATTAAATTATAGAGATATGTTCTATTTAGCACTCGAGAGAGGGAATAAAATTGATTTTGAGGTTCTTGCCTATAAATTACGAAAATTTGATTGAGTTGACATTATAAATTAAAAGAAACATTGTTGAAGGTGCGATGAAATCATTCCCTAAACTTTCATAATTTGATAACTTCTTTAAAATTTGCTCCTATTCGTTTATCATTTTTATTCCACTTAAGTTAGATTAAAATCACAACATTGATTCAATTTTGATTGTCTAAATAAAGTAAAAAAACTAAACAATTATAGTACTCGGTAGAAATCAAGTATTAATCCCTGTGGGTTCGACAATTTCCACTTCATCACTATATTACAAAACTTGACACCGTACACTTGCGGTATAAAATCACGTTATACAAAACGTGTGACACCTGTTAATTTTAATACTAGCGCGTCATCGTGTGGGGTGACTATAGGATTGTGGTTTCCGAGAAGGGGTAATATAACTTGTGCTAGAAATTAAGATTATTTGCTCTTGATTGGTTACGTTTGAGAACCTAGTTTTGATAAATTAGTTGATTGATCTTTGTGATATAATTGTCGCTCGTTATTTGGAATCTTCTGTGATTGGATATACCTATTTTGTTGCATCTTTAATTTTGCTACGTTGTTATTTCCGTTAGAATACCTAAACCTTACCCATTCGAACATTCCCTTGATCTAAGACCACGAGTCTTACGAAACCCTGAGAATCTAGAACGTAGTATATTGTCTGTAACCTTAGGACTGCTTTGTGTGATTTTTTATTGTGATTCTGTGTTTTTTATTAGTTCATAAAAATGACAAGTCACAACTTTGATTTCAGAATCTTTAACGAGAAAGGTGATTTTTCAATTTGGTAACAAAAAATGAGGGGTATTTTGGTTCAACAAAAGGTTTCAAAAGCCATTGATGACAATTTTTCAACTGATTTTTCAGAAGAACACAAAGAAGAAGCCGATGAGCTTGCTTATACCTCTATAATCTTACACTTGTCTGACGCTGTTTTAAGAAAGGTGGGCAAACTGAAAACCACCAAAGAACTTTGCAAAAATTGGAAGATCTGTATTTGCTCAAATCTACCCCGAATAAGTTTTACTTACTTGAACCTTTTTTTCACTTTTAAAATGGATCCTTCAAATTATCTTGATAACAATTTAGACTTTTTTAACAAACTTTTTTAAAACATTGTTAATTGTGGTAAGAAAGCGTCTGAAACTTACAAAGTTATAATCCTACTTAATTCTATGCCTGAATCATATAGAGAGGTCAAAAATGCTATTAAGTATGGTAGGGACACTTTGACGTCTGAAATTGTCGTTGATTCAGTTAGAAGTAAGGAGATGGAACTTAGAGCTGAAAAAGAAGATAAGAGTGGTGAGTTGCTTGTGATGAGGAATAGAATGAAATTTAAGCAAATGAATTTGGGTAGAGCTCAAGACAGTAGTGATTCAAGTAGTGACTCGAGTGATGATGGGGGTAAGAAGAAGGAAAAGGGATTGGACAAGTCTAATGGTAGAAGGTGTTACAGTTGTGGTAAGTCTGGACACTTTATTAGGGATTGTCCCAAGAGGAAGGATAAGCAGAAGGGTAGGATGAGAGATGAGGCGAATGTGGCTATAGGGTCGAGTGATGACCCTAGTAAGGTTTATTGAGTGTAAACCTATTTACTGCATTGCATCTGTGTGTAATCCTTTCTGCATGTGTGTGATTGCTTAATTCTGTTGCAATGTTGTATGTTACACTTTTAATGTGTTTGATGTGTGTAATTGCATGAATTAAAGTGACCTGATTACTTGGTGTATGTGTTTGCATGCATAGTGGGTTTGTGATGCATTAACAGTAAGTGTGTTGGATGTTTATTAGTGAGGTGGAATACAGATGCCTAGGGGTACATTATGGTTTGTACCAGGGGATGTGGAGTATGACATTTGGATCATGAGTGAAGATACGATCAAATGTTTGGAATCCTTTATCTGTAAAGAGACCCTGTACAGGTGGAGTGTGAGAGATGCACTTCTATCACTTCTGTTAGGTGGAGGCCCATTATCCACTTAGGTTGGGAGAAGTGATGTGGTGATAGACGATTATCCCGAGAACTTAGGATCTATTGTGAGTTACCTTCTAGACATGAGTTGAGTGATTAGTCTAGTGAGCATGGTTGTCGATGAGAGGATATATATGTTCTCGATGTGTGAGCAACACGGAATGTGATAGGATAAGTGTGGTGAAATCTTTTTCGTAGGGTCATTTATGCATTTGTTGCATATGTGTTGGTTTGTTGATTAATTTGATGTTAAATCTGTGGTTCCATGTCAACGCGTTTGAAAAGATCTATGTGTGTTATCCTATATAATGTCTTCATTGCCTGATTATTTGCTCTTGACTGTTCACTGTGTTTATTTGCTTATACTTGGGTGTTCATGACCTTAGTCCTGGTGAGTATATGTAGCAGGTATGATATGTGTTTTAGGTTGGAAACACGAGGTAAGATCTGTGATTCCAATTTTACCGGTTACTTTGATTATGCAAGTAATAATTGTGTGTTTTAATTGCTTGTAGGTTTATTGAGCATCAAGGTGGAGATTTGTTTGGCTTTGATACCCAATAAATTTTCCTGGCTATGATGTAAACTCGGTTATATTTTCAGTCGGCTTAGCCAAATGATTGAACGGTACATCGACACTAAGAATAGAACGATCAAACTCCAATTATTCTTAGGCCATTCGAAGCAGCCTAATTTATTAGAGCTGCTCATGGCTCGACCCGATTACTTGGACTGCTATAATAGGGGACCCACTTTGAGCAACACATGAGAAATATGTTTGGACCCTTACTTACCTTAATTGGGCCAAATCGGTTGCTCTACCCTAACTTACCTTATTTGGACTTGGACCTTAATTATTTATTTGGACCGTTCCTCTCTCTTTCTCTCACGCTAGTAACCGTCGTCCTCTCCTTTCTCTTGAGAACTCTCTACATCTTCTTCCCTCTCTTGTTCTTGTGATTTTTGTGGTTACTACTTGGTGTTTCTTGGTTACTTAGTGTTGTCTCTTTGTGGGAAACCAAGCAACTGTATTTGGGGAAGTAAGTTTTGAGTTTTTTGGGTTGTGAGATTCTTAGTGCCGATTGAAGTGAACTGAGCCCAGAATAATCTTAGTTGCTGCCTCCATATTCTCTACAAATAGAAAACAGACCAAAGTGGATTGTAGACCGCAAGCTTCTTACTCATAAATATCAAAAATGCTACTTGTACATCAATATTTGTACATAATGTTGTCCTCCATCTCATATGGGGGGACTTACTCGATTATTTTATTCGAGTGGGCCCCCTCCCATGTGAAGAGAATGTACACCCTTAGGTACACTTTGATGTACCAGTAGTAAAATCGCATAAATATTGCGTCCTAGATGAAAGAAGCAATTCAGCATCGTAAACACTGGAATTGTTTTTGAACTTTACAAGTCCCTCAAAATGGTAAGCTCTTAGATGTGGAACTTGATTAAATCGTTACTTCAAATTTGGGCGTAGATTTTTCATATTTTAAACGGATTCTTCTCTTCCTTCTTGCCCTTGGGCTTCTCCATGGCGGTGATGGTCTAGTAGAATTGATGATTTGAATTCAAAAATTTAAAGTTTTACTATCTCTTCCAAAAAATTTCTAACCCTAGGAAAAACATGATTTTTGTTGTAAAAGGAAAGTTTATTAGGTTTGTAGTGAATGACCATTATACCCCTGCAGCCCTAGAAACTATTACCATTGTATCCCTGATTCTTACCTATAAATATAGGGCTTTGGTCATTAATAAAATACACACAAGTCTATTGACTTAATTCTCTCTTCTTCTTCTTCTTCTCTATTTTATAACACGTTATCAGCACGATTCTCTTAGAAAATAATAAACTTTATAAGCATAATAATCTATCACGTGTATCAAAATTAATTTGATGACATGTGAATTTTTTACATATACATACGTCTCTTATTCTTCTTCTTTTTCGGTATACGCGTTTCTTTCAGACCATGATTGCCTTTTCTTTCATTTGGTAATGAAATACATGTAATCATTACTTTTTTTGTAATGATTGCCTTTTCTTTTTAAACTATTTTGTTATTTAAAATCTCAATTTGATGAATTCAATTTGGCCGCCCAGTTTGCAAACCCTTTATTTATAAATTCAATACAATAATTACGTTTGCTTCTAAATTTTAATTTCCTCTTGTCAGAAAGCTAAAGTTTGAGCCTATTTTTTTTATATAATAAAATACATGCTTGCCATATTTGAAATTATGGTCAAGAGTTCATATATGATTTTTATATGTTGTGTGCAATTGTTGAAATTTTAAATAAATTTGACATTACATAATCATGCAACTGTTTGTATCAATCAATATAATAATTATATTATTTACGATGATTATTAAATATTCTTTTTGTCTTTAACTTGGTTAAATATTTTAGATGTTCTTTTAAATTGATGATTTTTCATGTTGTTGCTCCTGAAGTAGCACAACATTATAAATAATATTCCTGAAGAATATTATTTGCTCTTAAAGAGCATAAATTATAATTTTTAATATTCCAGAAGAATATTGATATATTGCTCTTCAAAAAGCAATATTAAAATACAATGTGCTCTCGAAGTAGCACATATTTCGAAGAACATATTATTTTATATTGGTGTTTATTCCTGAAGGAAAACACGTAACCTATCTAGTATAGATTTGTCTTCAACAACCAGAGGCAGCAGCTTAAATCAATGGAATGTCAATATCATAAATATTGTCATATTATATTATGCCTTGACCTTTTCAATCACATGCTACAAAGTCAATAATCAAAAGTACATTAGCATACACCAATCGGTAGTCACCATGGCTATGTACCGATAATCATTGATAAATTGATGGGAAGAAATCAAAGTCATCGTCTGTGACAAATCAACGCCATCATTCGTTTCACGTGTCATACCACATATCAGGTTTAATTTCTTTTCTTTCTCCATATTTATGTGGCTATTAGACTTTATATTCTATTCATATTAATATGTTATCCAAATAAAACGCACATCTATACTTATTAATGTCCATGAAGAATATTTTGTCATTCTTGAAGAATCCAAAATTTATGCATATTAAATTTCATATTATGTTAATAATCTAGGAGAATATTACTTGCGCTAGAATAGCGAATTCTATGAGATCTAGATTATTTCATGATTTGAGAAATTTTCTAGATCGATATCATAAATGAATATAATGTTGTTGCTCCTGAAGAAGCTCATCTCTACAAATAATACACGACTCCTTTAGAGTTGATATTTTCTAAATAATAATTTGTTGCTCCTGAAGTAGCACACTATTATTTATGTTTTAATAATATTTTACTTGCTCTCGAAGATGATAATTAAAAATTATGTCTTTACTCCCGAAGAGTAAATTCTTATACAATTTATTATTTTAAACAATAATACGTTATTGCTCCTGAAGAGCAAAACATTCCGATTCAATAGTCCAGAAGAATGTTATTTATAGATCTATATATTACAAATATTTTGTTGCTCATGAATTAGCACAACATTATATTGATATTCTAAAATAATATTATTTGCTCCAGAAGAGCATAATATTACAATTTCAATATTCCAGAAGAATATTAATTGATTTCTATGTGAAATCACAAATTAAATTATTCAATTTCTTTACGTGTCCACTCTTCTGCATACGTATTTACATATTGATGTTATAGTTAAAATTTATTTGCTCCAGAAGAGTATGACAAATACGATCTAATATAAGTTATGTTTTTACTCCTCAAGAGTAAATTCTTACCTAATTTATTATTCTAAATAATAATATATTATTTGCTCCTGAAGAGCGTAATATTATAATTTTCAATATTTCAGAAGAATATTAATTTATTACTCTTTGAAGAAGCAATAATTAAATATAATGTTATCTCAACATAGCACTTGTTCGAAGAATATTTATGAATTCATGTTTATCCTTGAAGGAAAACATATAACTCATGTCATACTGATATTGATTAGTTTGTCTTCTTAATTGAGTATTATACGAGCATATAATGTTTATTCATATTCTTCGAAATTAAATAATTGGAATATATTTTATATTGAACCAGAAGTTCAATTTGATTAACATGACCAGTTGGATCATCGCTGGATCAATAATGATGCGAAATTTAAAATTCAAATGGATATTCAATGAAGAACCAGAAGATTCTTCAATCCAATGACTTCATATATATCACTTGTTCTCTTTATCGACAATTGATCATTAAATGCCACTAGCTAAAATAGGATTCAATTCACTATATTTTTTAAAATTAATTAGGGTGATATATGGGGCCCCGTCACCTACCACGTTGACCATCTAAATATTATTTGTATCTAATAGATTTGATACAAATACTAGATGATTGCATGGTGTTCGTAACCTGAAATTTGCGAATTTATTGCTCAAGTTATGAGCATAATTTTCAAATTATATAATCAAGACTGTGTCTTATTAATGCCAGTGGGCATAAATCTCAATATTTGAATATGTGTTAGTTGAGATGTCGATAAGTGATTTAACACTATTGTTTGTTAAATGCCTCCAATTAATTTAATTGAGAACAAAGTGTTTTTCCCTTTTTGTTTGGGTTACGCATCATTGTCAACATCATAGTTCTCCCTATTACAATTGACTTATGGTTAGAGCCTAATTTTTCATCTAATTATTTTGATAGTGCAGTATATGCAAAATCAACCCACCACAATGCACTGAGATGAAAAATAAAGAATGCTGAGAATAAATGCATAGTTTGAACCCTTATCCCAAATAGGTGATATTTTATAATGCTGAAAAAAAAAAAAATTATTGTCAAATTGACTGAACAATTCTCTCAGCATTAGGGGGAGGAATTAAGAAGTTGAAAATAATATACAAATGCATCATTATCTAAATTCTCGCAAAAGATCACTCGAACCAGAAGTTCGAAAGATAATTTATTTAGATGCATTTACTGATCAAAATGATCAAAGTGCTCCTATACGAATTGATGTCCTAAGAGGACAATTTGATATCATTATATTTGATATATTTATGGCACGCCTGAAGCGTGATGTGTACGATTCTAATACAAAAATCTTTGAACAAATATGGAGCAATTAGCAAAGATGGTTTCATTAAGGAGGCATATACTCTTAATGAGTATTTAGACATAACAAATTATAAAACCCCTGAAGAGGTTCAGGTACCTGATACATTGAAATTTGAGATATCTCAATAAGTTATGTCGTTATAGAGTAAGAAATAGAATCGAAAAAGAAAAGTTGTTGACAACAATTTTGTACATGATGTGCTACATCATATATGAATCGCGAGGAATCAAAATATATGCGTCAAAAATATATCGATCAAAGTAATATTTGACGCAATACTAAATTGAATTTACTAGAGAAACATGATATTTTTGGACCTGAAGTCCAAAAATATAAAGATATATATATTTATGCAAAAAGAAAATGAGAAAAATAAAGTCGTGATGTATAATGTATGACTCACAACAAAGTGATTTTCTCAAAGATCGTCGTGAATGAAATCACGAGTCTATATCTTGACGATACATGAAATTAGAAACACGTGATAGTCAACTCATATGTCATGACTATTAATGTTATCTCTGAAAATATTTAATATGCCTGAAGCATAACTCAAATGATGCATGCCCGAGAACCATGTTCTCAATTAAATTGCAAAGATCATTATATGGATTGAAACAATCCGGACATGCGATAGAGTCACCTTAGCGAATATTTGTTGAAGGAATGCTATAGAAATGACGATATCTGCCCATGTGTTTTCATAAAGAAAACAAATATTGGATTTGCAATTGTGACAGTTTATGTCGATGATGTAAACTTAATTGAAACTCCTGAAGAGTTTAACAAAATTGCTAATTATTTTAAAAATGAATTTGAGATGAAGGATTTGGGAAAAACTAAATTTTGTCTCGGGTTGCAGATTGAACATTTCACAGAAGGATTATTTGTTCATCAATTTACATATACAGAAAAAGTCTTAAAACAGTTTTATGTGGATAAAACACATCCATTGACATCACCTATGGTTGTTCGATCACTTGACGTGAAAAATGATACATTTCGTCCACTTGAAGATGGAGAAAAAATTATTGGTCATGAAGTACCATATCTTAGTGCAATTGAAGCATTAACATATCTTGCAAATTACACTCGATCCGACATAGCTTTTTCTGTAAATCTTCTTGCAAGATATAGCTCTACACCAACTCAAAGACATTTGAATTATGTTTTCGTTACCTAAAGGGTACATTGATTTGAGATTATTTTACTCTCAAAAGTCGGGATCTACTTTAGTGGGATATGCAAATGCAGGTTATCTATCCAATCCACATAAAGCAAAATCACAAACATGATATGTGTTTACACATGGAGGAACAACTATATCATGGAGATCTGTGAAGCAATCATTGACAGCAACATCCTCAAATCACTCTGAAATTATTGCAATCCATGAAGTAGGACAAGAATGTGTATGATTGAGGAACATGACCCATCATATCCAAGAATCATGCGGGTTAACTTCAACAAAAGATAGTTCAACAAATTTATATGAAGACAATGTATCTTGTATTGCACAACTCGAAGGAGACTATATCAAATGTGACAGAATGGAGCATATTTCTCCTAAATTCTTTCATACACATGAGTTTCAGAAGAATAGCGATATCGATGTTCAACAAATTCGCTCAAGTGACAATGTGACCGGCTTATTCACAAAAGCATTCCCAACATCTACATTCAAGAAATTAGATTGGAATGCGCCGACTCAAAGATTTTCAGTGATTAACATCAGGGGGAGTAGCTGTACTCTTTTTCCTTCGCTTAGGTTTTATCCCATTGGGTTTTCTTAGCAAGGTTTTAATGAGGCAGCATTTATTTTTAATACTCCGAAATAACTGTACTCTTTTTCATTCGTTTGATTTTTTGTCCCATTGGGTTTTTATCAAACAAGGTTTTAACGAGGCAGATATTTTGTAATGTGTCATTCAAGGGGGAGTGTTGTAAAAGGAAAGTTTATTAGGGTTTGTAGTGAATGACCATTATACCCCTGCAGCCCTAGAAACTATTACCATTGTATCCCTGATTCTTACCTATAAATATAGGGCTTTGGTCATTAATAAAATACACACAAGTCTATTGACTTAATTCTCTCTTCTTCTTCTTCTTCTCTATTTTATAACAATTTTTTTATTTTTTTTGAAATATTTGATGGGTTTTTGACATGTTTGTATTGGGCTTTTTTTAATGAGGCCCCACAAAATCTTGAGGCTTTAGGCAACTGCCTGACTTGCCTTCGGCCAGGACAATGTTTATCTGAGGAGAATACAAAACGATAATGAATTGACGGAATTGTAATTTTAGTCATTATACTCAAAAGTTGTAAGTGGGATTATGACGAAACTTCATCTAGAAATGTACTAGAATCTTACTATTATGTTAAAGAACAAGAAACGAAGTCCAATTTTTAAGGAAGGACAAGAATGTTACTCTCCCATGTTTTCAAAATGATTAGACCCTTGGTTAATAAGGCCATTTATCTCAACTTCAATTTCCACAAATTCGATAATTAGTCAAGATGTAATTATCAATAATTTGCATTAGAGCAGTGCTAATTAGGTTTAGAATTTGGTAAACCATTGCATCATCATGACGATAGCATTTATCAGCATAATGCCACAATATTATAGGTGTTCCAACTAAACATCTTAGTGTGATCAATCTAGTCAAATGTATTCTTCATAATTACAATTAAATAATTAAAAAAGAAAAAATATTATATAAATAATATAAGTAAAGCCTTAGGCATCTCACCCTCATTTTAATGAAATTTAAGCCCTTAAAATTTCGATGGAAAAGTCTAGCTAACAAAATGATAGTTTAAAATAAAAAATGGAGATTTTGCTTCTGATGCTTTAAAAAAATATAAATCTTATTAAATTTGATGTAGTGATAAAATATTCGTCCTTGAATAAAACAATAAAAAATAGAAATTCAAGATCAATAACTAATTATTTTCAAGTTGTAATATTAAAAAATAAGTATCTTATAAAAATTCCATCTACAAATAAATTAATAAAGATAAAAAAAATTAATATCTAATTATTTTTAGTAATAAAATAAGAATTAAAAAAAAAAACTTATCTAGCATTATATTATAAATTTCAAAAATGCAAAGGTGTCTTAAAGACACCAAAGTGATTTGTTATCAACAAATTATTAAAAAATTATGAAAAAATAGACTCCGTCAATGATACAAATAACTTTTCTATCGCTGATAAGTTACTACAGTACCTTCGATGACTGCTTACAATATCATTAACGATATTGTCATCAGTAATAATTAATAAACGTTCACCGATGATAACCTATGATATCGATAATTCTTTCCAAAATTATCGACAAGTATTGATTTTCGTCAAATCACCTTTAAATAATACCATGGACAATAATCCACAGAATTTTTGTCGGTAGTCATTTCCTAGTTATTAAATTTATTATTATTATTTTGAAAAGATTGATTGAAATCATCTCTCTAAATTGCTTGATCTGGCCTAGATAATCAAAAGCAAATATTCACATATCTCATCAACAAATTTGTTTTAAATTTTTTTACCTGTTTAGGGTCGGCCGACCCTTCCAAGTGGCCCCATTGGATTACTAAGATCAATTATTCTATTTGTATATAAAAAAAAAAACTTATAAAAATAATAATTGACAAAGACCAAGTGACGGGTCCTATTGGAGATCACCATAAAAATATCTTTTTATAAAGAATACAATAGTAAGAAAATAGGAAAAAGCACTATCAATTTTTTCAAATAGTGTTACTTACATCCCATCAATTAACCATAATTCCACTAATATATGGGTCCATTTGTTAAATTATTATAACCTAGAAAATGACATTCCATTATTATGAGATATGTACTGATCTTTTTACTTAATTTTATGCTTGTCTGCTAATCTTCCCATTATCCATGGAGGTAATGCTCCATTAATCTTCTTAGAACAATGATCCCTTTAGATTTTCTGATGTAAACTATAATTTGGAAAATGACATCTCTGAATTTAATTTAATTATTTTTTATTAGCAATTACATTCCAAAATGTACATTGGACCTTTCTACCTGCCATTATTCTTTATCAATATTATCTTTATTCCACTCATATTACATTCCAAATTGTCAATGGATTTGGGTAACTTAGACGCGCTTTCAAGTCTAAAGGAGAAATAAAAAAACTAGTTGTATTATTTAAATGATGAGTAAAGATCATGAATTTAATCACTTTGATCATTTATTTATAAAAAAATTTCAAGTTATGAACATATACATAAAAAATAAGTTCAATGGAGAAGGTCTCTGAAATAATGTCACTTAGTAGAATGCTCGAAAGCTAAGTTTTTTGAAGTGAGACATTGATTCTGATGATTATGTATATTTAGTTGAATTCTGTTAAAACTTTCAAAAATACTCTTCTAATCACTTGCTTACTCGTATAGAGAACATATTGTCAATATGGAAAGGAGCATTCACACAATGTCACATAACTTTTTCTCTCTTGCATAAAACACCAAATAAGCTTCACACAAGTATGATTATCATATTAATTCGATTTTACATTGATGAATTGAACATATAGTCTTTATTATCATGGTATCAGAGCATGTCCATGTCATTGATGGATCATGTTGGTTTTCTAGTTAGGACGTTCTGAAATTTGTTGAGAACAACCATTGCAAATAAAGTCATTAAAACAAACTTCACATTGCTATGTCAATTTTTCGATAATGGGTTCAATCCATAAACTATATCAATCATTTATTTTCAAAAAAATTATATATCAAGTACTTAAAGAGAAAATGAATTCAACATACAGGAGAAGGGAGGAGCACATGGGCCCTCTCTTTTGAAATTTGGAGGACCTAATAATAAGAACAAAATGGTTTTTGTAATCTTTGTCCACTTCATAAGAACAAAATGGTTTTTGTAATCTTTGTCCACTTCAAATATTTAACTAGAAACTTCTTCTCCAGCATGGACCATATATTAGTTTAGATTGATAATAGTTCTAGTTGTTTTCTTATAGGCTCCTCAAGATTTTGGCAATCCTTTGCATAGAAAATGGTTGTCTACTCATCAAATGTAGATTTCATATTTCTCTCTCTCTCTCTCTCTCTCTCTCTCTCTCTCTCTCTCTCTCTCTCTCTCTCTCTCTCTCTCTCTCTCTCTCTCTCTCTCAGACACGTAAAAGTGCTCGATGACAAAAATATAATGGTCAGATTAAGCATGAAATATACGGGACTTGTAACCCCATTATATATTTGAAGGCATTGACAATGATTTTTGTACCAACTCAAGCTTGAAAATTTAAATTGTTGGAGTAAGAATAGCACCGATATACTTTATCTAAGAGCGAGCAGAGTTATAAATATATACACTTATTTATTATAATTGGTTGTACCATGGTGCCGAATTTAAGTAATTCCATACGTTGCTTGCCTTTCGGCTTGTGTTACATCGGTTATTCATGGTCAAACCACGTGACACCGGAAAAATGAGTTTTTTTTCTCCTTCTGGATAACTCTTTCTTCAATTTTCTTAATAATATTTCTTTTTTCAAAGAGTATAGAAAATTGGTAATAAGAGAGAGTGGGCATGGGAGAGTGGCAAGGGCGAGGCGAGGAGAGGAGAGGCTACAAAGGTTTGGGAGAAAGGTTGGACTTGTGTGAGTTGGGGATACGGCTGACGGAGTGAGGAAGAAGATACATGGAGAATTAAGTACTTAGCTCCAATTATACTGGTTAAACTTTATTAGAAGACGTGACGAGAGTTAAAAAATTTGAATGAAGTTTAAAACTGGACCTCGTGTACAATAAGTCTTTGTCTCTAACCAAGTGTATAATGATACTCTCTAATGTAAATTGTAATGTACTTTTGTATTAATTTCATAAAGATGATTAAAAATTCATAATTTTTATTTTTATTTTTATCTTGCCTCATTTAGTCGCATAATATTTATTTTTTTTCTTTCTTATTCTCTCAATATTTATACCATGTTATTTAACAATATTACGTTATTATTATCTAAATTCTAAAAACGCAACAAAGTCAGTATTGGATGCTGAATTTGGAAGTTCAAAGGGTAGACTTCCTTTAATTTCCTTTTTGTAGTAAATAATTTAGGTCAATTTTAATTTCTTAATATTTTTAAAACAAAAAATTAATTCAGTTGAAATCTGTCTGTGTAAAAATGGGGGGAAAATTAAGTTTCTTAAACTAAAAACAATGTTCTTTTCATAATTAAAAAGTTAAGAAAAAGAGAAAAAATAGATTTACATCTAACATAAGAAAAAGGGTAAAAAAAAAACGGAAAACATATTATTTTTGTATTTGTCATGTATTTCAAATGGAAAATGTTAGAATTTGGGCTTGTGACCCGAATTCTTTGTTCAAGATAATTGAGATTTTTAATTAAAGTACAAATTAAGAAAAAATATATTTGGAATGCTAGTTGAAATTATATTTGGAAGCCCTATTGAGAATTTAAATTTGTGTTGGATTTGAAGATGTTGAAATTATGGACCAGGGGGTGTTCTTGCCGCATTTTCGCTAGCTTGAGGCTAGTTGGGCACTCAAGTGCCAAAAACAGAGAAGCTAGCCCCGTTAGGCGCTAGCCTACCGATCAAGCGATAGGGCGAGGCTAGCCTGGTGCTAGCTGCTTGCCTGCTCGAGCAACGGTGTTATCCTACCTAGACCTTTTTTACGTTTTGACTAGTTTTCTTGCATTTTACTTCAATTACAACTCTACTATTAGGGTTTGGACGTCCCCTATTCGTTCCCTATATATAGTTTGCTCTTTATTATGATTTAGTAGAAGTTAGAAACATTGTAAACACAAATCTTTGTATTCTTTCTCCAAATTATAATAAAATTTTCGTTCTTTGTAAATTATCTTGCTCTTGTGTTCTTGTGATTAATTACTTCATATTGTGAATATAATTTTTTTTTTCAACAAAGTGATATTAGATTAATCTGGTATCATCTTCGTTTCACAACAAATTGGTATCAAAGTTTTTTATTTTAAAATTCTTGAGAAGATCGAGATTTTAATCAAGTTAATAGCTCAACTTCATCTCTTGAGGATCAACTAGTTGCTTCTAAGAAAATCATTGCTAATTTGGAGACCTTGATGGTGGTCGTGCAAGTGGCAAGTTAAAATCCAACTTCAAATTTTGTAATTATTGCAAGAAAAATGGGCACTTGATAAACGACTATCATAGGTTGTAGAACAAATTAAAATTGATTGCAATCAATAATCATATACTTAAGGAGAAACAAGTATTGCAGAAATTCCTAATAGTGATAGCGAGTTTTTACTTATGTTTGACTACAACTCCAAAATTGATGAATCTTGGATTCTTGTACAGCTTGAACTTTTCACATATCTCCCAATCGGGATTTGTTTTCAACATGTGAAGAAGTTTCAAAAGGTATTTTGATGATAGATAACAATACACCTTCTCGGATAGCTAGTATTAGTAGGGTTAGGATACAGATATTTGATGGAATGGTTAGAACATTTGATGCAGTGAGATACGTTCCAAATTCGAAGAGAAATCTTATCTTCTAAAGTATTCTTGAATCAAAGTGGTACATGTATACTATTGAAGGTGGAGTCTTGAAGAGTTAGTAAATGAGCTTGTATTTTGTTAAAGGGACATAGAAAATCTCATTTATATATCTTGCAGTGTTATGCAGAATCTTTGATCAATCAACATATTTTAAGAACTCAAGTAGATTTGGAGTTGGATTCTGTACCATCCAAGTTTGGTTTGGGATCTTCTATGGAGAATACATCTCAGTTAAATTTAGAAGTTATGGGTAAATCCGCCTTGCCACTATTATTGGTGGTGTCATTGTATGTGGTTGCTAGTAATAGATCCATTTTGGCCATAAGACTCCACATTGATACAATTTTGCTAATTTAGTTGACGGCTTGAATGCGGTTAAGGGTGTTGATTTTAGTTAAGATCATTCTTTTGATGCATTCAGTTGTGATTATGTTACAATGCTTGTTTTAGTCTTGTTTGGTGGTCATTAGATTGCTTTTGCCCCTAGTTGGGGGTGGTAGAGGTGAAGAATATTTCCAGTTGTAATTTTTTCGATTGCTTTTCATTGAAGAGTTCAAGTTTATTCCTTGCAATGAAATTTGTTTCCAGGTGAAGAATTTTTCTTTGAAGTTTTGTTCATTGTAGTGAAATTCGTGTCAAGATGGAAATTGTAAGAATTTAGGTGTGACTCGAATTCTTTCCTGAAGATAATTGGGAGTCCTAATTAAAATGCACATTAAGAAAAATTATATTTAGAATGTTATTGTAGAATCCTATTCAAGTTTACTTGGCAAATTCTAGTTAAAGTTCTATTCAAAAATCCTATCCAGAGTTGTAATTTGTGTTGGACTTGAAAATGTTGAAATTATGGACTCCATGTTCTCGTGGCATTTCGCTAGCTTAAGTCTAGCTTGGTGCTCGAGCACCAAAAGCAGAGAAGCTAGCGCCCGCCTGGAGTTAGCCTACCACTCAAACTGTGGTGTTATATGGCCCAAAGCCATTTTTGCTTTTGACGTGTTTTCTTGTATTCTACTTCCACTACAATTCTTCTATTAGGATTTAGACATCCCCTATTTGTTCACTATATATAGTTGACTCTTAATTATTTAGTTGAAGTTAGAAACATTGTAAACACAAATCTTTGTAATCAATTATTTCATATTGTGACTATAATCTCTTATTTTTTTCAACAATTTAGTATTGGATTAATTCGATATCATCTTTGTTTCACAACATAAAACATAACCACTGAATTAAACCTACATGGATGTATAGTCGAACTTTAAATTGCAAATATTAAATATATTAGTTGTTTATCTTAAGGGTAGATTCGTCTTTTTACTTATCTGTTAGAAAGACTATTTAAAGCTCATTTTTCTTGTATTTTCATTAAACAATTAATCAAGAAACCTTAACTTCTTTTCCTTTCTTTTTCTCTATATTTTGTTCATTGATTTATTAGTGTCGACATCATAAATTTGATCATTTGATTCAAGTCAAAGTCGGTGTAGGCCTGTATAGGCAATTTACATGTTCTACATATTAACAATGGCAACGGAAAAAGAATGGTATGATAAATAATTTTATTTTGACAATTAAGCAAAACAACTATTTTTTAAAAGACAATTGAAAAGAAATTGATAAACAATTTGTTCGACTCGTTTGCAGGTCACCAAAATTATTCAAAAGACCATTTATGCCTCTAATTGACGTCGAATTTTCCTCCACACTCGAGTCGCAAAACTTTAGAGAACAATATCTCAGATGTGGCAATTATGTATGCATGTTCTATGGTAGGTATTGATGCTGCATAGACACGAAAAGTAGTAGAAATTAAACACATTCTCCTAACCTATGTAATAAATGAAATGGTCCCTTTGGTCCAATGGGATATTAATAATTAAATTCGTCTCAATACATACCATTAAGTTTGAATATATTTTTAGGATCATTGATAGATGAAATCATATTTTAACAAGGTTTGCCTTCTCAAGATGCAATCTGAATGTTCAATATTCACTAGAGTCCACCATGCTCAAAAGGAACAATTAGATTACGAAATTGGTGTTATCAGACGAACTACGCACAATTTTGCAGGAACATATGAATGATATGCAAATTTTGCAAACCATTCCTTTTGTGATGTCACATGAAAAAATGCACCATAATCAAGTATCCACTCACAAACGAGAATTGACAATTAGATTATATTCAACAGGATAAGCAATAGAACTTGTAATCATATGAACTTCACCATTATCAATATTGAAAGCAGAAGATAACACATTTACTTCATCTCTCTCTCTCTCTCTCTCTACCCGTTAACTTACCATTCTCTTTATAGCAATCTTTTATAAAATGCTCCGTGTTCCCACAACCATAGCATTTATTAATCTTGGTCCTAGATTTTGATCTAGATCTACCCTTACCAATCAATGAAAATTTCAAGCGTCAAAGTGTCTTTACCATACTTAATCGCAATCTTAACTTTCTTATAAGTATCAGGTATGAAATTAAGCAAAATTATAGCCTTGTAGATTTCAGATACTGACTTTTTACAGTTAACAATATCTTATATAAGTTTGTTAAACACGTTTAAATTGTCATCAAGATCATTTGCATGATCCATTTTAAAACTAAAAAACACTTAAGTAAAGCTTGTTCAGAGTAGATTTGAGTAAATACAAGTCTTCCAATTTTTTTCAAAGTTCTTTAGTGATTTTCAGTATATCCACGTTTCTCAAGATAGTGTCAGACAAGTGTAGAATGATTAAAGTATAAGCAAGTTCATTGACTTCTTATTTTTGTTCTTTTGAAAAATTAGCAGAAAATTTGCCATCAATGGCCTTTGAAACTTTTTTGTTGAACTAAAATACTTTTCCATTTTTTGTTGTCAGATTAAAAAGTTACATTTTCCGTTGAAAATTTCCAAATCAAAACTGTGAGTTATCATTTTTTATGAATCAATAAAAAATGCACAGAATCAAAATTAAGCCACACAAAGTAGACCTAGGGTCACAAACAATATACACCATTCTAAATTTTCATGATTTTGTAAGATTCTCGATCATGGATCAAGGAAAGGAAATGTTCAAACGGATAAGGTCTAGGTATTATAATGAATTAACGGTACAACAAAATAGATGTCAATCAAAGCAGTTACACACACAGTATATCATGAAGTCAATAAACTGATTTTATCGAAATAAATACTTCAATCACGTAAAAGAACGTAATTCCTAATTTCTAGCACAAGCAATGGTTATCTCACACGGTAACCCCAATCCTATTGTCATCCCCACACGATGAAGTGCTAATACTGAAATTTAACCGGCATAAGCCAATTTATTAGAGTGGATCATGTCTAAAGGATTTTAAAATTGAGGGATGCGAATTTGCTACTTTAGGGCCACCACTATTTGCCCTAAAGTTGCAGCAAATATACTAATCTGACCGAAGAGAGTAGCCTCAGAAACGCCTCCATATACCTCCCACGCGTCGCCATTGTCAGTCACCGTCATCGCCACGCGCTACATGCCACACAGGGAGGAACGCCTTTGCCCGTTGAGTTTGGGTCTGGTCACCGTTTGTCCAACCTGATGTGATCTAAGGAACAAAGGCAAGTCCAGATAAATATCCATTGATCGTTGAAGAATGGCTGATCACTAGGTCACAAGCGAAGAGGGTCAAAGAAGCGATACGATTACTTGTTCGAGCTACTGTGGACGAAATATCGAACATGTCGAGCAAATGAACAAGTTTCATATTGGGCTCGGGAGAAGAATTGCGATGGAGCAACTTCATTCAAGCCACAGACAGAGGAGATGCTGGATTACATTATACAACCGCATAATGTAATATGGAATGTAGTCGCATACAATCAAGTAGAAAATTTCAATGGCCATTTGAGTTGGTCTATGTGACCACATAGAGTAAACTGTGTGCGAATTTTCCAATTTTTCATGAAATTTTTTATTTATGTTAAAACTCTAATTTTTGGTAATTTTTAGACTTTAATTTCGTGTACACTAGGATTTTATGGGTTTCGTATAAATAGGACTCATGATTGATATTGTAAACCATTTTTATTCATATATCAATAGAGATTATTTTGTGATCAATTTTGCTTACAATTCCTTATTCTTCATTGAACTAATTTTACGAACTTAGTAAGAGTTACATTTTGTGGTGTTCAAACAATCCGGGCGAGATTCTTGAATCTTGTGATAATGGGGTTAACATATTGTTGGCAGTTGGTTAGTTATTTTGTTTAATATTTTTGGGTCAAACTCCAAACGTTGATTTCTTGGTTTTCTTAGGTTGTTATTCATTTTTTTGTGAATTTTGTAGCTACTATTGCTACGTGAGTTCGCATCAGTTGGTATCAGAGCTTGTACTCCAAAAATAAGGTTACATCCTTTTCATTTTTTGCTCGAGTCTTTTTTTTTCTTTTTTTTCATTCTTCACGTTCTTCATCATTGAGTCTTTAATCTATAAAAGTACCCAAAAAAAAAATTCAAATGTCTTTTTTGTGTTTATTTAGCATCCAAATCAGTTTCTATTTCTTTCGCTAGTATTGTAATCGAATTTTCGACAAAAAATTCAGTAATTACAAGCAATATAAAATTTCATCATATATATATATATATATCAATCGTATCCAACCTAACATTCAAGAACTACTTTCTTGGATTAATATAGTTCCCATTGAAATGTGTCAAATTCTTTTTGCTTATTATTTTCTTTCCTTTCTGAGTCTTCTAAATTACAAGTTCTCAGTCACATCCTAGTTTAAATTCTTCGAGAATAAGACCTGGTTGAGTTTGAATTAGTTCTTGAAACACTTGAGTGAAAGTATTGAGTAGAAAAATGCAAGAGTGATGAGACTAATGTAGGGAAAAAGTCAAATTTGAGTGACACACCAGCTTAAACATGTGAAGCATATATAACTTTATATTTAGGATGTCTGATGAAGACGATTCTATCTCAAGCAGGAAAAACAATCAAGTTAACATGTTGGAAGAGTTGATATGATGATTTAAGAGGTTGTTTGAATATGTAAGAGATATGTTGAATAGGCAAGTGACGTGGATGGAAAGGCAAGACACATTTCTTGGATTCTTAACAAAGCATCTTGTCAAGAAGTACGTATTTTAAACTTAAACTGCTTGAATTTGAATATGTTAAGGACGTGTATGCTATTGACCTAACATTTTCTAGCATATACGAATCATGTGATAAAGGTGCTGGGGATAGATTCTTTAAGCATGATGGGTATTTATTTCGGGAAAATAAATTGTGTGTTCCTAAAGGTTCAATAAGAACGTTGTTAGTACGTGAAATTAAGGTTTAATGTGTCATTTTCGGGTTAAGAAGACCTTAGAGATGTTAGGTGAATATTTTTATTGGTCTAAGATGAAAATTGATGTTGATCAGGGTTTGTAGTAGATGCATCACTTATAAAAAGACATTTTACCTCAAGATATGTATACTCATCTACCAGCTTCTTGTAAACCTTGGGTTGATATTTCTATGGACTTCGTATTGGGTTTACCTAGGACTAACAAAGGAAGAGATTCTATATTCGTGATGGTAGATAGATTTAGTAAAATAACACATTTCATTCATTGTCATAAAAATGATGATGCTACTAATATTGCGAATCTGTTCTTTAAAGAAGTAATGTGTTTACATGGGATTCCTAGGAGCATAATATCGGACAGGGATGTTAAATTTCTTAGTTACTTTTGGAGGGTTTTGTGGAATAAGTTAGGCACAAAGTTTTTGTTTTCTACAACTTGTCACCTGCAAACCGCTGGACAAATTGAGGTAATTAATAGGACTATGACACAATTATTACGCACTATTGTTAGTAAGAATTTGAAAAGTTGGAAAGCGTGCTTACCATTCATTGAATTTGCATACAATATGGCCACACATTCGGCTACTTCTTGTTTACCTTCTAAAATTGTATATGGTTTTAATCCACTAACGCATTTGGATTTGATTCCTTTACCTGTTAATGAACGAAGTAGTTTAAATCGAAAGAAGAAGGACGAACTGGTGAAATCACTACATAAAGAGGTAAGATTGTAGATTGAAAAGAAAAACAAGCACTATGCGTCTCAAGCAAACAAAGGTTAGAAGAGCGTTACATTTGAATAGGAGGATTAAGTTTGGGTACACTTGAGGAATGAATGCTTTCCAGAACAAAAGAAATCAAAGTTGCAGCTCCAGGGAGATAGTCCATTTCAAGTCCTTGAAATGATTAATGACAATGCGTACAAACTAGATCTTCCTGGTGAGTATAATGCTTCAGCTATTTTTAATGTATCTGATCTTTCTCTTTTTTATGTAGGTACAGATTCAAGGTCAAAAATTTTCGAAGAGGGAAAGAATGATGTGATCCAAAGAACGAAAACAAATTCGGGCAAAGATCCGTTGATCATTGAAGAAGGGATGATGACTAGGTCACGAGCGAAGATGGTCAAAGAAGTGATGTGATTACTTGTTCTGGTTACGGTGGACGAAACATCGATTATGGTAAGCAAATGAACAAGTTTTGTGTTGGGCTCGGGAGAAGAATCAGGATGGATCAAATTGATTCAAGGCACGGACAGATGAGATGTTGGATTACACTATGCAACCACATAGTGTAATATGACATGCTGTCAAGCAGAAAATTTTAGTAGCCGTTTAAGTTGGTCTATGCAACCGCATAGAGTAAACTGTGCGCAAATTTTCCAATTTTTCGCGAAATCTTTTATTTATGTTAAAACTCTAATTTTTGATAACTTTTGTGATCTTTAGACTTTAATTTCGTGTAGACTAGAGTTTTATGGGTTTCCTATAAATAAGACTCATTATTAACATTATAAACAACTTTTATTCATATATCAATAAATAGATTATTTTGTGAGCAAATTTGCCTTCAATTCCTTGTTCTTCATTGAATTAATTTTACAAACTTATCGAGAGTTACTTCTTATGGCATTCAAACAATATGGGTGAGACTCTAGAATCTTGTGATCATGGGATCACAAAATTGTCCGCGATTGTGTTGGTTATTTGGTTCAATATTTTTGGGTCAAACTCCAAACGTTGATTTCATGGCTTTCTTGGGTTGTGATTCAATCTTTTGTGAGTTTCATAACTACTATTGTTACGTGAGTTCGCATCATGACCAGTGATTGGTTTGGCCAGAATTGAAGCTTTGAGGTCCGGCTAGTTTGAGAAAAATTGATTTTGAGCGATTTTTTTATCTGAAAAATTCCACTAATAGCTCTGATACCAGATGTAGCGGAAGTCTTGTTTACCAATGATGTTTTTTCGGGCTCAGTATATACTTCAACAATCAAACACCTCACACAAGCCGAGCCCAAAAAACTGAACCAAAATAATCACAACTCTAATTGCTTAATGATACCCACTTAAGACACATAATAAGACTGGATTTCACCAACGAGAGAAAGAATCGTAATAACACATGGTCACAACAAAGGGAAGGCAGCATATATAGAAAATAATTAGAGTGTGATAATGGGCCAAGCCGAATACAAATAAGTGGGTTAAGTGCATTACTAAGTGGGCTGTCCATTATAAGCCATCCAAGGAGCAGGGTGACGACCCATGAAAAGCACTAATAAAATTAGGCTTCTTTCAATGTCCCAAATGATTTTAGAGTCGAGTCGTCTCATTTGAGATGTTGACTTTTAGTTTAGTCAATTGGTCAATGCTGACTGAGAAAATTATACCGAGTTACATCATCGTTCAGAAGGTTGTTTGACAACAATTTGCCTAACAAAATGAACAAAATTGATTTTAGCAAACGAGCCATCAACTTGTAGGAATATGCTAATAGTAAATTTCACATTAAATAAAGATGCAATATTATACAATATATAAGCCATTCATTTCAACCATGCATTTTTATTTCTTTTTGAATGTTTAGTTAATTTGTTCTATCTAATAATGTATCAAACATGTGATTAAATTTTTTGAAAAGAAGAGTTTTATTTTATGCTTAGTAAAAAATAATCGATCAACCACAAATATGAATTGACATGAAAAAGAGGAAACAAGATTCCCACGTTATACATAAAAAAATTGTCATAGTTTGGTACATAACACGTGCAGACAGCTTAATAAAGATGGAGATAGGTGTACCGTGTACCAAAAGAGACTTGATCTTGGTACATACGTATGATGCAATTCTACAAACTTTGATATAAGGTATGTCCACTAGAGTGTAGGGCTGTAAGCAAAAATCGTCAAATCAAATCGAAATCGTATTTTGGAAATCGTCGGTTTGGTGTCAACTGGACCCGTCAACGAAATGATTTTGAACCAAACCAAGAGCCCGTTTGGTAGAGATTTTAATTAAAAAATTAGCCGTTAGTGGGTCCCATGTGTGAGATGAAATTCAAACATAACGGCTATATTTTCAATTAAAATCCAATTAAAATCGCTACCAAATGGGCTCCAAACTAGTAAAAAACAATTTGGTTTAGGTTTGAAAAATTTTATTGCGATTTAAAGCCAAACTGGACCAGTGAAAAAATATATAAAAATAAAAAAAAATGAAAATTTCTAAATTGTAACTTGTAAGACTTTTGTGTTGCGCTTTTTATTTATTTTTAAATGAGGCTTATATATTTCATAGTCTTTTAAATTGAAAGTCTAAAATGATTTATCAAGTAATCCCACGTTGTATTCTATATAAATTACTATCACCAAGCAATCATCAACTTATATAAACTGCATAGTACTCCAATGCTTAAACAAACTTCAATCAAAATCAAAATCTTACATTGAATTGGATATCCTTTAAAAAAAATTATTGCAACTTCTGGTTCTATCGATTATAATTTGTAGAAATCTCGATGAAAAATTTTGATCGGATCAACAACTATGTAATCAAAGTGAAAACAAAATAAAAATTTCGGATCTTAGAAATGAAATTATATATTGTAAATAAATTTATTTAGGTATAGATTTACCAAATATTCTAATTTGGCTTGAAAATCAGTTAATCAAATAATTATAAGAATAGAGAATAAAAGATCAAAGAAAAGAAGGAAAGTGCTGAGATCTAAAATGAAGAAAGAACCTTATTATTTTTTATAAAATTGATTGGAGATTGAATCATATATTTATCAAAAAAATAAAAAAAATCTTATGAGAATCGTCCGGTTCCCGTGGTTCCCATATTAGAACCGAGAATTGGACCGGAACAGGTTGATTCTTAATAATTTATCCCAAAATCAAATTATTTTTCTAAATGGTTCCGATCCGGTTCCACCGGTTCTTGAAAAAAATGCACACTGCTAAATTAATGGTATAAAAGTAGACAAACAAAAAAAATATGGCGAAATCGACAGTTTAAAATCGGACGACAGACAAAAAAAATGTACGGCGAAACCGGCGGTTTAAAACCGGACCAAACCGTTAGGTTTAGGTTTTCATTATTTTCAAACCGTTCAAAATGTTTTGATTTAGGTTTGAGTTTTTTTCAAACCGGTGTAAACGGTTTGGCTTGAAAATTTGTCAAAAATCGGTAAAATTGGACCGCTTACACCACTACTAGAGTGTGTGCCAAGTGACCGACTAGTGGGACCATGTTTAAAAAATCAGATACTTGACAATGTTTAAGTGATAGTGGGCAACAAAACAATTCGCATCCCTACAAATCAACAAATACTCGATATCTCCTCTTTTCTCTGAATGGAATAAACAAAAATTAAAAGATTATTCATTTTCAATTCATGGATTGTCTTTTTATACACAGATAAAATTTGCAAGTGCAACATCTCGGAAAAAGAAGATAAAAGCAAGTAAACTCATGACCCAACCTAGCCATGTTCTTTCTCAGATCCAAAACGAAGTAACTAAAGATTAAAGGGGGCATCGGGGAAATTCTTAATGTAAAATCAATTATCCTACTATTTGTTGAGGCATAATTTTTTATAGATCAAAGTTTACCAATGTAACAACAATTGGCATAGTGATTGATAGTGGTCCATAATTTTATTTATGGATTCTTTTAAAAGTTGAAAATTTAGAGGTCCCACATGAACTAATAATTTAATGGGAAACATTGTCTTCAATTGTACATTAACTCAAAAGGGTATCGAAGGAACCCTAATTGTAGTGGACATGCCTCCTATACACCCACCACAAACGCTTTAAACAGATACTCTGTTTGCCTCTCTTTTTATAAATACTTGAGAAGAAAACAGAAGTGAACTGCATCAGATTGTCAAAAGGTTCCTTAACCCCCCACCCAGAGAAGGTGAGTGTTGAGCAAGATGGAGAAGCAGGGTACGTGCATTACTAACTCATGCAAGTCATGTCCAGTTCACTTGATCAATGAGTTAGTCCTTCATGTGCCCTTCTTCCCCATCATGACCACTCAACCTTATGTAACGGGCCATCTGCAAACCCAATAGCCTATCCGTGAGTGGCTGGAATATGCCGGTATCCAAGGTATAATATTTGTTTCAGGGTAAGTTGTGTAGCAATGTTGTTTTCATCCCCGTGTTTAGTTCATAAACTTCTTTTTCTTTCTTAAAACATAAACCTATTTCATCGATATATTTATAATCTAGATTGGAAGATTTTGAGAATTTCGAATTTATCTTATGATCTACCCTTTCGAACAAGGGTGTGGTTGGAGGATCTATATCTAATAATTATCGGTGAATTAAAGTCTTGAATGATCAATTTCATAGGATTCACACTTACTATTCACTGCTCATTTCTATCACTGAATAATTTTATAACTTATAATGAAATCCGAACAAGCACAAGTCAAATGATATGATTTGCCTTTTAGAACAAAAGCATGGTTAAAGAAGTTTTTTTTTTTGACCCTCCTAATTTCCCTAACACTATTAATTTCATTAAATTAATGTAGCTTTCAACGCACGAAGCACTTGTAGTGCATGTTTATGGCTATGGGACCTCCAATATATTCCATTTCTAAATTTATGGCCCTTGATTATCTGGACGAAAATGCAAATAATTTGTTTGGTTGTTGTGCATTTCAAATAATCGGTGATTAACAACAGCATCTTTCAAAATTAGAAGAATTTGTGGTATTTAGTGATACATGGACCATCTGACTTTTTTGCTCCCCAAAATGATACTAAATATATGTCCCATATGACAGATACTTGACTTAACATATACCACATTTCTAGGGGATGCAAAGAAAGCAGCTGACTTGGTTGGCAAATTGGTGTCATCATGTGAGGAGCTTCAAGAAAATATCACAAAGAGCATGATTGGTAAGTAGTACTCAACTCTACTGATTAAACAATGCAATTGACAGGATTTTAATTTTTTTATTCCTTCTTTAATACTGTCATGTACTATGGAATCCGCCTACCAAACATATTAATTAGCAGTGTCACAAGGCCAACTCTTTAAGTCTGTATTGGAACCATATATTACCCACATGGCACCCCACGGTCATCCTAACCTAGAGGTTAGCCTTACTCCATCTCGAGCCTTATTTGAACCCACAAAACTTACTAGAAGGAAAAAAGGCGCAGATTATTGACCGTTTACCCTTCACTGTAATAATACCGATGTAGATCGAATTTACAAACACAACAATAACAAATCGAAAACGGATTGTATCTAAGAAGACAAACTTTTTTCTTATTTTGATGAACAACCAAAAATCATACAAGACGTTTTAGAGTCTTAACTATGAAAAGAACAAATAACCTTCTGGGCCAGCAATCCCTTAATGAGTTAGGCTACAAAGCAAAATAAAAAAAATACTGAAAATAATAAACTAAGAAACTTTAAATGCCGTTTTGGCTTAGCAAATGAATTCAAACGTCCAAAATCCATCATAAGTCATGGCGAAACGGTGAGTTCAATGGGAATCGTCGCGAGCTTTTCGGAATGAGGTTATGGGTCCAAAACGGACACCGTATGCAAAAGTTACGTCATTTTCTTTGAACTCCAGCCATCCAAGCGTTCCAAATACGCAAGTGCCTGTTCCTCCACACTAACCTTATCAAATACGAGGAGCTTCAAGAATAAGAGGTGCAAAATGGAAATATATATAGCTTATTAGAAGTGCTGTATAATATAATATCCCACCTATAGAAGAAAACCAAAATATGCATTCAATGTCTTGCATACCATTGTTTAAATGGTTTAGTGGCATTATGACTGTGTTCAACTTCATCCAGTAACATGGACAATAAACTAATACCATGATGAATACTAAATAGAGAGACTTCTAATTCACCTTTCCACACTGAAATATTATAGTTTTGTGGAACTTGTCTTGCAGAATAAATAAAGAACCCAATCCAAAATGTGTAAGAAGGGTAATAAAATATTTAGAGTTTGAAAAGGAACCAACCCAGAAATCCCTTCATCAAAAAATTAAAGAAATAAGCCAGATTTTACTTTTTCAAATATTCTTGGCTTAAATTTTCATATGAACCGATTCAACATGATAATAAAGCATAAAAAAGGTCTTGAATTTAAGTTTTGTTGTTGTCCATTTACAAAAATTTCATATGCATGTGAGGATTTTGAAGTGGAAATGATTTCGATACGTTGAATCTACCTATATAAATAATAAATTAATCCACCCACATCTCACAATTTTCTAGATTATAAGGTGGTTTAATATTTTCATTTGCTTCTGGATGCCAACTTTATGTTAACATTTGGCACTTGGAAACTACTCTTTAAGGATTAATACTTTTGCCTATCTTTATTTTATACTCCACCTTTTTTTCTTTCCTTTACACTTAATTTATTCTTCTTCTTTTGCTTACTTTCTTGCCATTTTCGAAATAAAATATAAAATTTTTAGGGCCATTATTATCACATAACCATAACACTGATATTTCATTATCATCGGTCCATCTACAAGTTAGCTAGACAAAGAAATTAAATTGACATTTTGTTTCTCGAACAACCTTGGCAGTCAACATAATTTTTTTTTTTTTTTTTTTTTTCACATTTTACTATATGAATTTTATTACACATTTCATGGGGGCATCAACTAGTGAAACAAACTTGAATTCACATAATTAAACTTCAATTTATTATGACTATATCGTAGTTTGTTATTATTGTAGCCACACCAAAGTAAAGTGTAAAATTGTGCCTCAAACTTGTTAAATCTTCATAGCTTATTATACTACTTAAAAGTTAAAAACTATAGTCTTCAGTTACCTATAAAAACGGAGAGAAAAATGATGATGTTCAAATTGTATTACATTTCTTAGATTTATCTTCCTTTCTTTACAATGATGACATGTTTAACAATTCGGACTACACACGATTAAAGAAGTAAAATGTAAACTTGTGCCTCAAACTTGTTAAATTTTCATAGTTGATCTGACTACTTAAAATTTCAGTCTTCAGTTGTCTCTAAAAACGGAGAGAAAGTGATGGTGTTCGAATTGTCTCATATTTATCTTCTTTTCTTTACAATGATGGCATGTTTAGCTAGTTAGATTATACACGATTACAGCGGATGAAAATATTAAAATTACGTGTCTTATTGAGTAGAAGATCAAAGGATATGACATGATGTATTGGTAGACCAACTATATAGCTATCATGTTGAGTAGAAGATTAATTTTGTAATTAATTCTTTTGAAGTTATAATAAGTTTATATATCTGAGTCAAATTTGGCAGCAAAGTCGACCCCAAATATTCGCTTTATCTTCATAAATAATGAGTCCTCAAGAAAGAGGCTATTGAATTATTATAAGATTTTCAACTATTGGATTTAACGGGTTAGCTATTATTGGAGGGGTAAATTGACTCCAATTTCGAACATTAGCTAAAAATAGGGATGATACGGGTCGGACGCAAATGGAACAAACATTTTTACCTTTATTCCATCAAGATTTTCAGAAGGTGTGGTGGCAAAGGGATAGGATGAGAATTAAAATATCTTTATTTTTAATATCATTTTCTGTTTTTTAAAATACAATAAAATGTAAAATAAATTAACTCAGCACGGGTTCCTCATTCCCGTCCCGTTCAGGGTGGGGGCGAGAAATTTGAGACTGGTCTGCCATTGACACTACCATGGTGGACCCAAATAATTGGCTCTATTAAAACCAAGAAAGCTACAAAATGTACCCAAACAAAATTGGACTACTTCAAACATAAACAAAAGATAAGAGCAAGTTACCAGGGCTTCACACATGGATGAGACCTATATGTGTTAAAAATTGGAAAAATATATCATCCACCCCCCACGCTCCACCCCCAACTGTGAGTTACCTGTACAGGCCCTAATAAATCAGGGTTTGTACATGCAGCAAGATTCAAATGCTTTTCACTTTCTCTGGCTCACGCGTCAGTTTTACCTAAAATTTGTTGATTAGAATATATTTTAGACCAATTGTAAAAAAAAAAAAATTATTCATTTAATTGACAATTTGCATGAAAAAAAATCAAACGAACACAAATAAAATTTCGAACAAAAAAATTATTTTTTTTTTTAACTTTTTGGCAATCTAAACAAATTTTATTCTCAATTGTAATAAAAAAAAAAAAAAAAAATTACCCCAAATTAACAATTTGCATGAAAAACAAAGTCAAACAGATTAGGTGAAAAATTAAACCAATCAAACACAATTAATTATAATTCCCAGAAAAACAAATTTTAGGCAATTCAATTCTCTGCAATTCATTTTCTTTCAACCCAAATTTCATATTTACAATCAAACGGACCCTAAGTTGTATGCATTGATTGAAAAATACTAATGTATTGATTAGAAAATTACGAATCAATTAATATCTTATTGAAAAACACGTCTCAAACTGTGACAGAACCAATTTTTAAGAAATGAAAATTACTGCTATAGCGTAAATTAACTCATTAAATTGAGTTAACTTTAACTTATACATTGGTTGAATGGAAAATATTCTTAAATAATTTTACATATTGAAACAACTGAGTTTGGAACCCAAGCTAAGACTCAAGCTTGACTAATCTAACCAATGAACCCAGGCGTAATAAAAATAAATAAGCATTTGAATGTAGCCCATGTGCAAAACTAACAGTCCTTTTGAAGGGAATCCATCCAAAAGGACCATTTGGCACCTAATGGCATATATTTGGTACATTAGTGCCAAAATTAAAAGGTTTGGGACAGAAAACACACGTGGGCCGAAGATTTGGAACCAGTTGCGCCAATTTCCAAATTTTATGCTATATAGTATATACAAATCTAAATTCCGCCTGAATTTGTTAATAATTTTTCTTATTTGATTATATCAAATGCCAAGTTTAAATCATGTTTGGGACTTGTTTATAAATATATAAACATTAATGAATAATAAATAAGTGGTTAATGCCTATGAATCTCATAAAATATATAAATAAATAGATATTTGACCAATTATAAACAAATTATAAATGAACCACACACAAGGGCTTATCTAGGATTCTTACACCGATCTCAATGGGAATTGTTTACTATATTTTGTTCCCGTCATGTACAAATCCTACAAGTTGTAATTTTTTCGTAGCACATTTAAATAAATTGTTTGTTGTTGATTTTATATCTTGCAAGTGTACGTATCATAATAACTAATAAAGTGGACCTATGAATCCAGATTATCATTGCACAAGAACTACCATTTAACGATTAGTTCAACTATTCCTAACTTCAATTCGATTGATGACAAATAGAAATATTTTTAATTTTTATCCTACATATTGTAAATCTACAAAACTAATTAAATATATTTTTATATGATAATTTAAGTTTTAAGATTCACGACTTCACTATAACTATACCCTTAATCTCAACGAACAGTTTATAACAATTAATTACGTGAACCCGGTTGAATTTTTCTAAATTAATTAGTTTACCTTTCTCAAGTTCAAACCAATCATATATGAATTCGAATGAACCTTAGTTATGAGCATTTAATCATCAATGAATTCATGAATCGATCACGATAACCATAAAAGCGTATCTCTATCATTTTATCCAAATTGCAAATTTGTATAGTATAAACAAATAACTCACCTCTCGATATACTTATTGTTCACAAATCAATGTATTAATGATCAATTAATTCAAAATATTAAGAATAGAACTAAAAAAAATTCATAAATTTCATTGAAGATTAAAACTTTATAATTAAAGTTAAGGTTCAAAACTAGATTGCATTCATTTGCCTAACTAATTATTTAATCACACAACATGGGGAGAAGAATAATAAAAGAAAGAATTAAAGTACATCATTGGATTTAAAGTTTTTCCACTTGAACAACCCCTTGGACAACCGGGGGTTGTTCAAGAAGCACAGCCCCTACATTTAAGGAAAAATGGAAGAAAGACGAAGATGCTGCACCATGAACCCGCTTTCTTCTTGTAAATATCTTGAAGCTCGAATTTCTAATCGATTTCTTGATTTTTCTCTTTTCAAGTTCTTTTTTCTTGTAATTGATATGAAATTTTCGCGCAAGGGGCTCCTTGGGCTTGTATTGTGTACAATGAATCCATGCATGTCTCCTTCAATTGTTGGACTAGGTATGTATTTATAGAACAAAAATTAGGTCAAAAATCTTGTTCAAATTGATTTCTGCAAAGAGTTTGAGAAGAAAAAGAAAACAATTTCTTTTTCAATTTGATCATTTTCATACAATTTTTGTCCTTCAACTTAAAATTTTCACAATTAAGTCATCTTCCTCACAAAATCATTAATTACTGAGCCGATGCAAGTTTCAAAAATTTACAATTTAGTTCCTAAAATTTTCAAATGTCAAATTTAACTATCGAAACTTATGACTTTTTGCCGAGTGCTCCATTAGTACTTCCAATTGATCAATTACAATTTGGTTAATCTTCAATTGCTCCGAATCAACTCCAATTAAGTTCCATAAGCCCTTTTCAAGCCAATTGTATTAAAGTTGAGATTTTTCTACAATTAACATACGTTACGGAAATTAAGTAGATAATCATTAAATCTATATATAATTGAATAAGAATATATTACACTTATCATTGACCAAAGAGTCTCATTTTAATTTTTCAAATTCTACAAATATACTATAATAGTGAAAGACAGAAACGATTTGACATATTCAATTAAGCGTTCTTATGTAGTTCGGAATCTTATTTTCAAATCAAACAAGTTTTAAGATTTACTTAGATTATAGAATACATTGCAATAATAATAGTAGATTTTTTTAGATGAAGTCCATGTCACAAAGGACCACAACTAGATCAGTTGATCATAATAATTTCAGATCCAATCCAATACTAAGGACCATAAGAATAAATTATACCAAATGTTATTGGGAAATTAACATCACTCCCCCATAAATAATGATAAAAATAAAAAGTAGAAAACATATAAGATCACTATTAATGGCCCCACTTAACCTACTTAAATACATATTTACTGAAAACCTCACAAGTGATGGACATTCCAAGAAAATGCATGTGGGTGCCTTTTCATCAACAAGATATATTGCATAAATGGGAATATAGTTTATTATGGTATTATTTTAGTCATTATCCCTAAGGATGCACAATTTTTATGGTGTCAAACAGCCGGATTGGCTTGTCAAAAAAATAAAAAATAGACTCGATATATATAATATTTTCAGTAAAGTACTCGTTGAATTCGACTTAGTGGCTCTCTAGATCTCTGATTATTAAAACAATGGAATTTAGCCACAAACTTAAAGTTTGATAGCTTTTTAAATACAATGCTTATTGAGTTCTAGAGTGGCCTCTATCAATTATTTTACAATACAATTTCTTTCAACCTACTAATATTGAGAAGTCATAGAAATTTCTATTAGAAATTATATTATTTTGGTTAGAAAAATTTACGATGACGAATGAAGAAGGGAAAATTGGCAGTTTGTACACCATTTTACCCTTTAATTTACTTGAGGGACGTAAATAAAAATGAATATGCATACACTATACTAAATAGTAGTAGTATTATAGGAGTAAACGACCTTAACTTCCCTAAACAGTTGATAACAAAGTTGAATAATAAATGGTCAAAATGGGGCTCTGGTGTTTATCTGGCAAGTCACTCTCACTTAAATCATCTTCACACAAATTTTTTTTTATGTATAAACTATTGTAATGCATAGCTATGGATCCAAAAAAATCTTTATAAGTGTTTCTCTCTCTCTCTCTCTCTCTCTCTCTCTCTCTCTCTCTCTCTCTCTCTCTCTCTCTCTCTCTCTCTCTCTCTCTCTCTCTCACACACACACACGTAATGAAGTATCTTGTTGAGTTGTATTCGATATTGTGTATTTAACGTACACGGAAACAAAAATGAAAAACGCGATATGACACTCAATGATAAATGAAAATTAAATGATATTTCTAAAAGAAAATAAGACAAGAAACACTCAGAAAACATTGTTTTGTAATATATATTTAAATTCAATATTTAGTCCAAATTTTATTATTAAAATATAATGCTACGAATAATGAAATTTTTAGTTGAAACATGCAATGGAGTTGGTATTTAGTTTTAGCAACAAAGAGCACATACAATTCATAATCGATACAAAAGTTTCTTAGTGTTGGCAAGGCTTCCTCAAAAAATTTCAATTCATCTAAAATATAAAAATTAGGAAAATGTTTCTTGAGTTTCGGAAATTGTTCCCTAAAAATCAGAATTGGCAAACTTGAACTCCAATAAAAATAAGTAGGGTTTACATTTTTTAGATAACTGTTTTTTAGTTAATTGTTTCGTTTTATACATCTTTTGAAAGTAGTTCATAGAATTTTCTGTGTGAACTGTGAATTCAATAATTGATGCTTTTAAAGAGTCCCCTTTAAGTGGACCCTCTTGTCTTTCGTTTTGCACTCTCTCTGACAACATGCGGCGGAGCAATGGCGATCACCATTCAGGATTACCAATTACCACACTACACCCACAATCTCTACGACGTCAACTTCCTTGCTTGGTCATCGGCCTCGACTTAGAGTGGCGCCCCAACAATCGACGCTATCAGAACCCTGTTGCCACCCTCCAGCCCTGCGTCGGCCGTTGTTGTCTCATCTACCAACTCATTCATTCACCCCATGTTCCGTCCTCCGTCATTGACTTCCTTCCCAATCAGATCTACACTTTTGTGGCATTGGAATTGAGGCTGATTTGAAGAAACTTGAAGAGGATTATAGATTTGGGTACAATGCGAATGTCGTGCATTTAAGAAAGCTCATGGCAGACAAGTATCAGATGAAGGAGTTGAAGAATGCGAAGCTGAAGAATTTGGCAAGATTTGTGCTTGAGTATATTATCATCACATATTTGAGTTTGGAAAACTCGAACTCCAATTTTTTGTTCACTGAAATATTATAGTAGATTGAGGGATATCTGGGAGTCATTGTTTTGGATGAAAGATATATTATTCATTAATATTTGTGGTATGCCAATCTAAACATAATGTTCATTTGCAGGTGAAGAAAATGAAAATAAGGATGAAATGCATTGGATCTCTCGATTTCTTCATAAACCAATTACAATAGGTAGTGATAGTTTTATTTTTGCTAATTCTGTACACATACAAAGTGGTTTTGGTGGCCGGAAGGTGGGCCGACAATCGGTGGTAGGATGGGGGTGAGGTGTGGGAAAAAGGTGAAGTTTGGTGAGTTATTTGCACTTTTTAAAAAAGTTTGGGTCTATAGTTGCAATTTGTCCTTTATTTTTTTTATTTTTTTAAAGAGGGTGGTACATTGGTCATTTTATGTTAAAATTTGTGAAAATGACGTTTAACGCAAAGAAAATGAAAGGTATAGATGTTTTGTGCCAAAAAATGAAAGGTATGAATGTTTTTCACAGTAAACTTGAAAGATATGACTTTTTATGCCAATTACCCAATAGAAAAAAGTAAGGTCGTAATATGAATGTACAATTACATAACAAATTTCGCGAAGATTTATATAAATAGATAAGTTATCATGTGGTAAACGTAATTACAAGTCTCTATTTTATCAGGCTAACCATGCATAGAATTTGATATGTATACAATAAATTTGATTATAGTTTGCTCATCTGACATGACTATTAATGCTACTTTGAAAGATTTAATATGTATGAAACATAGAATTCAAGTTATATTATTATGAGTGGAGTAAGTTGGCGTTATACTCTTTTTTCCTTGACTAAGGTTTTTTCTCATTAGATTTTCCTGGTAATATTTTAATGAGTTAACTTTTGTAACGTACTCAAAAGAATAATGTACTATTTTTCCATCATTATGATTTTTCCCACGGGATTTTTCATAATAAAGTTTTAATGAGGCATATTCATTGTGTAATGAATGTCCATAACCTAAAAGATATTTACTTTCAAAATAATATTCTAATGTATATGAGACCCATGAAAATATTAACAGACGCAATATTTAAAATCATCATATTACTGTAGTTATCAAGTTTTGTCCATCTGGATTTTTTTGAAAACATTGATGTACAAGATATCATTGACATATATGACATGGATCGCTTGATACAAGAATTGAAATTAGGAGGAATAGATGTACTATTTTTCCTTTGATCAAGTTTGGTTCTACTGGGTTTTTTTTAACAAGTTTTTAACGAGGCAACATTTTATTATTCAAAATTATTTGTATTATTTTTCATTTGTTGACAATTCTGTTTCATTGGGTTTTCGTCAAATAATGTTTCAATGAAATAGTTATTGTGTAAATAGTCATTCAAGTAAGAGTGTTGTAAATATAGTAGTATTTATGAATAATTTTTATATCCCTACAGTCCTAATCATTATGACTGTTGTATCCCCTATGACCCTAATTCTTCTCTATAAATATGGAGTTTGAGTTCTTAATAAAATACACAAGTCTACTGAGTTCTCTACTTTTCTTTCTTTTTTTCTCTAGTTTATAACATGCAAAACATTTTATTTATTGCTAGGGGTAAATTACTAAACAACGGTTAAAAATTTAACACTATTCATTTGATTTTTGTGAACGTGACCTAACTTAAATCAAGTAAAATTGTAATGAGGATAATAAAATAATCATTGAGGTCATTTTTCTTTTTCTTTATAATTTTATAAGATAAAAGAGATTGTTATCTTTTCGTAAATCAAGATTCGTTGTTGATCGTGAAATTCATGATATTGATAAATGAAATTCTGGTGTTTGATTTCATAAAAAATATATGTATTTGAAAGAAATTTCTTGTGCAAATCTATATTTGTTTAATACCAAACAAGCTGAAGTTTCAAACCATGCCCAAAAATGGTTTCAATTTCAACCAATCCGTAGTTGATA